>CM030359.1:126574019-127174019 GCA_017893485.1 Hemerocallis citrina | reverse complement strand
CCAGTCCCAATCTTTCTTATTACAAGATTCACTGAGGAACGAGTTGAGAGTAAAGGAAGGGATCGAGCCCCCAGAGAACGATATCGCACCATAAGTATCGAAGAACTTGAGTCGATCCGACAATTCCAAATGTGAGATGAAGACCTGGGTAATGGACGGTTTAGGAGGGGGGATTCGATATATTGGATTTGATTTCAATATATATTCATTTTATTTCATTCTGAGCTCCTTGTGTTTGATTGTTTCTCTTTTGAACGTTTTCCATCATTTTGATCATTTCCTCTTTTTTGGTCTCGTTATCGTTATTTTACAGTTTCATGGTGTTGTGGTGGAGTTTTGGTGGTGTTTTTCCTTTCCCATGATTGTTAGCTCCTAATAAGATTTTTCAAGAACCATAGAATTCACTCTAAATTGTATTCCTATTGGTATTTGACCCAATATCTATTACCCATTTTTATACCTATTACTACATGCAAATACCCACAACCCACTAACCCACATTTAAGCCTTATAAATAAAAGCCTCTTAACACAAACCCTAACCCTAATACCACAAACCCTAGCCTCTCTCCCCCTCTCTCTCTCTCCCAGCCTGACCTGCCACAACCGGAGCCTCCACCGCAGCCCTCATCCCCACCTTCTGCTCAGGCCGATCAACACCCCTAGGCCGAGCAACCCTAGCTCCGGCCATACCCTACTCCGGCCACCACACAACCCGACCACCTTTTCCCCTCCTTGCTTGTCGAACCCTCAAACCACCACCACCATCATCATGTTTGCAACTTTTTGAACCACATACTCGCTCTTCGTGGTGTTTCTCAAAGTGGGTGCTTTCCACTTTGTTCGTTGCATCAAGAGATTTGTTCGTGAGAGGATTTTGTTCGTAGTTGCTTGGATTCGTGCTTGGAGCGGATTTTGTTCGTGATTTTTGCTTCTAGGATTATTTGCATCGTTCTTCATCCCCAAAATAAGGCAAGTAACTTGTACTCCAATTCATTTATTTGATACAAGTACCAAAGTTCACCTATAGTATAGTTGGGTCTAGAGACAACCTAAGATTGTGTTTTCTTTGATGGGTTTTATCTCTATTGTGATATTTTGGCCATATATGACTCATGATACAAATCTTGATATGTGATAACCTAGGTTTTGCCAAATTCATGATTTTTGTCATGTATGAGAATATTTGTGTGAATTTATGTTTGGATTTAGACCCATGTAAAATAATAGGTGTGGACATGTTAATAACCCTAAATCATGATGTTTAGATGCTTGGTAGGTTATATTTCAAGTTTGGATGTGTTTGGATCAATATTCTTGAAGTTATGATGTTCTTGATTTGAAGTGTGAAATCTATAAATTCTGGAGATTCTGTTTTGATTGCTGTTTTCGTCCATGCTACAGCCAGTATCTTGATTCCTATACAAAATATGAAATTTATATAATTTTGTCTATTTTCAAACCCCACTAGTTTTGCTTGATTTGGATTTCGTATGACATAGTTATGACTGTTTTAGTACAGAGGTGTCGATCTATTCCAGATTCTGTTTTGGGTTAATTTTGTTAACAAACTATTTTCAAGAACTATTCTATACATATTAGCTTGATCCAATATTTTGGTCAGTGTTTCTTTATGATATTAGGAACTACCCAGAATTTTGATGAATTTAATTGATAAGTTTTATGTGGTGTTTCATGCTCGTTTCTAAAATCTATACATGCTGTATTTTGCTTGCTATCAAGTAAAGAACTTTATTTTCACTATGATTCCTTTTGCTCGTTTCTAAAATTCTATTTATTTTCATATCCCTTTGGCGGAATTGGATTTCGTTTCACTGGCTGCGAGATATCTTAGTTTTCGTACAGCAGAGTTGGGATTTCCAGATTCGCTAAACTATGTTTTTTTGATGCTTTCGTATTTCTGATGACTTATCTATCTTTCCTGGAAAATTCAAAAATTCTATATTTTTATTCTGGACATATAGGGGAATACTCCAGATTTTTCATGGATTTATTTACTGTGTTTTTATGCTGTTTTCATCCTCTTGAATTCGTTTTCTTGATTTCTGGCTGAACCTTATTCCTGTTTTCAAATCAGTTTTGAGCTGTGTTGTTGTGAACTAGTATGTGACTTAATTATGCTCGCTAGATTCGTGTGGATGTCTATTTCCAGATCCTTCGACAGATCTAGATTTGCATGTTTGTAACTCTTGGAATCACTGTTTTACTACAGCATGGTCTTGCTGTCCTGAACTTGAGATGTGTTTACTTTATTCGTTTATGAGATATTTTGCACTTGTACATGCTTATCTTGCTATTTTCACTTGTCACATAATCATGCCATGCCATTCTTCATATATTTTGCACATATACATGCTTGTTTGACATTAATAATAAAATAAACAAGCCGGGGTTTAAGGGACAGATCTAATAGTGGATAGTTCAGAAATGTGTACTCGGAAGGGGATCCACTGATCCTACGTGATACTTGACATGATTACTTGATCTTGCATGCAAGATACGATACTTGCCACTTGCACTACTTGACACGTGATTACATGATACATGATAGTTGGAACTGGGAGCTCAATTACTTGCTTGTCCCTGAGTATACTGCCCTTTATGGTCCACTATAAAATCTAAAGTGAAACTATTTTGTTAGAGCAACCATGTAGCATGGGCTGCATGAAGTGTTACCTAGATAGTAATTCACTACAAGACTTGATACACGCTACTTGAACATGATACTTGAACATGATGAGTGAACCTGATACATGTTTGCTTGATACATGACTACATGATTACATGAGACTTGTTTACATGAGACTTGAAACTTGATACTTGATACATGAACATATGACACTTGACACTTGATGCATGATTATAAGATACTTGTTTACTTAACACTTGATTTATACCATGTACACTTGATCACTTTATCATGCTAGTTGTTATGTTGACATCACACTTATACCATGTGCTAGTTAGTTTTCCCCATGTACTTGTATCCTACATTATAGGTGACCCGTGACTTGCAATTGACGGGTACTTGTGTTTTCTCTTTTCCTCTTTCCTGCATTCAATGAATTGCAGATTTTGGAGAACAAGTTCCAGATGGTATCGGAGATTTGAAGTATTAGTGTTGCATTTATTATTATTATTTCATGTATCGTGCTTGAACAATAATTGTATTCGTGAGACTTGGATTATTCTTGTATTTGTGGGACTTGGATTTATTTCTTGTTTTTGGGCAATGTGACCTAAGAATTGTGTTTTATTCAGATCATGACTATTTGAGATTTAAGTATTTGGTTTCAAGTATTCGTGATGGTATTTTGACTCATTATATGCATGTGGTTGATAAATTGCATACGACTCTGTATATTTCTCGTGCATGTTGTTAAGATTTCTTGAACAGCTTATGGATGATGAAAATCATTCGCTGGGCTTTTGTTACGTATCCGTATTTCGTATTTTTTTGGGAAGCGGGGCGTGACAGGGTTTTTAGTGGTATCAGAGCTCCAGGTTTGGCTAGTGTATTAGGCAACTAATATGTTAGACAAGCTTGGCTCGAACTGGAAATCAGCCCAACATTCACCAACCCTGCATGCATAAAATGAATCAAGTATTATCAACATGATCTGAACGCTAACTGTTTTTGGTTTCGTGCAGACTATGGCTCGTAGAGGTTCTACTTCGCAGTCGCAGGGTGACCCGATTGAGGCGGTCACTGCAGTGCTTGAGCGCTTGATTAATCAGCAGCAGAACCATAGTGACTTGGTGATGGCTGCTTTAGAAGCCACTCGTGCTACTCCGCCTGTTGCGCCTAAGCAGGATATTCTTCCACCCCATCCGGGAACGGTCACAGACTTTATGAGGCTGCATCCCGACAGGTTTTCAGGCACTGAGACGCCTTTGGAGGCTAAACAGTGATTGATTCGGACAGAGAACCTGCTTTTGGCTGCTAAAGTTGTAGATGCAGATCGTGTGGATGTGGTTACCATCTAGTTGGTGGACTTGGCTCATATCTGGTGGAGGTCCGAGTCCGAAAGACTTGAAAGACCGATCACTTGGGCCACTTTCACTAGGAGCTTCTTGGAGAAGTTCTTTCCTAGCAGCACCAGAGTTGAGATGGAGCAGCAGTTCTTAGCCCTGAAACAGGTTGGTCATTATTTCTAGTAATGGAATTTTTTTACATATTGTTCATGCAATGTGGTAACATAAAACTTTCTAAAACAGGGCTCTAGGTTTGTGGACGAGTACGCAGCCGAGTTTCCGAGACTTAGCCGCTTCGCAGCCGTTCTTGTGGCAAATGAAGAGGATAGGGCTCGTAGGTTCATCTTGGGGCTTGAGCGAGACATCAAGGTGCAGCTTGTCTCTCTGCGCTTGCGTACCTATGCTGAGGCTCTTGAGGCAGCTAAGCCCAAGAGTAGGCTCGTGGTGGTTCGACTCCCTCTCAGCGGACTGTTCCGCATTCAGTTGCTAGGTCTTCTGGTGGGCCTATTCGGAGACCTGTTCCATCCCCTCCAGTTAGGGCATCTGCTTACTCTCCTGCGGGTCCTCTGAGAGTTGGTTTCTGTGACTTCTACCGTATCCCAGGGCATGAGCGCTAGGATTGCTGACGTGCCAATTGTCGTTGTTTTAGTTGGGGTGCCGCAGATCATTTGGTGCGGGATTCCCCGTGGTTGGCTCCTCCAACCAGGGGTCCTGTTCAGTCAGTTGCCGCAGCTCGTGGTCTAGCTAGACCACCGCTTCCCCTGCAGTGTCAGATCATCGGTCAGAGTATCGTTGTTCCGAGGAGAGGTCAGGCTTTGAACCTGACTGCTGCAGATGCTGAGTCAGCTGAGGGTGTGGTTGCAGGTATGTTTTGTTTTATTGTTTTATTGTTTTATTGTTGGTTGTTCTATTTTTTTTTCTCCATTTCCTTTGCTTTATTTCTTTCTGTTGCCGTCTGCTTTTGTTTCCCTCACCCCTGTTCAACCCCTCTTTTCCTTGCCTCTTTTGCTTTTCTGTCTTAGGTGTTGTGCTGATTTGCTCTTTCCGTGCTTTTGTTCTGTTTGATTCTGGGGCAACCCATTCTTTTGTCTCCTCTCGATTTGTCGCTCGCAACCAGTTGGAGTGCAGCAACATATCAGAGGCTTGGAACATCGTGACAGGTGGTGGAGTTGTCAGTTGTTCCCGTGAGTGCAGGTAATGTTCTGTTGTTATTGGGGATGCAGATTTCAAAGCCAATCTGATTATAATTGGAAATTCGGGATTCGATGTTATTCTTCGTATGGATTGGTTCGGTGAAACCCATGGCATTATTGATTGCCGTGCCAAGAAGGTTGTGTTCCGGATTCCAGATCGCAGAGAGTTTGAGTTCCATGCCGGGGAGTCTTCCCTTGGCCGAGCTGCAGTTGATCAGGAGATTAGTGCGATGGAGTTGCATTCAGGTTGTGAGGCTGCGCCTTTAGTAGTTCAGGATTTCTTGGATGTTTTTCCAGATGAGTTGCCTGGCTTACCCCGTGATAGGGAAGTGGAATTCGGTATTGATTTCAGCCTGGAACAGAGCCAATATCGAAGAGTCCTTACAGGATGGCACCGGTTGAGCTAGCAGAGCTTTAAGTGCAGATTCAGCAGTTGCTTGATTTGGGTTTCATCAGACCTAGTGTTTCGCCTTGGGGTTCTCCGGCCCTTTTTGTTGACAAGAAGGATGGTAATCATCGACTGTGCATGGATTATCGAGAACTGAACAAAGTTGCTGTGAAGAATTGGTATCCGTTGCCCAAGATTTATGATTTGTTTGATCAGCTGAGTGGGGCTGTTGTTTTCTCGAAGTTGGATCTTCGTTCTGGGTATCACCAAGTCAAGGTGAAGGCTGCAGATATACAGAAGACTGCTTTCAGGACTAGATACGGACACTATGAGTATCTTGTGATGCTGTTCGGAGTTACGAATGCGCCGGCTGTATTCATGAGTTTTATGAACCGGGTTTTCTCTAAATTCTTGGATAGATTTGTGGTGGTCTTCATTGATGATATTTTGGTGTATTATCGGAATCGGGAAGATCATGCTGAGCATCTTAGAGTGGTTCTGCAGACTTTAAGAGCGAATCAGCTCTATGGGAAACTTAGCAAGTGCGAGTTTTGGCTCGACAGGATTTCTTTCTTGGGGCACATTGTTTCTGGCGATGGTATTTCTGTGGATCCTGCGAAGGTTGAGGCTGTGAAGGATTGGCCTATTCCCAAGTTAGTTTCAGCGGTCATGAGTTTTCTCGGTTTGGCTGGCTATTATCGAAAGTTTGTCCAGGATTTTTCAAAGATAGCAGGACCGTTGACTAAGTTGACTGGGAAGGATCAGAAGTTTTGTTGGTCTGATGAGTGTGATGGTACTTTTGTGGAGTTGAAGAACAGGTTGACGTCAGTGCCTGTGTTAACTATTCCCGATGGTTCAGGCAGATTTGTAATTCACTGTGATGCTTCTGGTAAGGGTCTTGGAGCAATTTTGATGCAGAAGGGATGAGTCATTGCGTATGCATCGAGGCAGTTGAGGCCGTATGATAAGAACTATCCTACACATGACTTGGAGTTAGCCGCAGTGATTTTCACTTTGAAGCCGTGGAGACATTATTTACTTGGGGACCGAGTGGAGATCTTTACAGAACACAAAAGTCTCAAGTATGTCTTCACCCAGAAGGAGTTAAATATGAGGCAAAGGCTTTGGTTGGAGCTTATGGCCGATTATGACATCAGTTTGCAATACCATCCTGGTAAAGTTAAATTAGTGCCTGATGCTTTGAGCAGGAGACCGACAGTTATGTTCTTGACTCTGCAGAGGGATCTGATTAAGCAGATAAGGAGGTTGGAGTTGGAGGTTTTGTTGCCGAGTTCTGATCGGAGTTGTTTTGTGCTTCAACTGCAGTCGTCTCCTGTTGATCAGATTAAAGAGGCACAGGCTAGTGATGCACAGTTGCAGAGATTTCGAGCTGAGGTTGAGTCTGGGTCCAGGACGGACATGGTTATTCATTCGGATGGATCTCTTTGTTTTGGGTCTAGATTATGTGCCTCGGGAGGTGATGTTCGTCAGAGGTTGCTTGAGGAAACTCATCAGTCTCTGTATTCTATCCATCCTGGCGGTACTAAGATGGATTGAGATTTGAAGCTTCATTTCTGGTGGCAGGGTATGAAAAGGGTTGTGGCTCAGTTAGTTGCTCAGTGTTTGATCTGCCAGCAGGTTAAGGCAGAGCATCAGAGAACCGCTGGACTTCTTCAACCGCTTCCTATTCCATAGTGAAAGTGGGAACATATCACTATGGATATTGTGACTGCTTTGCCGAGGAGTCCTAAGGGTCATCATGCCATTTGGGTGATTATTGACCGTTTGACGAAGTGTGCTCACTTCATTCCTTTCCGCATCAGTCAGTCTACTGAGAGCCTTGCTGAGAGATATATGCAAGATTTCGTTAGACTTCATGGGGTTCCAGTCAGTATTGTATTCGACAGGGATACGATATTCAGATCTCAGTTTTGGGAGAGTCTTCAGAACAGTTTGTGGAGCAAATTACAGTACAGTACAGCTTTTCATTCCCAGACTGATGGACAGTCAGAGCAAACTGTTCAGATTGTTGAGGACATGTTGAAGTCCTGTATACTTCAGTTTGGTGGGTCTTGGGAGGATCATTTACATCTCGTAGAGTTCTCGTACAATAACAGCTTTCAAGCCAGTGTTAAAGCTACTCCTTTCGAGGCACTCTATGGCAGAAGTGCAGATCACCAGTGTGCTGGGATGACATTGGTGAGAGAAAGTTGTTAGATCCAGAGTTGATCACCAAGACAGTGGATGCAGTGGTTCAGATCAGGAAGCATTTGCAGGCAGCTCAGGACAGGCAGAGGCGGTGGGCTGATGTCCATCGTAGGGCTTTGGAGTTTGTTGTTAGTGACCATATTTTCCTTAAGGTATCGCCATGGCGCGGTGTCATTCGGTTTGGTGGCGGGGGCAAGTTTAGCCCTAGGTTTATTGGACCGTTTGAGATTTTGAAGCGAGTAGGCAAGGTGGCCTATCGTCTTGCATTGCCGCCACCTTTATCAGGAGTGCACGATGTTTTCCATGTCTGGCAACTCAGGAGGTATATCCGAGATGAGAGCCACGTGATCGACTATTCAGAGTTGACCATTCGGCCGGATTTGACTTGTGAGATTCCCCCAGTTGCTATTGTGGATCGGCGGGAGAAAGTGCTTAAGAACAAGGTCATCAAATTGGTTCGTATCGCTTGGAATCCTCACTCACCTGGTGAGTCGACTTGGGAGCTGGAGGATGAAATTCAGTAAAAGTTTCCTCATTTGTTTGAGTAGATTGTTTGTGTTTTGCTTTTTGGTTGTTTTGTTTTGCTTGGGGTTACCCTATGTATCTTTCTTTTGAATTTCGAGGACGAAATTTTCTTGTAGGTGGGTAGGATTGTAACCCCTGTTTTTCACTTTATGTATTTTTGACTGTATGTTTCATTTTTTGGTATTTTTCTCCCTTGTATTTTTCTGAACCGTATATTGGATTTGATTTCAATATATATTCATTTTATTTCATTCTGAGCTCCTTGTGTTTGATTGTTTGTCTCTTTTGATCGTTTTCCATCATTTTGATCATTTCCTCATTTTTGGTCTCGTTATCTTTATTTTATTGTTTCATGGTGTTGTGGTGGAGTTTTGGTAGTGTTTTTCCTTTCCCATGACTTTTAACTCCTAATAAAATTTTTCAAGAGCCATAGAATTCACTCTAAATTGTATTCCTATTGGTATTTGACCCAATATCTATTACCCATTTGTATACCTATTACTACATGCTAATACCCAGAACCCACTAACCTACATTCAAGCCCTATAAATAAAATGCCCTTAACACAAACCCTAACCCTAATACCACAAACCCTAGCCTCTCTCCCCCTCTCTCTCTCCTGGCCTGATCTGCTCCAACCCGAGCCCCCACTACAGCCCTCATCCCGGGCTTCTGCTCAGGCTGATCAGCACCCCTAGGCCGAGCAACCCTAGCTCCGGCCATCCCCTACTCCGACCACCACATAACCCGACCACCTTTTCCCCTCCTTGCTTGCCGAACCCTCAAACCACCACCACCATCATCAAGTTTGCAACTTTTTGAACCCCATACTCTCTCTTCGTGGTGTTTCTCAAAGTGGTTGCTTTCCAATTTGTTCGTTGCATCAAATGATTCGTTCGTGAGAGGATTTTGTTCATAGAGGCTTGGATTCGTACTTGGAGCGGATTTTGTTGGTGGGTTTTGCTTCTAGGATTATTTGCATAGTTCTTCAACCCCAAAATAAGGCAAGTAACTTGTACTCCAATTCATTTGTTTGGTACAAGTACCAAAGTTCACCTATAGTGTAGTAGGTCTAGAGACAACCTAAGATTGTGTTTTCCTTGATGGTTTTTGTCTTTATTGTGATATTTTGGCCATAGATGACTCATGACACAAATCTTGATATGTGATAACCTAGGTTTTGCCCAATACTTGATTTTTGTCATGTATGAGAATATTTGTGTAAATTTATGTTTGGATTAAGACCCATATGAAATAATAGGTGTGGATATGTTAATAACCCTAAATCATGATGTTTAAATGCTTGGTAGGTTATATTTCAAGTTTGCATGTGTTTGGATCAATATTCATGAAGTTAGGATGTTCTTGATTTGAAGTGTAAAATCTATAAATTCTGGAGATTCTATTTTGATTGCTGTTTTCGTCCATACTACAGCCAGTATCTTGATTCCTGTATAAAATATGAAATTTAGATAATTTTTTCTATTTTAAAACCCCACTGGTTTTGCTAGATTTGGATTTCGTATGACTTATTTATGACTGTTTTAGTGTAGAGGTGTCGATCTATTCCAGATTCTGTTTTGGGTTAATTTTGTTAACAAACTATTTTCAAGAACTATTCTATACATATTATCTTGATCCAATATTTTGGTCAGTGATTCTTTATGATATTAGGGACTACCCAGAATTTTGATGAATTTAATTGATAAGTTTTATGTGGTATTTCATGCTCGTTTCTAAAATCTATACATGCTTATTTTGCTTGCTGTCCAGTAAAGAAATCTATTTTTACTATGATTCCTTTTACTGTATGAAAATTCTTTGTGAAATGTGAAAGTTAGTAAATTCTATCTATTTTCATATCCATTTGGTGGAATTGGATTTCGTTTCACTAGTTGCAAGATATCTTAATTTTCGTACAGTAGTGTTGGGATTTCCAGATTCGCTAAACTATGTTTTTTTGGTGCTTTCTTATTTTTGATGACTTATCTATCTTTCCTGGAAAATTCTGAAATTCTATATTTTGATTCTAGATATATAAGGAAATACCCCAGATTTTTCATGGATTTATTTACTGTGTTTTCATGCTGTTTTCATGCTCTTGAATTCGTTTTCTTGATTTCTGGCTGAACCGAATCCTTGTGTTCAAATCAGTTTTGAGCTGTGTTGTTGTGAACTAGTATGTGACTTAATTATGCTCGCTGGATTCGTGTGGATGTCTATTTTCCAGATCCTTCGACGGATCTAGATTTGCTTGTTTGTAACTCTTGGAATCACTGTTTTACTACAACATGGTCTTGTTGTCCTGAAGTTGAGATGTGTTTAATTTATTCGTTTATGAGATATCCTGCACTTGTACTTACTTATCTTTCTACTTGCACTTGTCACATGATCATGCCATGCCATTCTTGATATATTTTTCACATATAAATGCATGTTTGACATTAATAATAAAATAACTAAGTCGGGGTTTAAAAGACAGATCTAATAGTGGATAGTTCAGAAATGTATACTCGGAAGGGGATCCACTGATCCTACGTGATACTTGACATGATTACTTGATACTTGCACGCAAGACACGATACTTGTCACTTGCACTACTTGATATGTGATTACATGATACTTGGAACTTGGAGCTCAATTACTTGCTTGTCCCCGAGTATATTGCCCTTTATGATCCACTATGAAATCTAAAGCAGAATTGTTTTGTTGTAGCAATCATGTAGTATGGGCTGTATGAAGTGTTACCTAGATAGTAATTCACTACAAGACTTGATAAACGCTACTTGAATATGATACTTGAACATGATACGTGAACCTGATACATGATTACATGAGACTCGTTTACATGAGACTTGAAACTTGATACTTGATAGATGAACATATGACACTTGACACTTGATGCATGATTATAAGATGCTTGTTTACTTGACACTTGATTTATACCATGTACACTTGATCACTTTACCATGCTAGTTGTTATGTTGACATCATACTTATACCATGTGCTAGTTAGTTTTCCCATGTGCTTGTATCCTACATTATAAGTGACCCGTGACTTGCAATTGACGGGTACTTGTGTTTTCTATTTTTCTCTTTCCTGCATTCGATGAATTGCAGATTTTGGAGAACAGGTTCCAGATGGTATCGGAGATTTGAAGTATTAGTGCTGCATTTATTATTATTATTTCATGTATCGTGCTTGAACAATAATTGTATTCGTGAGACTTGGATTATTCTTGTATTTGTGGGACTTGGATTTATTTCTAGTTTTTGGGCAATGTGACCCACGACTTGTGTTTTATTCAGATCATGAATATTTGAGATTTAAGTATTTGGTTTCAAGTATTCGTGATGGTATTTTGACTCATTATGTGCATGTGGTTGATAAATCGCTTCCGACTTTGTATATTTCTCGTGCATGTTATGATTTCTAGAACAGCTTATGGATGATGAAAATCATTCGCTGGGCTTTTGTTACATATTCGTATACCGTATTCTTTTGGGAAGCGGGGCGTGACAACTCTCCCAGAACTATGATCAGACTCTAGTGTCTCTGTCTGATACAATGCTTACAAGGACCCCATGCAATCTGACAATCTCCTGCATGTACTTCTCTACAAGGCTCTTGCAGACTGGCCACTCTTCATCAAGCGATCCACAATTACCCAGATGGCATTGTGACCCTTGGAACTTCTTGGCCAGGCAGTCATAAAGTCCATGGTAATGTTCTCCCATTTCCACTCCGGAATAGGAAGAGGTTGAAGAAGACCAATAGTCCTCTGATGTTCTGCCTTCGCCTGCTGGCAGACCAAACACTGCGAAACATATCTCGCCATGGCTCTCTTCATACCATACCACCAAAAGTGCAATTTCAGATCCCGATATATCTTTGTACTCCTCGGGATGGATAGAATACGGCGAACGGTGGGCTTCTTCGAGCAACTTCTACCTGACTTCCCCGTTCGGAACACATAACGGGTCCCAAAGCAGAGAGATCCATCTTCATGAATAACCATGTCAGTCCACGAACCTGCTTCAACTTCAGCTCGAAACTCCTGTAAATGCTCATCACCTGACTGTGCTTCTTTAATCTGTTGCACCAACGATGACTGCAGCTGAAGCATCATACAGCTCCACTCGGTACCAGGCAGAATCACTTCCAATTCCAATCTTCTCATCTCTTCGAAAAGCTCCTTGTGCTTATTAAGAACCAGGGCAGCGGGTCATCTACTCAGAGCATCAGGTACTAAGTTGATCTTACCAGGATGGTACAGTAAATTAATATCGAAATCTGCCATCAGTTACAGCCATCGTCTTTGCCTCATATTTAGCTCCTTCTGAGTAAACACGTACTTGAGACTTTTGTGGTCAGTGAAAATCTCCACTCGGTCTCCAAGTAGGTAGTGCCTCCAAAGTTTCAGGGCAAAAATCACAGGAGCAAGCTCCAAGTTGTTTGTAGGATAATTCTTCTCATGCGGCCTCAACTTCCTAGAAGCATAGGCGACAACCTTGCCTCGTTGCACCAGAATAGCACCAAAACCTCTGCCTGAGGCATCACAATGAATCACGAAACCTCCAAATCCATCTGGTATTGTCAACACAGGTGATGATGTCAACCGATTTTTCAGCTCAACAAAGGCTTCATTACAGGACTCATCCCACAGGGATTTCTGCTTCTTCCCGGTCAACTTGGTGAACGGTCTGACAATCTTCATGAAATCCTGAACAAACTTTCTGTAGTAACCTGCTCGTAACGAACTTCAAATACAAATTTCGGCGTCGGCCAATCCTTAACAGCAGAGATCTTAGACCGATCAACAGAAACTCCATCACCAGAGATAATATACCCCAGGAAGGCAACCCGGTCCAACCAAAATTCGCACTTGCTCAGTTTTCCATACAGCTGGTGTTCTCTCAACGTCTGGAAGACAACTCGCAAGTGCTTAGCATGCTCATCACGACTCCGAGAATAGATAAGGATATCGTCGATGAACACCACAACGAACTTGTCCAGGAAGGGAGAGAAGACCCGATTCATCAAGCTCATGAACACGACTGGAGCATTCGTAACCCGGAAAGGCATCACCAAGAACTCAAAGTGACCATATCGAGTGTAGAAAGCAGTCTTCTGCACATCTTCAGCTTTCACCTTGACCTGGTGGTACCCTGAACGAAGATCCAGCTTCGAGAACAGAGAGGCACCTCCTAAATGGTTGCACAAGTCATTAATTCTCGACAACGGGTACCGGTTCTTCTTTGTGACATTGTTCAGCTCATGGTAGTTGATGCACAACCTGCGACTACCATCCTTCTTGTTGAAGAACAGTATAGGAGTACCCCAAGGTGAGACACTCGGTCTGATAAAACCATTATTCAGCAACTCCTGAATCTGTTCCTTCAACTATGCCAACTCAACTAGCGCCATCCGGTATGGGCTCTTAGAAAGAGGAGCTATAGCCGGCAAGACATCAATCCCGAACACAACTTCTCGGTCTGGCGGCAGCCCTGGCAAATCATCCGGAAACACATCGAGAAACTCTCGCATAATCAAAGGTGCGGCAACCCCATCAGCATCCACTTTGTGCATTACTCTAGTTTCAAGACTTGCCGACTTATCAACACGGCCAAGCGGCGTTTCACCAGCGTGGAATTCAAATTCCTGATGGTCTGGTATTTGGAACACCACCTTCTTCTTACGGCAGTCAATCATACCATGAGTAATACCGAGCCAGTCCATGCCCAAAATCACATCAAAACCCGAATTGCTGATGACAATAAGGTCTGCTACAAAATCAGCTCCTCCAATAACCAAAGGGCTCTGCTCACAGATCTGAGAGCACACAACGCTACCTCCACCTATAGTGATGTTCCAGGCTGCTAACATATCGTTGTAGATCCAGTGATGCCGATCGATGAATCGAGCTAGAAGGAAAAGAACGGATGACACCAGAATCAAAAGAATATGGGTACAAGAGAACAAAATTATACCCATTAAGGAATCAATGAATGTGAATTAATGGAAGGGATGAAACAACTGAGAAATGAAGGAACTGAATATGAAGGAATCAAAGAGGAATCGAATAAGAGGAGTATCTAGATATATGTTGGTTGTTACATGTTCATGTGATTAACGTGGTGCATATATTATTGAGTTAAACTGGCTAGAACCAAACTTAACTAACGTATTAGCCAGTCAAAACATGACTAACACATTAGCCAAAACCCAGCTAAACTCCAACATAGTTAGAGCCTAACCTAGCTCTGACACCACCAAAAACCTGTCACGCTACGCTTCCCGTTATACGGGAATACGAGTCCGTGATGAAGGACCAGCGAATGATTTTAACATCATCCATAAACTGTACCAGTCTTAACTCAACAACATGAAAAGAAATAATCACAACCACGCAGAGAAATATAATCACATAAACAAGAATAAAATCCAATAATCAAATTTGGGATACAAGAACTTACAAAATAGCACGAGAATATGCAATGCAGTAACAATTCGACGAGTTCCTTTCAGTTAACCATCACTGTACCTGTATAACATAACTCAAAAGAAAGAGGAAGAGAACCCGTTAGAGCAAGCTTCGGGCAACAAGTAGTAGGAAGCAGTAAAAAGGGAATACAGGACTATATAACAAGAACAAAAATTGAAACGATATTGGAGTCAATAAATGATAAAAGGTAACAAATCAAAAGTTGATAATCAATAATTCAGAATCAGGAATCAATGTTTAATAACCAGTATTCAGAATTAGTGTCAATATTCAGTGTTCATTTATGTCTATAAGTCTTTTATCAATCCTAACTAATGTAGAACTTCATACATTCCATCTATTTACCGCATTGTTTCTACATGTAAACAAGTTACGTTTAGATTTAGTGGTGGATTTTATAGGGACGTGTACTCAGGCATCATTATATCATGTCCTGTAATCAGGTAATGGGTTCTAGAGGTGGCCCCTGTAGGTTCGAGAGGTGGCCCCCGTCAACCCCTGACATGGCACTTAGTTCCATTTAACATTAAAACATGGAAAACACAGGCCCCCTTCCGAGTACACTTACCTATATTGTCCACTACTATGGTCAACCCTTAACCCTGGCTTGATTAACATTCTATTAACAATCATTTATAAACATGCATGTGATCAATGTGGACAACGGTATCAATACTCATGCAATAGGTACAATTGATGAGACCGGTAGCACTAGTACAATTTCAAGATGACATCAAGACTATACAATACATGAAATATACACGGTCCAATTTATTAAATATGGAAAATACGGTTTATATGCAAAACATAACAATATATGGACTAAGTGTATTACAATTTCTATGTGCAAGATTTTAAGATTCTGTGTCAGGAGCCGGGTCGAAACCTCAGTACAAAATCGGGCAAATGACAAGACAGTATATTTGAATGTTCCATAATACAATAAATTTACGGTTCAGGATTGAAGTCCACAATAATAGCACGATGAGAAGACTATGAATCAATAACATGGTACAATAAATAAACAATGGAGTTCAATTAGATGTGATATTCAGTTTGATTACTACTTGCCAGATTTCAAAGAGTATTTTCTTGAACTAGAAACAATAAAAATTAGTTCAAGAGACGCTTACCTGTAGGAGATGATTCGAATAAATAGAATAACAGGATAGAATCCCAGGCGAAGATCCAAAACACGGAGAGCTATGCTCAAAACACCAAACAGCGACTCAAGACCAAACTGCAAACCACTCCACACCAGATCCAAGTAGAACAGCAAACGGCGAGTTTGGATCGCCTGTGCCCAACACACCAAACACCGAAATCCTCTCACTGTTCCTCTTACTTTTACCCAACAGAGAGAGAACGAAAGCAGGAAAGGGGACGGCAATGTCTGGCGGCGCTGCGGTCGAGAAGCGCGGGCAGCGGCGACCACAGCAAGGGCAGCAATGGCGCTGCGGACGGGAAGTGACGCAACGACCAGGCTTCGTCGGTGACTCTGTTTCTCAATGAAAATACAGGAGCGAACAGCGGGGGGGTGTTCGGGCGTGGACGACGACAATGACGACAAGGGGGATCTGCGATGGTTGCGAGGGTGAGCGGAGGGCAAAAACGAGATGGCGACGAGGATGAAGGGTTATGCGGCAATGGGTTCGAGCGACTGCAGAGGTGGCAGACTTTGGCATTGGCAGAAGGAGAAGAGGGTGCTCAGGTGGATGAAGTCGACGACAATGGCAGTGCTGCAGTCGTCGCGGTGGAGAAGCGACAGCGACATAGTCGAGGAGTAGGGAACAGAGCCGACTAGATGGCGATGGCTATACTGAAGATGGAGGATGAATGGTGGTAGTCAAGCGGCGTGATGAGGAAGGCAGGGGACTCGAGGAGGTTGCATGTGGTCCATGCGATGGCGGTGTGTGAGGCGATGAGGAAGACGAGGAGGTGGCGGTCGGTTGGGCTCGACAAGGTAGGAGGTGGGTTCTGAGTTGGGTTTTATGGGAAAACAGAGAGAGGGAAGGCAACACAGTAAAGAGGGTAGGGGGGTGAATAGTAAGGGTGTTAGGGTTTTTGCATTGTAATGGGGAGATGAAGGGTTTGTGTATAAGGTAGAGAGAGAAAAAAGAGAGTGAGAGAGAGAGAGAAAGAGAGAGATATGGGGAGTTGGGATCGTGAAGAGTAAATAACTGGGGGGTTCTATTAGTGGAGATATGGAGGTTGTTTTGGGTTAGTGGGTTTGGGTACAAGATCCAATTGGAGGTGGGTTATAGAGTTTGGGCACAATATTGGTCAAATAGAAGAACAATTCTCAACCCCACAAGAAAAAAGATAATTTATGAAATTAAATTTTAAATTAGGAAAAGGAGAAGGTTCAAATAGTCAAACTGCGATCAAGGATAAACCAAGAATAATATTAGAGTTGATATTATTCAATACAATAATGAAAAAAAATGAAATGTTATAGAATGAAGCTTCATACCATGCCACCAGAATGAAGCTTCATGTCCTGTTACATCTTAGTGCCTCCAGGATGAATAGAATACGATAGTTCGTCCTCAAGCAACCTCTGACGAACATCACCCTTGGGGACACACAACCTGGACCCAAAACAAAGCGATCCTTTAGCATGAATAACCATATCCGTTCTGGAACTAGCCTAAACTTTTGCCCCAAAACCCTGCAACTGCTCATCACCAGCTTGAGCCTCTTTGATTTGATTAGCAAGAGACGACTGAAGTTGGAGCACCAAACAACTCCGATCTGAACTTGGCAACAACACATCCAACTCCAAACTCCGCATCGGTTCAACCAAATCTCTTTGCTGAGTTAGGAACATAGCTGCCGGTCTTCTGCTCAAAGCATCTGGTACCATATTTACTCTACCAGGATGGTATTGCAAACTGATGTCATAATCGGCCATAAGTTCCAACCAACGCCTTTGCCTTATGTTCAACTCCATATGGGTGAAGACGTACTTAATAATTTTGTGGTCAGTAAAGATCTCCACACAGTCCCTAAGTAAATAATGTCTCCACAGCTTCAAAGCAAAGATCACTGCTGCTAACTCCAAGTCATGTGTCGGATAGCTCTTCTCATATGGCCTCAACTGCCTCGATGCATCAGCAACGACTCGGCCCTTCTGTATCAGAACTGCTCCAAGAACCTTGCCAGAAGTGTCTCAGTGAACTACAAATTCGCCTGAACCATCTGGAATAGTCAACACTGGTGCTGACGTCAACATGCTTTTTAACTCAGCAAAAGCCTCACTGCAGGCCTCAGACCAACAGAACTTCCAATCCTTCCCTGTCAGCTTAGTCAATGGTCCTGCTATCTTCAAAAAATCTTGGACGAATTTCCGATAATAGCCAGCTTGACCAAGGAAACTCCTCACCTCTGAAACTGACTTGGGAACTGGCCAATCCTTCAAACCTTCAACCTTGGACGGATCCACTGAAATACCATTGCCAGAGATAATGTGAACCAAGAAAGTAACTCAGTCGAGCCAAAACTCACACTTGCTGAGTTTCCCGTAGAGCTGATTCTCCCTCAAGGTCTGCAGAACCAACCTAAAATGCTCAGCATAATCCTCCCGGTTTTGAGAATACACCAGAATGTCATCAATGAAGACCACAAATCTATCCAGGAACTAGGAATAGATCCTATTCATGAGACTCAGAAATGCAGCTAGCGCATTCGTGATCCTGAATGGCATCACAAGATACTCATAGTGCCCATATCTGGTCCTGAACGTAGTCTTCTGTACATCAGTTGCCTTCACTTTGACCTGATGATACCCAGAACGAAGATCCTACTTCGAGAAAATAGCTACTCCGCTCAACTGATCAACTAAGTCATCGATCCTAGGCAACAGATACCGGTTCTTCACAGTAACACTATTCAATTCCGGATAATCAATGCACAATCGACGACTACCATCGTTCTTGTTGACAAAAGGACTGGAGCACCCCACGGCGAAACACTGGGTCTGATGAACCCCAAATCAAGCAAATCCTGAATCTGCACCTGAAGCTCTGCTAACTCAACCGGTGCCATCCTATATGGACTCTTCGGTATCAGCTTCATATCAGGCTGAACTTCAATACCGAACTCCACTTTCCTATCAGGAGGTAAGCCAGACAACTCCTCTGGAAAAACATTCAGGAATTCCCGCACTACTAGAGGCATAGCCTCATAGCCTGAATGAATTACCCTCGCACAAACCTCCTGATCAACTGCAGTCTTAGCTCGGCCGAGGGGTATCTCTTCGACATGGAACTCAAACTCTACATGACCTAGGATTCGGAATTCAACTTTCTTGGCACTGCAATCAAAGACAACATGGGATTCACCCAACCAATCCATACCGAGAATAATGTCGAATCCTGAATTTCCAATTACAATCAGGTCAGCCTTGAAATCTACACTACCAAAAACCACGAACTCTTCCTGCACTCCAGGGAACAAACGAAAACACCGACATCTGTCATAATGTTTCAAGCCTCTGACATAATGCTGAACTCCAACTGATGGCGAGCCACGAAGCGGAAAGAGACAAAGGAATAGGTTGCCCCGGAATCAAAGAGAACATAAGCAAGGAAAGAGCAAACAATGACAACACCTAAGATAGAATCAAAAGCACGAAAAAAAAAGAATTGATGATCAAGGGTGAGGAAAACACAATACGGAAAGATAATATGAAAGAATAATGCAAGACAAATGAAAGAAGCAAAATGGAAGACAACAAAAAAAGCAAATGCAAAATATACCTGCAACAACACCCTCTGCTGTCTCAGCATCTGTAGCAGTCAGGTTGTAAGCCTAGCCTCTCCTTGGAACAGCGGTCCTCTGACTGACAATCTGGTGCTGTGGGAAAAATGGTGGCTTGAATGGACCACGAGCTGGGGCTACCTGCTGAGCTGGACCCCTGGCTGGAAGAGCCATCCGCTGCTGCGGGCAATCCCGTACTGAATGGTCAGTAGCGCCACATCTGAAGCACTGGCGGTTGACACACCTACAGTTCCTGTGATCATGCCCAGCCAACTAGCAGAATTCATAGAAACTAGCTCCCCGGGAAATAGCAGAAGTGTAAGGAGTCGCCGTGACAGGATTGGTTGGGACAGGCCTCCGAATTGGCCTACCAGAAGGCCTAGCAACAACAGAGTGCGGAACACTCTGCTGAGCAGGAGTCAACAAACCATGAGCCTGCTCTTGAGCTCAAGCTACCTCAAGGACCTTAACATAAGTACGCAAGCGAAGGGTGACGAACTGCACCTGAATATCTCTCTCAAGTCCCAACGTGAATCTACGAGCCCTGTCCTCTTCATTCGCCACAAGAATGGCTGCGAAGTAGCTAAGTCTGGTAAATTCCGTTGCATACTCATCCACAGACCTGGAGCCTTGTTTCAAGAAAGTCTCATGCTACAACATTGTATGGACAATATGTAACAAAATTCCAATATAGAATAATGACCAACCTGTTTTAGGGCTATGAACTATTGCTCCATTTCAACTCGAGTGATGCTAGCGAAGAACTTCTCCAAGAAGTTCCTAGTGAACGTGGCCCAAGTAATAGGCCGTTCAAGCCTTTCGGACTCGGACCTCCACCAAATGTGGGCCAGATCCACCAGCTGGATGGCTACCACATCCACTCTATCAGCATCGGCAACTCTGGCTGCAAAAAGCAACTGCTCAGTCCTGATCAGCCACTATTCGACCTCCAAAGCTATCTCAGTGCCGGAGAATCTATCAGGATGCAGCCTCATGAAATCTGTGACTGTACCCAGACGAGAAGGGAGAGCTGCCTGCATAGGCACAGCGGGAGGCAGAATCCGAGCAGCTTCTAAAGCTGCCATCACAAAGTCACTGTGGTTTTGCTACATATTGATCAACCGTTCCAACACATTGGTAACAACCTCAAGCTCGGGCTGATCTTCCTGAGGACGAGAAGTGGAACCTTTGCGAGCCATGGTCTGCACACAAAATAAAAAACAATTAGCTTCCAGATCAAGGTTGATTATAATTTATTTATGTATGCATGGTCTGTGTACTGTTGTGCCGATCCCAGATCAAGCTAAGCTTGTCTAACATATCAGTCAAACTAATACATTAGCCAAACATGGGCTCTGATACCACTAAAAGCATTGTCACGCCCTACTTTTCAAAAGGAAAATACTGAATACGGATACGTGACTAAGTCCAGCGAATGATTTTCATCATCCATAAGGTGTCAGGATCTTTACAATATTTCACAGGAATAACAGGAGTAACAAGAAGAAATCAACCGCGCATGCATAAATGAATCAATACCAATAGAATTTAGTTGAAACAAAATTTAATAATTCTCAAATAAACCAGATCTAGAAACAAGTCAAAAATCCTGGGTCATACTGCCCAAAACAAATAATCCAGGTAGCAATACATTTATTCAAAATAAGCAACAGGAAAAAATAATAGCAAAAACTCCAGCATCTAGAATCTCAGACCACCAACTCCATCGGGCAGCTGATCACAACAATCTGCAATTTAATAAATTGCAGGAAGAGGAAAAAAAGAAAACAAAACGCCCGTCAATGCAAGTTACGGGCTGCTTGTAGTGCAGGCACAAGTACAGGAAAAATAAACAGATATAAAGTAACAGCGGAGTCAAATATAGCATGGAATAGATATGACAGCAAAACAGAATATCTAACATGAATAAGAAAACAGAATCAAGTAACATGGTGTGCTAACAGGTACATGTAATATATAACAGATGTCAAGTATCATATAAATAGATAAACAGATAACAGATAAGAGATGTCAGGTGTCATGCAAACAGGTAAACTGATAACAGTTGTCAAGTGTCATGCAAACAGATAAACAGATAACAGATGTCAGGTAGCAGCTAACAGGTAAACAGATAACAGTTGTCAGGTGTCATGCAAACTGATAAACAGTTAACAGATGTCATGTAGCAGGTAACAGGTAAACAGATAATAGATGTCAGGTTATGTCAGTCTTGAATTTATTTCTATCTAGGTAGCACTTCAAGCGTCCCATCCATTTACCACATGGTTCCTATATTCAAACAAGTTTTGTTTAGATTTCGTAGTGGACTGTATAGGGCCGTGTGCTCAGGTATCAGATAATCAGATAACAGATAACAGATACTTACAGATAGAACCTACGGGTTCTCTTCTGAGTACACCTTCCTATAGGGAAGTGTGCAGTCCGGTAATCAGATAATAGAATCGTGTATCATGTAGTCATGAACACGTAACAGATAACAGATAACAGATAACAGATAACATGTGGGAAACACGGGCTCCCTTCCAAGTACATATTTCTATGTTATCCACTACTAGATCTTTCCCTTAACTCCGGCTTGGTTATTTGTTATTATTATCAAACAGACATATAGGTGTGCAAAATAGGGCAAGAATAACATGGCATAAACAGGTAACAGATTCAGGTTGAACGATAAACATGTACAGATGAATTACAGCTCATAAAAGATTAGGACAACAAAAATTCTAGTTCAGGACAGTAAGACAATACTGCACCAAATCTGGGATTTCCGTTGCCATAAATATGCAAATCTGGATCCGTCAAAAAATCTGAAAAATAGACTCTCGACCGAATCCAGCATATATAAGTCATATGCTATTTCACAAAAACAGAACTGAAAACAGAATTGTATCCTGAAAACATGTTCAGCTAGAAATCAGATGTTTGTATTCATAAACAGAAAAACGGCATAAAAACTTACTGATTAAATCCAAGAAAAATCTGAGGTATTCCCTCATATGTTTAGTATTAGAAAATAAAGTTCCATAATTTTCCAACATAAATAGAATAGTCATGTAAAATCAGAAAGCAGCAAGATGTAGCAGGTTTGTAAATCTGAAATCATAAACAGAACAGTACTAAAACAACAAAAGACTACAAAATATAAATCGAAATCCAGATCCGTCAAAAGGGTGATAACATAGATACAGTAGGCTATAATTCATATTCACAAAGTTTTTATAGAAAGCAAATATAATCAGGTTGAAATTATGTTTCTTTACAGAACAGCACGAAAATTTTGCAAGTATAGTAGTTGTTTGCAAGCATAAAATAGGATATAAAAATCATCAATTAAATCCACAAAAATTAGAGGTTAATCCCTATCAAGTGTAGTTTTATTCAGCAAAATATTGGATCAAAATATTATCTTTAACATCAGTATAAAAATAAATTACCATACAGAACTCATATAAAACAGAATTTGGAATTTTTCTACACCTATGTAGTAAAACGGCTATAACTTGCAACTCATAAATCGAAACTGAGATCTGTCAGAAATTATGGAAATTATATAGACTTCTCTATAATTCATATTCACAAATAATTTTCATATACTGACCTTAATAGAGTCTAAAATACGGAACAAAAAACGGGTAACAACAAGGACAGAATTATTCTCCATGCATAAAATCAACTAGGTCACATGAAACACATACAACTCATAACAAAGTGCGAAATATGGTGTACTAGATGTCCAAGCAACATGGTATAAGGTATTTAACAGATTTACACAGGATATACTACTAGTAACACGTCAAGCATGCAAGATTCTCACATCAAATTATGGTTCACATTCAACATACATATATGCAATAGGGATTAATTTGATCTACGTTAAATTTCATGTCGGGTGTGTAACTAGAGACGACTACGGACGTATCAACACATAGAGACAAGATATAACAGGAGTTTTGCACAAGAATTGTCTCTAGAAGGCGGTATTTAGTACTTGTATATGCAACAGAAAATTATACAAGTTACCTGCCTTATAGTTGACGACGGAAACGACGAAGCAAGAGAAAAAATAACGGGAATGGATTCCCGTCATGAACTCAACGAATGAACGAACCCACGAACAATGATCACAACTCTTGGGATCACACACGCACATAAGATCCGAGACAGCTCGGGTGTGCACGAGGGAACGGTGACGGCAAGCAGAGAGACGACGGTGGCAGGGAGCGCTCACTGTCGATGCTGCTATCAGTTGTCGGATGGGCAGAGGGCATGCGGGAAGTGCACTGTGCTGGCTTTGCAACAGGAAAAGGTAGGGCGGAGCGTCGAGATCTGACGGTGCTGGCAGAGCGATAGGGAGGCATGGGCACTGTCGCAAAAGATCGTGATAAGGAGTTTGCGACTGCGGTGAGGTGCTGATGTCGAGGTGGTGCAGCACAGGGAGGGTCGGGGGGTCTGGTTGCATCGTCGAGAGGAGCAAAGGGTGCACAGGTTGCTGGCGGATGGTTGGCAGTCGGATAGGGGAGTGTAGATGGAATCAGCGAGAGAGAGGGAGAACGGGAGGTAGGGGATAAGGGTAGCGGCTAGGGTTTATGAAGATAAATATGTAAATAAGAGGGGTATATAAATAGGTAGTATATTAGGGTTAACAGGGGGGGGCGAGGGGGGTAACGGGTAGGGTAGGGTGTTATTGGGTATAAAAGATCCATTAAGGTTTTAGGGTAGGGTGTTATTGGGTAGTGGATCATTGGATTAGAAACAAAAGATCCAAACGGAATATAGGGTGATCCAATAATGAGATAGGAACAAAATGAATAAGTAGAATAGGACATGAACAATAAAAATAATGGGGGTAAAAAATAATGGCTCGATCAGTTAGAGATGAAATAACAGGAAAATAAATCGAATCAAGAAGATCAAATAAAAAGACGACAAATCAAAAAGATGAAAATATATATAATGAAGATTAAATACACGGTTCAAAAAGAGATACAAGATGAATAAATACCCAACAAGAAAAATACACCCAAAATACAGAAAATGGAAAACAGGGGTTACAAATCCTACCTATGAAAAATACACCCAAAATAAAAAGTCACACTTTAATTCATGCAATACTATGATATAGAAACAATTAATTTATTAAAAACTTGAAGATAAAATTCTGGACGGCAAGAGTAGATTGTACAAAAATGCAATTTCCCACTACTACATAAATTGAAAACTGAATCCGTCAGAAATTCTAGAAACTAGACTTCCACAGGGTTCCAACGCATATTTAAAGTTCAAAGTGCGACAACAGTAGCTAGGTCAAACACACCATTCTTTACAGATTTCATGTTCAGCCAGAAATTTATCATGTTATATTTTTAGAATCAACAAAAACTCAAAATAACATTCATTAAAAATATTTATTAGACTCCTAAACATGTTAAGTAAAAATCTTGGAAATATCAGAGAAAAATTTTATCATTTGATCTGCCTTTTTACTGTTTAATCTGGAAATCTAAAAGTAAAAACACAGCCGTAGTAAAATGGGCATAACTTTTGCTACACAACTCGGAATTCATAAATTCAAGATGTTCTGGAAATTAGAAAGATAAGGCTACAATTCTTATTCAGAAAGTAATTTATTTTAATATCATTTACTGGGTCAAAAATAGCAGACAACATACATCCAGCAAACAAGATACCAGTTTTTGGGTATTTTTCATGAAATAATTTAATTAAACACGATGAGTATCAATTCTACTAGTCGATAAACTTCTCAATCAGCATGAAGGGTATAAAAAACTTGGTAAATAAGATTAAGACCACATACATACATCAATTTATCATTAATCAACCATCAATCGATTAAACAACATACAACCTAGCAATTCTTTCTACAATAATTTAGGTGTGATAATTATATAAACAATCCTACTATCAATTCTATATACACACATGAAAGATTCAATCTTTGGAGTCAGAAGTGGCACGATGTCAAGTAAATTGGGATTAGCTCGTGTAAACCTCAATATACCCAACGAAAGAGATGAACAATGTATAATACGATAAACGATGGGATCTACTTGCCAGAGTAACAACAAAACTTGAATTTTATACAATTAACAATTAAGAGGATAGTGACTTACCTTATATACGGTGAAAACGAATACCAAGAATAACGGGATAAGGATCTCGAAGCAACGAACCCACGAACTAACTCAAAATAACACGTGCAATATACGTGCTTCAAGAGAACATAGCAACAACAACAAGAGTAGAGACAGCAGCAACAAGATCAGCCACAATAGCAGGAGGGGCTTGCGATCTGACTGGCGACGAATGGTGACGGTGGTCAGCGTCGCAGGCGACGGCGTGATGGAGACTGGAACAAGGGGCGTCGGGGTGTGTTGTTGTCGTGAGGAACAGGAAGGAAGGACCGGGGTTGGGGTTTTTGGGTGTCTGGGCATCGCCGGAGGCTAGCACGTCGACTGGTAGGGAGAAGTTAGGGCGGTCGGGGGTATGAGTATTGCAGGAGTTGGCCGGAGAAGGAAACATAGGGGGTGGGTTCTGACAGGGAGCGAGAAAGAGGGAGGAAAGAGAAATAGGAAATAGGAGAAAGAAAGATGGCTATCAAAATTTTATTTCGGGTTTTTAGGGTTTGTATTAGGGTTGTATTTATAGAATACAAGTAGATTGTTGGGTTTAATGGATTAGGATCCAATAATAGTGGGTTCTGGGTCAAGAAATAATTGCAATTGGATTTTGGGTTCCACAAGAGATGGGTGTGAAGACAATGGGGTTCAAATAAAATATCTAGAATTAAATAAAAGAAACATAGGATCACCAAGAATATAGTTCATAAAGAAGAACAAAGAATTTCATGAACAAAAATTTTAAACCAAATAAATAAATAAATAATACAAATGAATAGAATATAAATTGGGCTTGAAAAATAATTTAAATATCACCAAGAAAATTAGATCAAATAATAAAAATAATTCAACAGATGAACTTTAATGTGTAATCAAGAAATAATAGTTGACAATTATAATCATATTAAAAATAAAAATAGTATTCGGGTTTGGCAAATTCATTAGAATAATTCAATAATAATAATATAATTGATTCAGGCTCAAATATAAATAGCCGATCAATACGAAATAGAAGTAAGATTAAAATACACCATTATTCGAAATAAATAAAATTTTCGATTAGAAAATATTTTAATAAAAGATCCGAAAAGACTTTAGCACAAAATAAGTTTATAAAAACCAAATTACAGAAAATACACGGAAAATACTTATTGTCGGGAATGGGGGTTACATGCTTTCCAAAAAAATGGAACACGAGTACATGACATTGGCCTAGCGAATGACTAACTGTAGCGCCCCGAATTTCCAATATGATATCTTAGAAATACGTGACACAATTCCCAGCATCAACTTCAATTGCAATAGTAAACATAGCCGAAAACACTGATAATTTTTATTTCAACTTTATTACAACAATTATTTACAAAACACAGCAGAATACAAAACACCTTTAATTACAAACTTTTCTTTACAACACTATTTTTTAAAAAATTTACACAAAAGCTCTATTACATAAATTAAACTCAAGCATCCAAACCCCAAGCTCTAAGCAACAACCTGTAAACATGAAGCTAGAGATAATCCCTAACCCCCAAAACTAAAGGGGTCAGCTATAACGGTGTGAGTGACATAAAAACAAAACAATATAAATAAAACATGTATTAACGGCAAGAATAAATAAAATGAGAAATAACAATGAGTAAAGCATGAAAACATCAAGGAATATAAGATAGTAAATAGTAATACATGAAAACATCAAGTGAATCTAGACTAAGTGTGAAGTGTAGGAAAAATAGCAAAACACAAGCATAAAACCAAGTCAAGAAAACACAATCACTATATGCTGACTCTCTAATGCATACTTGTCGGATTCTATGCATTCCATAGTACATAGGTTCAGTGCAAGCCTTAACGATCTCCACTTTATAGGGATATCCCCTCATTATGCAACTAACCCTACTACAGTGATGGAAAAAAAGATCCAGAATACTCCGTGAATAGGCACCACAACTCTCGACGCGCAAGCATCATGTAAGATAACTCAAAAACAACCGGAGAATCATCTCCCAAACCCGTGTACCCCACGAATAGGCTTGCAAGGCTCTCGACGTGCAGATATACCAGGTACATTCCGTGAATAGGCCTACCGACCCTCGACATGCGAATGCACCCTGCATGCTCCGTGAATAGGCCTGCAGACCCTCGACATGCGAACATACAAATGTCCTCTCGAGACAAAACAACAAACAGTCCTGGAACGCATCTGTTTGACTAAACAAACCATGAGCCTATACTTACGTTTCCCAAGTTCCATCACATCCCCACTATTGCCTGTCCTTAAGTTGGTTATTATTAAAAGCACAAATCTCCATCTCTAGAGTTAGTGTATCCTGCCAGACTTAACTACTCAACAACAACCAAACCAAGACCCCCCAGGTCTAACTCAACAAATCTTAACTGCCAGTTCACAGGACTCCCACTCAATTCCTAGAGATCTCATCAAGACCAAAACACACAAATCCATCGTCAAAATGATCATATGAAGAAACTTCCCCAATCAACAAGACTCAAATCTTTTATAAAATTCAAGAATCCAAACCCAACAATAAAATATCTCGAAAACATATTTCTGTAGAAAGAATAATATTTAGAATAGTAAGTTATAGATCCAAAAATATTTAAAGAATCAACGTTTAAAGAACGCCAGAACAACTCAAGAAAACGTCAGTACAGTCGACTGTCCAGAGTGAAAACCAACACTTCAAGAAAATAATTCTAAGTAGTAGCAGTCGACTGTAAAAAATCATTGGTCGACTGTCCAGAGTGAAAATCCAAAACTTCGAGAAATATCGAAACAGTGCAGAGGCAGTCGACTGGAGAAATGGGTCAGTCGACTGTTCTGCGTAAAATCCAAAACTTTAAGAAAACTTAAATCAGAGCAGACTAGTCGACTGTGTAAAGTGGTCAGTCGACTGTCCGGCATGAAAATCCAATACATCAAGAAAACATAAATCTGCGCAGTGACAGTCGACTGTATAAGGAAGCCAGTCGACTGTCCCGTAGAAAATTTTTAGACTCAAGAAAGACCTCAGCCAGGACCCCGATAGTCGACTGTCGACATTGGTCGGTCGACTGTCAGTCCACCAGACTGCTATTTTGGTTGTGCACATTTCAACCGATACGGAGTTTTACTTTATAAAAACCGAATCTATAAAAGATAAAATTCTGATATGTTCCAATACGACTTGTAGATTATATAAGAGTCCATAAAAACCAATCAAAACCACTTTGAATTGATAAAAATAGCCTTTTGATGAATTTCTTCAAAATAAAACATGAATGTGTGCATATATGAAAACTAGAATTTTTAAGAATCATTCATACATCAAAATAACTTTGTTTTATACTCCAAACCATATCAATACCCAAAATAAGTTGAGATATAGTCAAATCCTTCGAAAACACATAAAAACTCAATTTCTTAAAAAACAGTGAAATACGATACTCATGAAAAATATTTGTGCATGTTCGTGCACCAAAGAAAACTTCACAAATTCATCAATTAAAAATAACAAAATATTCAGTAATCCAAATTCAAGTAATATCTTTCACAAAATCCCCCAAATTTTAGTCAAAATGTGTCAAATCCCAAATCTAGTCATCACAACTCAAATCCTCAAGACATGGTCTTTTAATCCATTACTCTTTATCAAAATTCTTCAAAGTCAATCTCAACTATCCTCAATAGTTGATTCATGAACAAAAACAAATTTATCATTAACATGGTCAAGTCACATTCATCCAACTCACCAATAGTCAAAAATCACAGCTTTAGTCAATTAATGCATAACATTCATTACACTCAATCAAATCAGCAATAATCCAAAAGAAATAGCCTACTCACAATTTATATTGGATTCTCCTACATTTCAAAATCATCCACATGCAATTCTACTCATAAATAACTAGGATTTTCACAACAGATCCAATTTTTAACTTATCAATTCATCCAATCCACCATATGTATTCATATCAAAACCCTAGCACGCTTTCTAATAGATGAAACACCACATACAACATACATAAAATACAACAGAACAAAATAAATTATATCACTCACCTTGTTGAAGAGATCAAACGAAGACAAATAGAAAATAGGAAAGAGCCTTTCCTTTGCAAGAAATCCAAGTTCTTCTCTTTAAATCTCCAAGAAAATAAAACAACAAAACCATTGTATTGTGAAGCGAAAGACGGCTGCACTCCACCTTTTTAAATAGTTCGGAATTAAGGGAAGTAGGGTTTTGAACACATTTGCAAATTAATCCTTTTGAAATATAACTTTACATAAATAGATCCCTATACTTGGAAACTTGATAAAACCAATTTAATTGATATCTAAAAAAAAAAAAATAACACTTTATTTCCAGCCGGCACTGTTTGAAAAGTCCAGAAAAGTAAGTTTTCACTTTTACCCCTCAAAATGACAATTTTGCAAAAAGATCCACTTTTATCAAAACTTGTAAAATAAATTAAATTTATCAAAACAAAAAGTAAAATTTTTAACCTTGACTTGACTAGGCATTATACCCAGCCCAAAAATCAGAAAATCTGGAGTTTTCACATCCATTTTGTAATTTTGCACAAAAATCCTTCTTTTTGAAATATTTGCAAATAGATCTAATAAATATCAGCAAAATCCAGAAAATTCACAAATAATATCGAATAATAAATAATAATTTTTCACAAAATAATTTTTGACTTTGAACTTCCCAAGAAAACATTTGCACGTGTTTTGCAAGTGTAAAAGGATAAATCTTTCAAAAAAATATTTATTAAATCACCAAAAATCATTTTAATTCATTTATAAATCTTAAAAATAATATTTAAAAATATAGGGTACTACACTAACATCACCCATAAATTGTTTATCCGATCAACTCAACAATAATAACAATACAAAACAATTGCGCAGGCAATAATGATAATCTCATGAATATTAATACTTAGAATGAAGCAATATAAAATATCCAAATACAATAAACCAACATCTTGAAACAATAATAAAAATCTTGGTCATAAGCCCAATACAATAATAAATCCAATCTCAATAATAGTAAGTCTCAATACAATAAATTCAATAAAAATAATAAGCAACTAGAGAGCATTAAATCCTTAGAAAGTTTGTTCTCCAATCCCAGCATGCAATTCTTTTTCGTTACCTGTGAAAACTTCATCTAAAAAGAGGAGAAAATTTTTCCTTAGAGAATATCATGGATAGCTAGTAAAGAAAGTAAGGAACAATGTAATAACGATATAACAATGAGTTCAATGGATCAATAGGAATCAATAATATGGGACAATAGCAATAATCAATATCATGATAATCGATGCAATGGTTATAATAATGGTTCAACAATCGATGACAATATTCAATGATCAATATCAATAACACTTAGCCAATATTCAATATCAATAGGAACAATGATGTACAATATGCAATGTCGATATGATGTCAATTATTAAGTCTATTAATCATTTTAATCCTAACTAATGCACGTACTACTGTGTCTCATATGTTCTATACCACAAGTTCGATGCATACAATCAATTTTGTTTAGACTTTAGTGGTGAATTTTATAGATCATGTATCAGTATGATAATCACTGATACGATAACAATATTGTGCCCGATACATTATAATGATTCACTGATTCACTGATACACTAATACATTAATACAGTACACGAAAGATTTGGGTGCCGTAGTCAGTGCTCCAACAATCAATCGATAAAGCAGTCACTATATTATTCACTACTCATGTCAATCCCTTAAACTTTGGCTTGTTAATTATTTTATCAATGCAGCAATACAATATGCAATTTGAGACATTAGATAAACAATAGTATCAGTAGAGGAACAATAAAATGATAAGTTGGATAGGACGTTTAGAATGATGACAATAAGATATTAGGATCATGCAATGCAACATACACACTTTAATTCATGCAATACTATGATATAGGAACAATTAATTTAGTAAAACTAGAAAATAAAATTCTGGAAAACAAGAGTCATCTGTACCAAAATGTAATTTCCCGCTGTTACAGAAATCAAAAACTGAAACTGTCAGAAATTTTGAAAACTAGACTTCCACACGGTTCAATGCATATTTAAAATACAAAATCCGATAATATTAGCTATGTCAAACACATCGTTCTTTACAGATTTCATGTTCAAACCAAAATTCGGCATCAAGTTATTATATTTTTAGAATCTGCAGAAACTCAATAATAAATTCCTTCAAAATATTTATTAGACTCGTAAACATGTTAAATAACAATCTAGAAATTATAAAAGCAATATTTTCATGTTAAATCAACATTTTAATAGATTAAACATGGAACAAATACGAATCTGAAATTCCGGAAAAAATAAAAACACAGCAGTAGTAAAACGATCATAACTTTGTCTATACAACTCGGAATTTAGCGATTCAAGATGTTCTAGAAACTAGAAACATAGGTCTACAACTCTTATTCGGAAAATTATTTATTTTAAGATCATTTACTTTGTCGAAATTATCAGAAAAACTCCAGACAGCAAACAACATACTGATTTTTCGCTATTCTTGATGAAATGTATTGTTTAAATATGATGGGTATCAATTCTATAGTCAATAAACTTTATAATCATCATGGTAGATATAATAGCACGGTAAACATGATTAAGATTACACACATACACGATTTTAACAACACTCAAACATCAATAAATCAATCAACACACAATATAGCAATCATCTCTACAAAAATTATTTGTGTAGTAATTATATGCATAACCCTATTATCAATACTATATAATACATGAAAAATTTAATCTTTGGAGTCAACAGAGGTACGAAGTCGAGAATATTGGGGTTAGCTTGTGTAAACCCTCAATAGACTCAGCGGAAGATAATCAATACAACAATCGATAAACGATCAAGATCTACTTGCGGTGTTTCAATAAAAATCTTGAATTTGATACAATTAGCAATTCAAGAGGAAAAGTGACTTGACTTATGGATGATTAATTTGAATACCAAGAATAACGGATGAGAATCTCGGAGCAATGAATCCACAAACTCTCAAAATAATACGTGCAAATCATGTGCACAAAGAACAATAGCAGTAACAGCAAAAGAGACAACAACTGCAACAGAGAAGGAGAGGCAGCAGGGTCGACGATGCTTGGCAGCGGTCGAGCGACGCGGCGGGGCTGTAGGTCGCCTGGTGTCAATTGGCAGTGCATCAGTCGATCGGGAACAGGGCGTCTGGGTTAGGGTCGAGCAGAAACAGGGGAGATAGAGGAGGATTGGGGGGCCATTGGGTCTGGAGATGGCGTCAACGGGATGGTCAGGGGTCGATGACTGGGGGTCACCGGAGTTTGGTCCCAGCAGGTGGAGTTGGCTGTAGATGGGTTTTGGGCGGGAAATACTGGGCGACGGGGAGAGAGAAACAGGGAGGAGAGAGAAGACAACTAGATAAGGGTTTGTATTTGTGTGATTTTAGGGTTTGCAATAGGATTATATTTATAGAATACAATTAGGAGGTTGAGATAATAGTTTAGGATCCAATAATAATGAGTTTGGGTCAAGAGTTAATTGGAATTGAGTTTTGGGTTCAATAAGAGATGGAATAAAGACAATAGAGTTCAAATAAAATACCCATTATCAAATAAAAATAGGTTCAATAAGAAAATGGTTCAACAAGAAGAATGAGAACAATTTCATGTACAAAATTTATTAAAATATCTAGAAAATAAAGTATTTCAATCAATTACAAATAAAATATTACAAAAGAGAGGAAAAATGAAACGAATGAAAACGGTAGTTACACCGACACTTGTTTGACATCACTTTTCTTTTGCATCAAATTTTTGTTGTTGAGGTTTGGAATCACTATATTGTGGCATAGCGAGGATCACTGTACTATAGCATTGTGTCAGTTATATTCAACTAATTTGGCCACAGTCTGTTTAGTTGCGGGATACCTGATTGGGGAGAGCACGGAAAACTCATGTTGTGGAAAGCATCCAAGTCAAAAGTTTAGTGTCCAACTCCGTTGTATATCCATGATGTAATAAATTATTGTAGCTGTTGTAATCATTGGACATTGTAATAACATTTGTGGCAATAAAATTTTTAATTTTCCGTGATTTTTTTGTGTTGTGACTCATTTGAAGGAAAGATTCTGGCTTGTGTCACGGGCTCCGAGTATTGGGAACTCGGGGTGCTACAGAGTTGGTATCAGAGCCGACTTCAAATTGTAGTCAACACAGCAGGAAAATAGACTCGAATGCCCAGTTAGAGTCGGGTTTAGTTTGATAGTGGGATTATCGTAAATCATATTGTTGCATTTTGCAAGTTATGTTTATGATTTTTTTTATGTCTGACCTAACCCCAGTGTAATTTTTTTTACTAACTATTGTGGTGCAACCGGATGTCAATGGAGGCAAAACTGTAGCTGGGCATCGATGGAGGCAAACCTACAACTGGATGTCGGGGAGGCAAAATTGCAACCGGATGTCTAGAAGGCAAACCTGCAACCAGATATCAAGGAGGCAAATCTGCAACCAGATGTCTAGGAGACAAGCATGCAGCCAGGCATCAATACGCAAGAGTCGAGGAAGAAGGCGGAGGAGCCAACGGCGCTGAGCTCGATGTCAAGGCATGAATTCAACAGTATGTATCAACTAAGAGGAGCATACGTGGAGGTCAACAGGGACTGAATGCCACAAGCCGAAGTCGCAGGCAGAAATCCATGAACCAATGTTCCAAATGGTCGAGTTATTTGAGCACCATGCAGATGGAAGAACTACCGATGAAGTTCATTAGGCCTAGTGCCTCGCCTTGAGAAGCACTATTTTTGCTTGTAGGAATGAAGAATGGACCGCGGTGGATGCGCATCAAGCACCACGAGTGAACAGGCTTGACTCGAGGCAGTATACATCGATGACATAATCAATTGACTCTAGGAAGCGGCAATATTCTCCAAGATCGTCCTATAGTTGGGCTGCCATCAGGTTCGCTTCAAGGAGGATGAAGTGCCAAAGACGGAGAAGGATCATGCCAAGCATTTAGAAGGAACGTCGACAAGCTGCAAGGAGACTGAAGCGACATTTCTTGGCTTCGCTCTTTTTCTAAGGAGGGAGTGGCCACCGACCCGGAAAGGAAGTATCAAGGCGTGAAGCAGCATTGGTAGTGTACAAGAACGAAGCAAAACATTGCTAACCTATGGTTAGGTATTGCAGGTACTAGAAGGAACCAGAAAATTAGTACTAGCAGCCTGATAACTGATGCAGACGTCGCCTACCCCAAACGGAAAAGAGGAAATGTCAGCAGAAATTTCATCGGGAAGCCGATGGAAGTACACATCGAAGGATTCTAAAATTTTGGGAGTACCAGTATCGAAAACTTTCGATGGGATTGCAAGTTTACATCACAGTGTTGAGGGAAACTGCGTGAGACTCTGGGGACGAGAATCGACTTTAGCACAAGTTTTCATGCACAGGCAGATGGGCAAATGGGAGGATTCATACTAAATGCGAGGTGGCGCTGAGAGACGGCATCGAGCACTTTGGAGTAACCAATTCATCAAGGGAGCCACTTGGGAATCTGAAGGCTGGTGAGAAATGTATTTCCTTTACCTTCTAATTGGTGTGATTGTTTTATCTCTCTACTCAGCATCGTTCTGAGGACATAACGATTTTAAGGAGGGAGTAATTTACGATCCCGCATAATAGTGTATATATATATATATTTTGTATTTTAATCTGTGCAAAATTGAGAGTTGCACATATTAATGGATTTTTCTCAATTTTAATTGAGTAAGTATTGAAACATATTATTATTCGATATATTTTGAACTCAACGAATGTGCAATTTTAGAACCGGAGTGGACATATCTTCAATATTAAGTTATATATTAGTCTTAACTATAATTGAGTTAGGACTTGTAATATTGAAATGTTAATTTGTATGGTGATTATACGATTTCATGTGTGATATTACAAATCGTATGTACAAATTATATTGACATTATTTGTGTACATTTCAATTTCTATTGCGTGATTTTAATTAACCTAATTAACTCATTTAAATGGACTCAGACTAGATTTAAACTAGACCCAAATGAACTCAATTGACCCTAACTTGACTTGTACACTTGTAGTGTAACATGTCATGAACCAAAAAAAAAAATATTGAAATGTGCATGCATATGCATGGCCGGCCAAATGTGGAGAAGGAGGGAAAAGTGCTAGGGTTGAAGGGTTTCGTTTGAATTCAAAGATTCATTATGATGATGTTCTGAGACCCGAAGTGACAAACCCACTCCTACACTCCACCTCTTCTCTCCCCCAATGCATGGAGCTCTCACTCTCTCTTTTCCCCCTCCTTCTAAATCCTACCAAGTTCATCTTCCCCACTCTCTATTTAATCCCCCCATCTCACCCTAACTCCATTTTCTCATTTCTACTCAAACTTTAACTAATATCTTCATTCTAAACCACTCCAAATCACCCTCTTACACTTGAGTTGCAATTTGGAGGCAAGAAGGGCAAGAAGGAGCCAAGGAGGAGCCAAGGAGTGAAGCACATGGATCAAGAAGTGCCAAGGAAGCTCAGAGTTCGAAGTTTAGAAGCAAATTTCTACATTTGACAAGGTGGGTGTTTCTAAACATTTGAAGTGTAATTTTTGTGTGGTTAAATTGTGATGTAGTCTTGACAGCATGATGAGTCATGAAATGTGTAATTAAGTTGTAAAAATTCATTGCATGCTAGTTTATTAGTGCAAGACTAAATAAAACACAATAAAGAGGTAAACAGGAAAGTGTGCTAGGTCTGGACGTTATAACTCAAAAATTACTTGGAGTTTGAAGTTGAAATTATAAGAGTAGAATCTTATGAATGTTATACACATTTCTTCCAAATTTCATAATTTTTAGAATTTATTTGCTATTTTAATTAAATACGAACTTGAACTCTGACTGCACAGAAAATAGACTTAGCTTGTGTTCTAACGATGATTTTCCAAAGCTCATAACTCTGTAACCACTTAAGATCTATTTCTAAAATTTTAGTATATATTTCTAATATGTGTTAAGTGCTTGAATATAAAATTTTATGATTTGTGGACATCGTTTGTTATCTTCAGAAAATCCGAAACCACTGGATATTATGAAAATAAAAGACAGAGTGAAGATGATCTGTTATGTTTTTAGTTAATATTCAATAGGTCATAACTTGAATAGTACTTAGTTGAATCACTTGAAATTTAAGTATGTTCTGTTATCATGTATGACCATGTTCCAAATTTCATGAAGTTTAGAGTTCATTTGCTATTTTTTTATGTTAGCAAGGGTTAGTTGTTGCCCTATTCTGGAAATAATTTCATGCATGTTAAAGAATGACTTATTTGATCACTTTAATGACATAATCTGAAGAAGCATGCAATTAGCAAGTTCTAGTAGGCGCAAATGTATTTCTGTAATGTCTAAGAACTCATGATTTGAATCAGTATACGAATTATAATGAATTTTGCAAGTGACAACAGAAACACACACATTCATAAAACTCACTATTTTGCACTATGCCTATGCAATTGAATTTGAACTTGTAGAATATGAGTTTGAAGTTGGTGTTATGGGTCATAAATCATGTTCTAGATATGGAAATGAGTTAGAACTTAAATTATCTAAAGTTTCATGTTATGAGTAGCTCTTATATACTTGTAGACCACAATATAGATATGTTTGTTCACTTTTTTGTAGGAATTGTGAAGGATGTTTATGTATTGTTGTTGATCACTTTGGGATGAGATACATGCCCAATTTGTGCTTGTACTTGCTGTCTACTTTAAGTAAAAGCATGGGGAGCACTCGATAGCGTTTCTTCAATGAAACATTGTAACGCCCCAGGCACCAACCCAAACAAATTCTAACAACTTCCTACCACAGGCTGCCTCTCAAAAGGTGTCATGACTAGTTGGTGCCTCTTGACCATAGGCAATCCTCTATATACACACACAATCCTAACTCACCTTCCATATGGAACTAAGCCACCACCACCTACCATGAACACCATGGCTCCACAGTAATTAATTAATTTTTTCTATATGGTCTATACACACACTACCGAATCTATAGTCCCATCTAACCATGAATTAATTGCTAGTCCCACCAAGAAGGCCCATCTCACCCCACCTTGAGAACTCAACATCCTCGCTAAGCGCGGGACTTGCAACCTGATCCAGGATCCATTTCTAGCCGATGTGGAGTGGAATACCCTAATTCTACTAGCGTAATGCCCCTGATCATACTACTAGCGTACTAACCTCAGCTCCCTCTTAGGCATACATCTCACCCACTCTTACCCACAATTAGTGTTGAAAGTCGGCTCTGATACCATTTGTAACGCCCCGGGCACCAGTCCAAACAAATTCTAACAACTGTCCACCACATGCTGCCTCTCAAAAGGTGTCATGACTAGTTGGTGCCTCTTGATCATAGGCAATCCTATATATATACACACAATCCTAACTCACCTTCCATGAGGGACTAAGTCACCGCCACCTACCATGAACTCAATGGCCCCATAGTAATTAATTCATTTTTTCTAAAGGCTCTATACACACACTACTGAATCTATAGGCCCATCTAGCCATGAATTAATTACTAAGCTGATCATGAAGACTCATCTCATTCGAGGTATTACACTGAGAATGCATAACATGAGACTCAAACCCTCCAAGTGTGCCTTCAGCGTCATCACATGGAAGTTCCTTGACTTTATGGTCAACCAACAAGAGGCAAACCCCAAGAAAATCTCGGCCATCCTAGACATGGCCCCTCCCAGAAATGTCAAAGAAGTGCAGCGGCTCGCCAGCCGTTTCACTGCCAGTGAGCATTTTCTTTCAAGGTCGGGGGAGAAGTCCCTCCCTTTCTTCAACTCCCTCTGGAGGGCGAAGAACTTCGAATGGGGAGAGCCTCAGTAATGGGCTTTCGATCAGCTGAAGGAGTACCTCACCAATCCTCCTCTCCTCGGCAAGCTCAATCCTGGTCAGGTGCTATACCTCTACCTGGCAGCTTCAAACCAGGCCCTCAGTACAGTCCTGATTAGAAATGAAGACAGAGATCAAAATCCCATCTACTATGTCAGCAAAATCCTCTGTGATGCCGAGCTCCGATACCCAAAAATGACAAAAGTTTCCAATGCCTTGGTCATGGCCGCTCGAAAGCTCTGCCTATACTTTCAGGCTTATTCCATTCAGGTCCTCACAGACGAGTCACTGATGCAAATCCTCCACAAGCTGGAGACCTCGGGCCACCTAATCAAGTGGTCCATCGAGCTAAGCCAGCACGACATCAGCTACAAGCCGAGGATGGCCATTATGGGACAAGCGCTCCCCAAATTCATTATTGAATGCGTCATCTCGGAGGTCCCCGAGAGTCCACAAGATACGCCCATTTGGGAACTTTATGTGGATGAGCCATCTTGCGAAGAGGGTAGCGGGGCCAGACTCATCCTCCAGTACTCTCCCTGTGCTTCAGCTTCAAGGCATCTAACAACGAAGTGTAGTATGAAGACCTGGTAGCCGGACTCCTCCTAGCCCAAAAAGCAGGAGAAAATGGTTCAAAGCCTTCAGTGACTCCCTACACATCGTCAATCAAGTGAGTGGAGAATATGAAGTCCGCGACGCTCGAATGGTCAAATACCAAGCCCAGGTTAAGCTTCTCCTGGCCAACTTTGAGGATGCCTCCATTGTCAAGATCCCTCACGAGATGAACAGCAAGGTAAATGCCCTCTCCAAGTTGGCATCCTCCTCATTCGAGGATCTAGATCGGATAGTCCTGGTGGAGGTCCTTGTTCGACAAAGCATTGACAAGGAAAAATTCCGAAGTCCTCTGTCTAGACCCACCTGCCAAGCAACCGACCTGGATGGACCCCATCCAGAACTACATGAGAAATGGGGAGCTCCCCCAAGATGCCTCCTAGGTAAGAAGGATCAGGGTCAGGGACGAGAGGTTCGTGCTTATCGACATCGTGCTCTTCAAGCGCTCCTACACAAAGTCTGATGGCCAACCATCCTTCATGATGCCTAAGATATGGTAAACAAGTGTGGCCCATGGCAAAGATTCTCCTCGGTCCGCCATTTGCCCCAAGCCTATCTTAAGCCCCTCGCCAGTCTAGCCTATTTTTCCATGTGGGAGATGGACCTAGTCGGACCATTCTCCAAAACCATGGGCCAGAGGCACTTCCTCATTGTGGCTATCAACTATTTCATGAAATGGGTTGAGGCAGAGCCCCTGAACACTATCACAGAGTGCCAGGCCCAATAATTCTCCTATAAGCACATCGTTTTGTCGGTTCGGGATCCCTCAGATCCTCATCACCGATAATAGTACCCAGTTCGCAGGAAAGGTCTTCTGCAAATTTTGCGAAGGCCTTGGAATTTAGCATAGATTCTCCTCCATCTCACACCCACACTCCAATGGCCAGGTCGATAACTCCAACCGACAAATCCTCAACGGCCTCAAGAAGCGACTTGACAAATCCCCCAAGGGACTTAGGTTGACGAGCTGTCTGCGTACTGTGGTCCTATCGCACGACCAAGAGGATCCCCATGGTTGAGTCGTCGTTCAGAACCGAGGCAGTAATCCCTCTGGAATTCGGGTTGTCATTGCCACAGGTCATGAGCTTCAACGAGGATTCCAACTTAGATGGCCTCAGGGCCAATCTGGACCTCCTCGACGAAGTTAGAGAAAAGGCAACCATTCCGGAGAAACATCTATCCAATAAAGGATAGAGAGATTTTACAATCAGAAGGTCCAACCTGCCAACATCAAAAAAGGTGACCTTCTGCTCAGATGCCTTGAAATTTCCGAGCCGAGCAAAAAGGGAAAACTCGCACCTAACTTGAAGGGCACGTACATGGTCTCTAAAGTGGTCTGCCCAGGCACATACCGACTGGAAGATCTGGGAGGACGGGTAGTCAAGAGGGCCTGGAATGCAGAACATCTAATGAAATTCCACAAGGCCCCAAGGGATCTACACTTGTAAAAGGCCTTCAAAAGCCGACCCAAGTACTTGCCTTCAGCTTTCATTGAATAGAATTTAATTTTCCTTCCAAATTCAACTTATTCAGTCACTTGAAATGGGCACCCTGAGGTCCAACAACAATCCTTGGAGAATAACCCCCTCGGGGTTGGCATCCGAAACCGAAGGCTTCAATGCCAAAAATCCTTGGAGGATAACCCCCTTGGGTTGGCATCCGGTATCAAATGCTTCAACGCCAAAAATCCTTGAAGGATAACCCCCTCGGGATTGGCATCAGATGCCGAGGGCTTCAACGCTAAAAATCCTTGAAGGATATCCTACTCAGAATGGCATCCGATGTCGAAGGCTTCAACGTCAAAAACCCTTGGAGGATCCACCTCAGGGTGTAGGTCTGATGCAGAATGTTACTCGCCAAAAACTCTGAGGGATACCTCTTTCGACAAGGCATCCAACGCCGGATACCTCAGCACCAAAAAAATCACGAAGGACACCCTTCAGGATGGCGTTCGACATTAAGGGTGTACATGCCAGAAATAATGTGCGAACCACGAGTGCAAACAAAGAGTCGAGGCAAAATGCTTTACATTAAAAAGGAATCAGTTACAAGAGGGGTGGTAGCCAGTCCGCATTTTGGCGATTACAACAAAATAGATAAACTACCGCCTAAACCCTCTTATGGCCTGTCTCGAACTTCAGCACCGGTCGAGAACACCTGTCGCGCGCCTTATGGTCGTCTCGCACTTCAACATCGGTGTAACGCCCCGAGCCCCCTCAACTGCGCAAGTGACTATACGTGCGCACACACTCGAACAAAACAAATCCTAACAACGGCCCACCACAGGCTTGTCTCACAAAAGTTTCTATAGCTTTTAGGTAACCATTGTTCATTGGCCAATCTTATTTAAACTCACACAATTTCTTCACCCTTGCCGATATGGGATTATGTTCCCAAACCAACACATAAAACACTTACACGTGCGTCACACAAACAAGCCCCCCACCACCCACCCCCCTCGGGCCCCACTACCACCTCCTCCTGAGGTGCTGCTCATGCATCCACTTCTTCTCCCATTTGTTCATCTTTTTAGGCCCACATCCTATAGGTCACACCCCATAGGAGCACCCTATAGGCCCAACCACACTCATTATTATTATTATTATTATTATTATTATTATTATTATTATTATTATTATTATATATATATATATATATATATATATATATATATATATATATATATATATATACTCTTAAGTACGGGGTATTACACACACACCTCCTTATGAACTCAGCGTCCTCGCTGAGCCCGGGAGATGCAACCAGATCCAGGATCGCTTTTCTAGCCGACGTGGAGTGCAGTACCCTGATTCTGCAAGCATGCTACCCCTGGTCTCTCTACCAGCGTACTGTCTTTGATCAAACTCAAGCGTACCTCTAACCCACTCATACCCACATCGGTGTCGAAAGTCGGCTCTCATACCATTTGTAACGTCCCGAGTCCCACTCAGCTGCGCACGCAACTACACGTGCACGCACGCGAAAAATAGATCCTAGTAACGACCCTCCACAGGCTTGCCTCACAAAAGGTGTTATACCTTTTAGGTAACCTTTGTTCATTAGAAAATCTTATTTAAACTCACACAATTTCTTCACCTTTGTCGATATGGGATTATGTTCCCAAACCAATTCATCAAGCAATCACACGTGCGCCACACACACAGAAATGGCACACCCCCCCCCCCTACGCACACACACACACACACTACCACCACCACCTCAACCTCACGTGCTACTCATGCAGCCACTTCTTCTCACATTTTTTATCTTTTTAAGTCCACATCCTATAGGTCACACCTCATAGGAGCAACCTATTGGCCCAACTATATTTATTATTATTATTATTATTATTATTATTATTATTATTATTATTATTATTATTATTATTATATCTTTCCAATATAATACTATATATATATATATATATATATATATATAGTATTATATTTCACACATTTTTTTATCTTTTTAGGTCCACATCCTATGGTCACACCTCATTGGAGCACCCTATTGGCCCTACTATACTTATTATTATTATTATTATTATTATTATTATTATTATTATTATTATTATTATTATTATTATTATTATTATTACATCTTTCCAATATAATAATATATTAGGTTTTCTTGTTGACACGTGCTTACGGAACGTTTTCGGAACGGTGTACCTGGTTTGATTATAAAAAATAGTTTTGGAGGAATAGCAAATTAATTGAAGTAGCAAACATATTATATGAGAAAGTAGTATATCTACATTTAAGCTCAACCATCGCCTTCTTGATCATTAGCTTGAACTTACCTGGAATGCATATAGTTTGTTAGAAACACTGCATAAAGTTTTTTTTTTTTAACTTTAGCATCACTTTTAGATGCTTGTAATAGTTATGCAAGGACATTATCATATATGTTTTATAGAGCTTACTCTAATCCCATAACCACTATGAGCATGTCTAAATACAATGGTAATGCAATTGCATGTGTGAAGGTATCTATAATACCAATAATCTAAACATTTTTTTGTCTGAGACTAAGTTTGCTATTGAAATATCTCCTATTATTATTTCAACCAAAATGAAATATATGAAGTTCTCATAACTCTAATCCAAGCTAATCATTTCTTTTATCTCCTCTTTGTCTCCCTATTGCACCTTCATAAAAAAAATCAAAATGGATAAATAACAAATTTACTTTAGATGTCTTTCTTGAGTGGAGAGTTTGCACCCTTCACTGGTAAACTCCAGTCATCCCAATCTTATATATCCAAACATACACTAAAATTTCTTATATGTTATGTTATCCTTGGTTTTTAATAACCAGTGAAGGGAACACTTCACGATAGTATTTTCACTTCTAGTAAAGAAATTAATGTTGCCTATTTGACAAGTTATTTTAGGTTGCTAGTCAGCTTACCTGTCCTGCTATGGTTTAGAAGCCCAAATTGAGGCCACCAAATAATCCATCCATCACTTGCGTACACCTTAAATAACCAATAAAAAACTCATCAAATAAATCACCAAATTTAAATTTTTTAAACCCAAAAATAAAACAATCATACCTCTCTGAACTTAAATTCCATGCACACACAAAATTCGAGTCAGCAAAAAACTGAGTAATCCCCTGCACACAAAACATTAAAAATTAGAATGAGAATTCGGTTAATGAGATGAAATTAGAGTCGTCGCATCGCATATAGATGCTCTCGATTCGGTGGAGGGGAGTCGCCAATACGGAGTCGCTTGATATTCACGCTCGATTTGGTGGAGGGGAGTCACCGATACAGAATCAGCAGTGGATTAGATATCGGTGACGGCCTCTTGATTGAGGTCCGACATTGGATTTGCTTTGAGATTTTCAAAATTTCAAAATTTTAAATTTTTTAAATTTTCCAAAATTTTTCAAATTTCTTTTTTTTTTTAGTTTTTTTTTAATTTACAAATTTTTCAAAATTTCTAAAATTTCAAAAAATATTTAAAAATATAAAAGTTATAAAATTTTAGTTTTTTAAATATTTAAAAAAAATATTTTTTTAAATATTAAAAAAATTATTTTTTAAAATATTTAATTTTTTTTAAAACAATTTTTGAAATTTTAGAAATTTTTATTTTTTTTCGAATTATTTTTTAAGTTATAAAGTTTTTGAATTTTTACATTTTTATTTTTTATTTTTTAAAATTTTTTTAAAAATTATTTTCTTAATTTTTTTAATGGAAGAGAGAGAGAGAGAGAGAGAGAGAGAGAGAGAGAGAGAGAGAGAAATAATTAAATAAATAAAGGAGTTGTTTTGGGTGGGAGATTTGAATTTGAGTTTTGGAGGGAAACTTTTGGAGGGGAAAATCTGTTTTGTGAGGTTAGATCTGTGCCTCTGATTTTGGGAGGATTGAAGGAGAGCCACTTGATAGCTTTCTTTGGGTTTTATTATATATATAGTATTATATTTAACACATTTTTTATCTTTTTAGCTCCACATCCTAAGGTCACACCTCATCGGGGCACCCTATTGGTCCTACTATACTTGTTATTATTATTATTATTATTATTATTATCATTATTATTATTATTATTATTATATCTTTCCAATATAATACTATATATATATACTCTTAAGTATGGGATATTACAATCGGCCTTGCGACCGACACGCGCATGGCTCATCGCCATCTCCGACACCTCGAGTGCAGAAGAGGCATCACACATGCCCTAAGCGCAGAGGTGGCTCCCCGAGATGGAAAGCGACGATGATGAAGGGTGCCTGCTAGACCAAGCAGGGCGACAACCCCATACAACGGATTAACTCACCATGCAAAATGAAGGCATCGCACACGTGCCTAGTTCGACGGCGAGTCCCTCATCTGGAGAGAGTCCTTTATGAGGAAGCGAACTCTCATCCTTGCCCCCGGCTAGGGTCATCAGATCCCAAAATCCAAGATACCTCTGCCGACCCCAAGAAGGAGTACTCCTCTCCTCTCCGAGCCTCACTGAAGCAGTAGCATCCACACAAGGAGTCCTAGCTGGGAAGGCCCCACCTAGTACCCTGGGGAAAAAATAGAACAATGTCATTGCCCCCAGAGACCTACTGGAAAATACTTCAGATCGCAAAATTCGGGACAAAGGTGGGTCCCCCAAATGAACACCGATCCCGGTGGGGCCGAGCCCAGTTCCTCTGGCCATTTTACCGTCATCCTCGATCCACGGAAGAATCTTCGGGCTGCTAAACACAGGCCCCGCTGGACACCAAGACATCACAAGTTGAAGATGAGAGTTTGGAAAAGTTGTGAGTCTAACATCCGGCTGCAAGGATTTTATAAACACTACGGAGAACACCCCAACTACCTGCATTTATTGCGGGCGACGCTACAATTCCCTAGACATATTGAATGCATCAACGGGTGACATAAGCAAACACATGTCATGTCACGTAACTGGCGAGGCCCAGATAAATTCCTCACCTTGTGATCTGAGGCCGACCCTCATAAGTCCTTACAAGCCTATGCTCTCTACGCCGTCGGCATGTGATCCGGGGCCGATCCTCAGGAGTCGTTTCAAGGCCTCACCTCGCCACACTTACCGCATGGCCTCCGAGGCTGACCCTTTACAACCCGGTCTTCTTGGATGCTGCACTTTACGTGGGCACCTAAAAAAGAACGAGTCTACCAGTTCTATGGTTTACACAAACCAACAACAAGATTTCTATTAAGCAAGATAATTACAAGGCTGGTGGTCAGTCTATGGTTGACAAATCGAATAGTTATAACAAAGTTACAATGAAGTTACAGCAAAATGCTCATATGCTCCACCTCTTGGCAATGACGGGCACCGGCAGCGAATGCCCAGCAGGAATATTTGCAAAAATATTCCAAACCAACCGCACGGGCCACATATGGGCGCCCTTGCAAACTTCCACCTTGGGGGTTCCTCGGGCGGTGAGTTCGGGGATCTGCACCAAAGATGCCCAGGCGACGAACAAGCACCAGATTGCGTCTCTTGCCTCTCAGATGAACCATCACGGCCGTCACAAAGGGTGGATATTCAGCATTGGCCTTCAGATACCGATGGCAACCATCTGGTCTCAGAATCTGAGGCAAACCTAATGAGGCTTCAACGGGATCCCTTGGTCCTATTCGGGTTCCCATGAACCAGAGCCACCAGTACGAGAAGGCACAGCCGGGCTAAATGCCCCCAAGTCGTTGTCAAGCCTGACTGCAATGGGCCACGTCTACTTATTGCGGTCAACGCTCAGCCCATAGGATCAACAGTGACCGCAATTGACAGAGAACGTGACACAAGCAAGGCCGCATGGTCTTCCGATCTACCTGTTAAGCACGGGAAAAATTAAGGGTCGAACTTGCAGTCCAAAGCAGACAATTCGAGTATCTAAGGCAAAGAATTAAATTCAAGGATCGGAAAGCAAACAAGTTTATTTCATCAAACAAACAAGTACAAACGTGGTGGCTAATCCACAAAAAAGGCAAAAATACAAGCGACCTAGCTTCCTTCGTTGGGGACAGAGCCCTCCTCCTCGGCTAATAGGGCAGGGATGATTGGGCCATGGTTCGTCAAATCCTCCCTAACCTTGGGGTCAGCCCCTTCATCATCTGACTCAGGGGAAAGTCTGCCATGATCGATCATCGAGTGCGTTGCCTCGACATCATTGAGGGCTCTCCCGTACCCCTTGTCCTCAACCTCGAAAATATTGGCCATGACTGCATTATACTCCTTCTTCAACCTCGTCTCCTCTACCTACCAAGTCTTTTCTCGGAGACCAACTAGTCCCTTTCCTTAGAAAGCTCTATCTAAGACTCCCTCTCCTTGGCTAGGTCTGCCTTCAGCTGGCCTATATGCTCAAAAGGTCACCTGGCCCGTGAAAGTAGTTTGGCCTCAGCTACTTCTGCACGCTCGCATCTCCCTGAAGTCAGCCCCGTATCCGCTTCAGCTCGGCTCCATCAATGGTTGCCTACATATGATCATTGTGGTGCATTTAATCAAGCGCAATGGTAGCAATTACAACAAAGATGGAGGAAAAACTCCACAAAACCGAAGCTTATGCCTAACTGACTTAAATTTCCTCGATTTTGCCTTCGAAATCGATAAGGTCATGAGGTGTGGCGAGATGGGAAACCATCTCAAACACAGCAGTCTGACTAATTAAAGCCTTTGTCTCATTCATAAACTAGGAAGGAACTCACACCTTCGTCAACTTGGGAGGCTTGGCCGAGGCTGTGGCACCGGCCGAGGGCGACGGGGGAGGTCCCTTCCCCTCTTTTTTGATGGTCGGCCCGACCACTTTAGACTTGGGATGCTTCGCCCCTTTTGCCTTTTAGCTTGGAAGTTCCTCCACTTCTGAAGGCAATCACTTTTGCGAGGTCTCCCTTCGGGAGCTTTAACATCGGCTCCAGCCTTCACCGTTGCCTAGGCCTCCTCTCGAGCTTTCTTCTCGGCCCTTAACTCCTTCTGTTTCTCCTTTATGAGCTCGGGATCCACCATCTTCGACATCCTTGGTCAGAAGACGTGCTGTTAGAGAAATCGAAATGGAAGGAGAGAAAATGAACATGACCAACAGCTGAGGTAGAGTATATAGAAGCGAGACATCGATAACTGCGCCAAGTGCTTGATCCAACATGGGAACACGTGAGCACATTCCAAATGCACCTTTCCTCCACCCCCTGCGTGTTCAACGAGGCCAAACCTCTAGAGAGTTCAAAGTGCCACTGGTTTACCATGACCTCATAGTGGTATCTGAGGCCGAGCTTCGAAGAGAGTTACATCCCCATGGCACGGCTTCTGAGGCCAAGCCTTAAAGGGAGAGTTTGCCTCCTCGGCATGGTTTCTGAGCTTGAACCTCCAAGAAAGGGGCATATGTCCTAGGAATTGTCTCCGTAGCCGAACCCCCCATAAAGAAATTTCAAGCATCAATTCTTCAAAAAGCCTTCAAACAAAGAACGAAGTTTGATGAAGCATCTTTATTGTAGACCAAAAACAAAGTACAACAAAACCACAAGTTCAAGGCATGAGGTTCCGAGCCCCAAGATCATCGTTCGGACTTGATCTAAGAAGTATCGCTATGGCAGTCGAGGGGTTGGTGCTCAGGCGGAACACCTCCAAACCTCTCACGCTAGCAACATTGGTCGATCCCGCTACTCCACTATGGACATCAACCAGAGCCCCCACTCCCGAGCAGATCACAGGGTAAGGTTCCATCCTCGAGCTGGGACTGTTAAGGGTGGATGCCTGGCTCACCTCCCTTAGTCTATCCCTGAACCGGAAGATCTCAAAGTCCTTCTTCTAGAGCATCTGTTTAAGGTTAGGACTGACCGCCGAAGAGATGAGAGTGCCCGCCAGCATCAACCTGAGCAAGAGCTATGTCAACATTGGAAAATAATACCTTCAGACAAGATAACTTCTGAGCCACCTCTTCTGATCAACTAATATGAAAGCTGAATGCCCCTTCCCGTTCAATCACCTCCTTGCGAAGGCGGGTGATCTCTCCACGGTCTGACCCAGCTTATGATGAAGAGCATGAACCTCTCTCCAAAGGTCCTCCTCCTGAGGTCCACGTCCTATAACCTGCTCAACAAGATGCATTGTGACAAAGACATGAAATAGTCAATCATGGTCAATTGTGAATTTTCATTTAGATAAAAAATTTACAGTATGCAGTGTGCAATCCGCGCTCGGCGTGTACAAAATCAGGAACTTGTAAAAACGAATTAAAAGAAGAAAATGAAGTAGAAGAAGAAGAAGAAGTTAAGGGATAACCTCTCGAGGAGGAGAGTGAACGGGCTTGACTCCATTGGGATGGCCAATATCGAGAGGGAGTTCCCACGGCGTCGAAGGGCTGCTGCCACGGCCCAGTTACGGGTCGTAGCAGAGGCCCTCAAGGTTGACGTTGAGGTGCCTATCCTAGATATGTTGAAGGTGTAGTGCCCCGTATCCCACTACTGGAAATCCGTGACACAAACCAGAATCTTTTCCTTCAAATGCATCTCAACACAGTAACACGAAAATTTGAAAACTTTTTATTGCCAAATAAAATCATTACATCATCATTTACTATTATTATCTTGTTCTTGAACAAGGAATACCAATTACATTAAAGCATTACAAATATTACTTAAACATTTTGCCTGCCCTTCAGAACGGTAGTTAACTGATCTTCCACTGGAACTCCACTGGGTGGTCAAACTGGTTCCCTGAGATGCGCCTTGTAGCTCGAATGTTCTACTGCGCTACTGGATATTCCTGCACCTTCTTGAATGGTAGATAGGTACAATGCTACTTCACTTGGATGCCCTTCTTGTCTTGAGTCCTCCTGCACTCGCGACCCAGTATCCAGCACCTAATTAAGTGAGCATGTCAGTCATATACTGACGCAATGCTGAAAAGAAAACAACGATCTCCAACTAGCAATCACAACCATCCTTTAATGAAAACAGAAATGTGCATCCTCATTTCCTAGTGTCAGTGTATGCCATGACCAGAAGTCTAATGTATAGTACATAATGCACAGAAAACAGATGCACTTAGTCTAATGTCAGCAGGACTTTGGACACGCATGCATCCCATACTACATACGCTCTAAATCAAGTCATCTTCTCTAGTCCAGGGTTTCGAACTCTTGCCATGCAATGCAATCTACTATTGTACTTAACCTGTTCCTAATAGATACAACGTGGTTGGTGAATCCTGCATTTATTACTGCTAAACATAGTGGTGTCCCCCTTTGCCACTAGTATGCAATCTACTATTGTACTTAACCTGTTCCTGATAGATACAACGTGTTTGGTGAATCCTGCATTTATTACTACTAAACACAGTGGTGTCCCCGTTTGCCACTAGTGCCCCAATCCGGTCTGGATCATAGAAAGTGCCATGACGATCTTACAGATACATAACCGCATACCTGTGGCGCTGAACATCTATAGGATAGTAGCCCCATGGTCCATTCGTGTCCACTGAACATAAGAACATGACGGCCTCGAGGGACTAATCTCCCTATCCGACAGGAACTCTCTCGTTCTTACCACGACACTTCAGGAATTAACAGAGCGAGATATGGCTCCCGTGTTCTTAACCAGTGAAAAGACACAACCCGTATCCCTTTGACAAGAAGAGACAACCCTGGTTATCACCGCCTAGTGTTGGCCCTTAGAGTGAATCGGATTATAGGGAATCACCCCTAATACCAACTCAGTCTTTAAGCGAAAAGTAAAGAGACTTAATTAAATAACAGATTACTAAAAATATGTTAGTCACCCAAAATCATGCATGAAGTTTTATCAAACAATTGACCCCTGACTGGTCTATCAAATTAATAACCCGGCGAGTCGATACTCAATACTCATCGGCTGCCATACCCCTGTTGGTCCTCGACCAAAATCCCCAGCTCATGGCCATAGGGAGGCCTTACACCCGACAGTAGAGGCAAACATACATAAACATCAAAACCTGATTTATTGACATACCTAGGGTACTAATACACCGATCAGTTTCAATAATACCTTGGTTAGAAATGGATCTGACTTGGTCAATTAACTCAAACACTGACGATCCGGTTTCTATCGTTCACCACCACCTCTCACTTGGATCGCATCCAGATCTAGATCATAAACATAGCAATAATAAAACAGCAATAGATTACAAAATATAAATCAAAATTCAGATCCGTCAAAAGGGTGATAAAATAGATACAGTAAGCTACAATTTATATTCACAAAGTTTTTATAAACAACAAATAAAATCATGTCGAAATTATGTTTCTTTACTGAACAGTATGAAAATTTTGCAAGTATAGAATAGTTTATAGAAAACATTAATTAAATATACAAAAATTAGGAGTTAATCCCAATCAAGTCTAGTTGTGTTCTGCAAAATATTGGATCAAAATATTATCTTTAATCTCAGTATAAAAATAAATTACCATACAGAATTCATATAAAAACTAGATCTGAAATTTTATACACATTTGTAGTAAAACAACAATAACTAGCAACTCATAAATCGAAACAGAGATCTGTCAGAAATTCTGGAAAGTAGAAAGAATTCTCTATAATTCATATTCACAAATTATTTTCATATACTGATTTAATAGGGTCTAAAATACTGAACAAAAACGGGGTAACAACAAAGACAGAATTATTCTTCATGCATAAAATCATCTAGATCATATGAAATACATCCAAATCATAACAAAACGTGAAATAGAGTATACTAGATGTCCAAACTACATGGTATAGGGTATTTAACATGTTAACAATAGGATATACTACCAGTAACACGTCAAGCATTCAATTTTGACACATCATATTATGGTTTGATCTAAGTTTGATCTAACCAACATACATATATGCAACAGGGATTAGTTTGATCTAAGTTAAATTACATGTCGGGTGTGTAATGAGACAACTACGGCAAATCAACACACAGAGACAAGATATAACAGGGGTTTTGCACAATAATTGTCTCTAGAACACAACTACACTACATGCGGTATTTAGTACTTGTATATGCAAACAGAAATTATACAAGTTACTTGCCTTATTATAGACGACGAAAACGACGAAGTAAGAGCAAGAATAACGGGAACGGATTTCTGGGCACAAACAAACCACGAACTACGAACACCAACACATGCGATCACGCACTCACACCCCAAGTTAACCAGCACACGAGAAAGGGTAGCAGAGGTTGCTACTATCACTACGAGGTCGCGATAGGAAGGGGGTCGGTGATGCACTGCGTCGAGGTGCTACTGCGGTCGGCGGAGGGAGCACGGGGGAGCACTGGTCACTGTTGCATCGCGGGGAGGGGAACAAGGCAATGTATTGCGCTGTGGTTGCTGCTGCCATGCGATGCTCGGGAGGAGAACGACACAGGGATGCAGGACGGGGGGTCGCTGGGTCATGGAGGCGAACAATCGATGGTAGAGGGAGAGGACGTCGGAGTTGAGAGATGGGTAGGGATGGTTCAGGAGAAGGAGAGGAGGTAGGGGATGAAAGGAAAAATAGCAGCTGGGGTTTTTAGGGTTAGGATATGCACAAGCTAATATATAGGATGAGCATATAGGGTTTTAGGGTGTGTGACGACTGGGGGGTAAACCGGTAGGATAGTTATAAGGTATCCAATAAGAAATATGGTTTAGGATTTATGGGTTGAGATAGGTGATCCAATCAATTGAGTATGAATAAAAATGAATAGATCAATAAAATAGGACGTGAAAAAAAAATGTAGTAGGGATCTAAAATAATATCCTGATCCAACAAAGATGAAAAAATATGCAGACAATGAATCAAGAAGATCAAATTAAGAGGCGACAGATCAATAGATCAATATAATTAGAATAAAGATCCAAAACAAGGTTCAAAAAGAGATACAATATGAATAAACACTCAAAAAGAAAATACATCCAAAAATACATAAAATGGAAAACAGGGGTTACAATAACACTTATTCTATTCTCTCTAATATACTAATGCCCAACTCTATGCCTATAAACTTTCAATCCTATTGAAATAGCCTAGTTAAGTCACACCCAATGGTTGGCAGTTGAATTATACTTTTATCCTAACGAAACTGCACTATTTGGAAAGGTGGGAATATCTACTACAACTCTCTAGTTGATGACTTTTTCAGATTCCTTATGGAACTCAATCTACCGTCCCTTGAACACACGCGAAAACAAACAAAAGACCGCCCAAGATACAACAAAATTGAAACTTCGAGAACTTGTAACTTTTGTTCTACTTGTCGGAATCTAACCAAATCATACAATTTAGAAAGGTGGGAACATATACTACAACTCTCTAGATGAACATTTTTCCAGATTCCTTATGGAATTCAATCTACCGTCCCTTGAATAGACGCAAAAACTAACAAAGACAGCCAAGCTACAGTAAAGCTGAAACTTTGATAGCTTGTAACATATGCTCTACTTGTCGAATCTAATGAAACTGGACAATTTGGAAAGGTGGGATCATCTACTAAAACTCTCTAGTTGACCACTTTCTCAGATTCCGTAAAGAATTCCGAATTCCTGACCCTCGAACATATGCAAACAGTTAACCAAACTACAGAATTTCAACAAAAATCTAAAACTTCTATAGCTTGTAACTTTTGCTCTACTTGTCGGAATCTAACGAAACTGCACTATTTGGAAAGGTGGGAACATCTACTACAACTCTCTAGTTGATGACTTTTTCAGATTCCTTATGGAACTCAATCTACCGTCCCTTGAACACACGCGAAAACAAACAAAAGACAGCCCAAGATACAACAAAACTGAGACTTCGAGAACTTGTAACTTTTGTTCTACTTGTCGGAATCTGACCAAATCATACAATTTAGAAATGTGGGAACATATACTACAACTCTCTAGATGAACATTTTTCCAGATTCCTTATGGAATTTAATCTACCGTCCCTTGAATAGACGCAAAAACTGACAAAGACAGCCAAGCTACAGCAAAGCTGAAACTTTGAGAGCTTGTAACATATGCTCAACTTGTTGAATCTAACGAAACTGGACAATTTAGAAAGGTGTGATCATCTACTACAACTCTCTAGTTGACCACTTTCGAAGATTCTGTAAGGAATTCCAAATTCCTGACCCTCGAACATACGCAAATAGTTAACCAAACTACAGAATTTCAACAAAAAGCTGAAACTTCTATAGCTTGTAACTTTTTCTCTACTTGTCGGAATCTAATGAAACTAGACTATTTAGAAAGGTGGAAACATCTACTACAACTCTCTAGTTAATGACTTTTTCATATTCCATATGGAACTCAATCTACCGTCCCTTGAACACACGCAAAAACTAACAAAAGACAGCCCAAGATACAACAAAGCTGAAACTTCGCGAACTTGTAACTTTTCTTCTACATGTCGGAATCTAACCAAATTGTACAATTTAGAAAAGGGGGAACATATACTACAACTCTCTAGTTGAACATTTTTCCAGATTCCATATAAAATCCAATCACCGTCCCTTGAACAAATGCAAAAACTAAGCAAGGACAGCCAAAGCTACGTCAAGGCTGAAACTTTCAAAGTACATAACTTCTAGTCCGCTTATCGGAATCTAACCAAATAGGGCAATTTAGAAAGGTGAGAACGCCTACTACAACTTCCTAGTTGGTCACTTCCTCTGATTCAACAAGTAAGAGGCTCAAAAATAACAAACAAGTAAAATAGAAAACACTCTCAGCCAAACCGGCTGCTCTATTTTGTAACGGCCATAACTTTTGTGCCTCTTATCGGAATCTAACCAAATAGGGCATTTTGGAAAGGTTAGAATATCTACTACAACTTCCTAGTTGGTCACTTTTCCAAATTCCATGAGGAACACCAAGTTCCAGCCCCTCGAACCTAGGCCATTGTTCACCCCCAAAACAGCAAGTACTGTCTTTTGCCCAACGCTCGCTGTTTTGGGTGAAACAGTTGTTTCACCCGTCAAACCAACTCAAAAAAATCTATAAAAGTTAGGGCATGCTAATAACACATATAAGAACAACTAAAATTAATTTGGAGTCAAAATTCCAACTTTAACAAAAGTAATTAATTCCTACTACATAGTTGTTTAGGGTTGATTCTTTGGGTTCTATTTTGTGTTCTATCCTTCAATCTTTTTATACCATCTATTATAATCCTCAATCAACAACATACAACAATAACAACAATAATAATACTATAAACAAGCATGAGAATGAGAAACCCCCACCCAAATTGGTTTGTAGGAAGAACTAGCTCTTCTCCTCCTTGCTCCTGTTCTTGCTCCCCTTCAAAGAGAACCCATGAACCATAACCCCTCTTTTGATTTGATTTGATCTATCTTTTCTTTTCTTTTCTTCTCAATCTTTCTCTTTTCTAAAATAAAAACAAATAGAAGAAGTAGAAGAAGTGAAATGAGATGAGAGTGAGAAGAGATGGAGGAAAAATGAAAGAGGGCTTGCCCTCTTGGAATGTGGCCGGTCATTTGTAGGAGAAGGAGAAAGAGAGATGTGGTGGAGAGAGAGCCACTTGTCTCTCTCTCTTGTGGCTCACAAAATTTGTGATCTATTTACAAATTTAAATTGCAATCAAACCTAATAAATTTGCAATCAACACCCTACTCAATCCCTACTCTCCATTTTGATCATGATTGATCAAAATTAAGAGACAATTTCTCCAAATCACATACTACACGATTTCGTACAGACGTAGGAAATCGATACAATTCAACTACGTATATGTATCTGTATATACAGATAATTTTTATCCGTTAAAATGAATAATCTCTACCAAAAATATTTTAATACAGAAATAATAATAAAAATAATTTTATTACCTGCTCGGAAGATTCCAGTATCAATTTGATACAAAACAGTCATATACCGACTAGTATATATACATAGATAATATTTATTAACAAAACCGGGTGATATTCACCAAAAATATTTTATTTATGAAAATAATAATAAAATAATAAATTTTAATATCTGCCTGGGATTTTTCCAGACATTTTCTCAACAACGCATTTGATGTGTCTAATTTTTATGCAAATATTTGTACTCATTTACCCATTAAAAATTGCTTATTTTCATTTTTATTGTTTATAATTTGCCTTATTTCTATAAGATTTCAATTAATTAATTATTTTGAGGAAATAAGATTTTTGATGCAAAAGGTGATTATTTTTGATGAAAATCAACAAAACAAAGAAAAACTATTGATTTATTATTTTTAATGACTTGTTGAATTTTATATATTACAAATTGACAATATAGGAGCAAAATACAATTTTAATTGTCAATAGGGTGTAAAAAGAATAAACAAATTTAAATGAATTTTGATAAAGCAAAAATAAAAATTAGTTATTTGTTTAAGTCTATCTAATTAATTTAAATTTAAATATTTATTATAATTCTAATTTTTATTTTGCAGATATATCATAATCCTAGTCTACAGCTCCTATAAAATCAAAACCCGAAGCAAGAACAAAGGAGAGAGGGGTGCGGTTCCCAACACAGGGAACTCAGCGGAAAAAGACAAAATAGCAGAACACGGGACAGCTGAACTCAACTCAGCGGATCAAAGCAACCCTCTCCCTGTTCAACGAAGCAGCAAGTGACAGGCTTTTCATCTTCTCGGTGCTGACGTGTGTGCTGACCTGCTGTCTGGCACGCGGTTCGAAGCAGAGAACAGTAGGCGCGTGTGTGCTGACGTGCGATCTGGCGCGCGGTTCCCGAGGTGTGCTGACGGCTGGCTGTGTTGGGTTCGGTTGTGGAGACAGAAGAGAAAGAGAGTTCGTTTGCATTAATTTTTTTATATTTTTGTATCTCATCTTCTTCTCTCTAATTTTTATTATGCAATCCATGAACAAATTTGTTAATTACAATTTTATTATGAACTAAATTTATTGTTCTAGGGTTTAGATGTAGCCTAGTTTTGAGAACATAATTTCATATTTTTCTATGGATGTGTGTTTAATTTTTGTGCTTAATGCTTACAATTATTTGGCCGATTTTTGTATGATTATTGGATCATGGAGAGACCGAGAGGTAATTTGTGATTTAGAACAATAAAAATTGAACACCATTAATTGAGCGAAATTAGAGATAATTTACCGCGATTAATGTGATCGTTAAGGAATCCACAGAAATTAATGAGTCTTCGATTAATTAAATTTGCATAGAAATGTGTCAAACTGTTAGTTGAAGATATTTTTGGTGTTGTTCGAGAGAAAGCATCGAATAAGTTGGGGATTTTGGTCTACAACTTGGAAAAATAATATTTTTAGGAATTATAAATTGCGTGGGATGAACTAGGTGAAGTCAAAAGCCCTAGAATTAATTTTGCCATTAACAAATTACAATTTTCAAACTCCGCTCCCTCTCCATTAATTTAGTTAGTTAGATTTTTTTAGTTGTTTTCTTTATTTATTAAATTTCGATCATCCAAATAGTAGTTAATCTAGTAATATCGGTACTCAATAAAATATCTAGTCTCTATGAGTTCGACACTCTATTCACTAACTATATTACTTGTTGCGATTTTGTACACTTGCAAATATTCACACCAAGTTTTTGGCGCCGTTGCCGAGGACTAGTTATTCTTTTATTGATATTGAAAATTGCTAGATTATTACTAGTTTGGATTTTTTGTATTTTATTATTATTTTGAAATACTTTTACTTTCATTTATTTTTCTTATTTTATTTTTTTAGTTTTTCTATTATTATTTTTTAATACTTACATTTCAGGACATACAAGAAAATTATCATGGCAAACGAGGAAAACAGGCCTTTGAGAGACTATGCTATGCCCTCGATTTATGAATCAAGCATAAAGAAGCTGGTTATTGAAGTGGACGATTTTGAGATTGAACCGGAGATGATTCTATTGATTCAACAGACTGTTCAATTTTGGGGATTACCGCACGAGGATCCTTATGCTCACATTGCAAACTTTTTAGAAATTTGTGACACTTTCAAGCACAACGGTGTATCAGACGATGCAATTAGACTGAGACTCTTTTCTTTTTTCCTACGAGATAAGGCGAAGGCTTGGCTACATTATCTACCACCCGGTAGTATTACTACTTGGGAGGGACTTGCACAAAAGTTTCTAGCCAAGTATTTTCCACTAGCAAAGACCGCAAAGCTAAGAAATGATATTTGCACATTTACTCAATTTGAGACCGAGTGTTTGTATGATGCATGGAAAAGGTTTAAAGAGTTATTGAGAAAGTGTCCTAATCATGAACTACCGAAATGGCTGCAAATGCAAATATTCTATAATGGTTTGGGAGTTATACATAGATCTATGGTTGATGCAGCAGCTGGTGGTGCACTCATGAGCAGAACTTATGAAGCAGCATATGAGATTTTAGAGGAGATGGCATCAAATGATTACCAGTGGTCTTCAGAGAGAGCAATGCCAAGAAAAGTGGCTGGAATTTTTGAACTTGATCATTTTTCTACTTTAAATGCAAAAAATGATATTTTATATAAAGAAGTAGAAAATACAAATTTTAATTCCATCCAATCTAATATCATTTGTAATCTTTGTGCAGGAAACCATTCAAGTATAGATTGCCAAGTGGGGAACCCTTTTGCTCCATCAAATGCCGAACATGAAAATTTTGTGTCAAATTTTCAAATGCAAAACAATCATTATGCAAACACATACAATCAAGAATGGAGAAACACCCCCAATTTTTTTTGGAACAACAATCAAGGAGCAGTTATACCACCTCAAAATTTTCCACAGCAAGAAAAGAAGCAGACATTAGAAGAGGTGTTCATGCAATACATACAAAAGACAGATTCGACAATTCAAAATATTGCAAATTCAACTTCGGCTTCCATTCACAATCTTGAGGTACAAATTGATCAAATTTTAAATATTTTAAATGAAAAAACTGCAGGAACATTACCAAGCAACCTAGTTGTCAACCCCACGGAGGATGTCAAAGCAATAACACTAAGCAGTGGGAGGACAATTGAGCAACCACAAGAAGAAAATGGCGAACAAAATGTGGTTGAAAAGGTTGAAGAGCAATGTGCGATCAAACAAATTAAGGAGGAACAAATTCAGCACGAGCAAGTAACGTATGATGATTTTAATTCAGTAAAATTTCCTCCTAAAGAACAGTCGTGTTGTCAAGTAAGTAAAATTGATGTAATAGTGGGCGAGAAACATAGTGTCGAAATTGAAAAGTTGCCAATCGAAGTATGTCCAACCAATGCAGCAACATTTGAAACTGAAAAAGAAAATATTTTTGAACATGTTATGTATTTGGATGCTGCACCCTCTATTTATTCATTTTTACAGAAAAATTTCAAAGAGGTGGGGGAATCAAAGACATCATCAAGAAGAAAACGCCTCAAAATAGAGCTTGAACCTGATCCACATCTGAAGAGAAAAATTAGAAAAGATGTGCTAATGTTGTTGGATCTTGGCGTACATAACCATCTCACCCCCATGTCTGGCTGAAGACTTAAAACTTAGCGCTTCTTGGGAGGCAACCCATGTTTTTCTAATACTGCATTTAGGTTAGATTTTTCTTTTAGTTTATTTTAAATTTTTGATTTTATTTTGTAGGATTGCATAATTTTGAAGTCGCCGAGGCGGAGCTATTTTGTACACTTTCATTGATGGCTGTTTTTGAGCAGTATGGAGTCAGAATCTGAAAAACTGATTCAATGAGAAATTGTAGCCTATCATCTTAGCTTTCCAGCAAAAAAAATTTCAGCCCATTTGGACACCTACAACTCCAGATATCGCAACAATACTCAACGCCGCGCGTGCAGATTTTTCAAGACGAATCAGGGGAGAAATTCTGAACTTTTTCCATTCATTTTGTTTTTCTGTTTCCTTTTCCATTGAGGAAAATGTGATATTCAAGTTTGGGGGGGAAGGTTTACAAATTATTATTATTATTTTTTTAGAAAAGAAAAACAAAAATTTAAAAGGATTTCAATTTGATTCATCTTTACACTTTTGAGTACTTTATTGTGATAAGCATTGAAATATTTTTGGGATAGGCAATTGCTTATAAAGTAAGAGTAAGCATACTTATTTACTTTAGGATTATTGAGTTTCACAATTCCATACAAAGTTGTGTAAGTCATGCTATTATACATAAAATACAAATGTGATGCTTTCTCTTGTGATTACCCCTTTGATCTAGTCCTAAACAGAGTTTAAGTAAATAGAGTAATAACGAAAAAAAAAAATTATGAATAAAGTCAATCTACTCCAATGTTTTGAGTTGCTTAGTAACTAGGGGTATTCATCACCAATGTTTACTTTTACGTAAAACGACAACTTGAAATATGAGTATGCAAAGCACTTTAAGTTTGTAACTTGTTGAGTAACCGGGTGAATTCATCACAAATGTCTTGCATTCGCGTAAAAAGGCAAGTGACAACTTAGAGAAAAGACTAAAAAAAAAAAAACAAAAAACTCTAGTTTGCTACTCGGTTTGCAGTAGTGAGAAGGGATAATCGCAGATTGGGTAGTTACATACTATAATTACATTAATTGCATGACAAATATGATTGGGTTTGGAGTTATGAATAGATAATTGCACTGGAGAAAGTGGGTATGCTTGGTTTTACTTTATTTGCTACTGTTTATATTTTCAGTTGAAATTTTGATGCTTGCATGATGAGATCTCTTGGTGTGATGGGTTGAGTCTACTATTATTTTTTCCTTATTCATGATTCTACTTTTTACTTGAGGACAAGCAAAATCTTAAGTTTGGGGGTATTTCAATTTAGAAAAGAAAAACAAAATTTAAAAGGATTTCAATTTGATTCATCTTTACACTTTTGAGTTCTTTATTGTGATAAGCATTGAAATATTTTTGGGATAGGCAATTGCTTATAAAGTAAGAGTAAGCATACTTATTTACTTTAGGATTATTGAGTTTCACAATTCCATACAAAGTTGTGTGAGTCATGCTATTATACATAAAATACAAATGTGATGCTTTCTCTTGTGATTACCCCTTTGATCTAGTCCTAAACAGAGTTTAAGTAAATAGAGTAATAACGAAAAAAAAAATTATGAATAAAGTCAATCTACTCCAATGTTTTGAGTTGCTTAGTAACTAGGGGTATTCATCACCAATGTTTACTTTTACGTAAACCAGCAACTTGAAATATGAGTATGCAAAGCACTTTAAGTTTGTAACTTGTTGAGTAACCGGGTGAAAAAAAAAAACTCTAGTTTGCTACTCGGTTTGCAGTAGTGAGAAGGGATAATCGCAGATTGGGTAGTTACATACTATAATTACATTAATTGCATGACAAATATGATTGGGTTTGGAGTTATGAATAGATAATTGCACTGGAGAAAGTGGGTATGCTTGGTTTTACTTTATTTGCTACGGTTTATATTTTCAGTTGAAATTTTGATGTTTGCATGATGAGATCTCTTGGTGTGATGGGTTGAGTCTACTATTATTTTTTCCTTATTCATGATTCTACTTTTTGCTTGAGGACAAGCAAAATCTTAAGTTTGGGGTATTTGATGTGTCTAATTTTTATGCAAATATTTGTACTCATTTACCCATTAAAAATTGCTTGTTTTCATTTTTATTGTTTATAATTTGCCTTATTTCTATAAGATTTCAATTAATTAATTATTTTGAGAAAATAAGATTTTTGATGCAAAAGGTGATTATTTTTGATGAAAATCAACAAAACAAAGAAAAACTATTGATTTATTATTTTTAATGACTTGTTGAATTTTATATATTACAAATTGACAATATAGGAGCAAAATACAATTTTAATTGTCAATAGGGTGTAAAAAGAATAAACAAATTTAAATGAATTTTGATAAAGCAAAAATAAAAATTAGTTATTTGTTTAAGTCTATCTAATTAATTTAAATTTAAATATTTATTTTAAATTCTGATTTTTAATTTGCAGATATATCATAATCCTAGTCTACAGCTCCTATAAAATAAAAACCCGAAGCAAGAACAAAGGAGAGAGGGGTGCGGTTCCCAACACAGGGAACTCAGCGGAAAAAGACAAAATAGCAGAACACGGGACAGCTGAACTCAACTCAGCGGATCAAAGCAACCCTCTCCCTGTTCAACGAAGCAGCAAGTGACAGGCTTTTCATCTTCTCGGTGCTAACGTGTGTGCTGACCTGCTGTCTGGCACGCAGTTCGAAGCAGAGGACAGCAGGCGCGTGTGTGCTGACGTGCGATCTGGCGTCGCGAGGTGTGCTGACGGCTGCCTGTGTTGGGTTCGGTTGTGGAGACAGAAGAAAAAGAGAGTTCGTTTGCATTAATTTTTTTATATTTTTGTATCTCATCTTCTTCTCTCTAATTTTTATTATGCAATCCATGAACAAATTTGTTAATTACAATTTTATTATGAACTAAATTTATTGTTTTAGGGTTTAGATGTAGCCTAGTTTTGAGAACATAATTTCATATTTTTCTATGGATGTGTGTTTAATTTTTGTGCTTAATGCTTACAATTATTTGACCAATTTTTGTATGATTATTGGATCATGGAGAGACCGAGAGGTAATTTGTGATTTAGAACAATAAAAATTGAACACCATTAATTGAGCGAAATTAGAGATAATTTACCGCGAATAATGTGACCGTTAAGGAATCCACAGAACTTAATGAGTCTTCGATTAATTAAATTTGCATAGAAATGTGTCAAACTGTTAGTTGAAGATATTTTTGGTGTTGTTCGAGAGAAAGCATCAAATAAGTTGGGGATTTTGGTCTACAACTTGGAAAAATAATATTTTTAGGAATTATAACCTGTGTGGGATGAACTAGGTGAAGTCAAAAGCCCTAGAATTAATTTTGCCATTAACAAATTACAATTTTCAAACTCCGCTCCCTCCATTAATTTAGTTAGTTAGATTTTTTTAGTTGTTTTCTTTATTTATTAAATTTCGATCGTCCAAATAGTAGTTAATCTAGTAATATCGGTACTCAATAAAATATCTAGTCTCTGTGGGTTTGACACTCTATTCACTAACTATAATACTTGTTGTGATTTTGTACACTTGCAAATATTCACACCAGCATTTTTCAAGATTTTATACAAGTGCACAAAACTGATACAATACCTATATATACTTACTAGTATATATATCCAGATAACTTTTTATTAGAAAAACCAAGTAATTTCTATAAAAATATTTTAACTTTTAAAAATAATAATTATATAAACATAATATCCGTCCGGGATATTATAGGTGGGGCCCAGGAAAGAGACAGCAGTGAGCTGCTGTCGCTATGCCTGCCATGTGGGTGTGGCAGGTGGCGCCCAGGAGCAGGCAAAGGGGCACTGCAGCACTGTCTCTTGTGCTGACGTGACGAGGGGCCCACCAGGGGGACGTCTTTGCTGATGTCACACGCACGGGAATAGAGAGATGTGGGTTGATTTGATCCCATATCTGGTGTTTAACAAGATTGACAAATAATAAATATAATTTCCTATGACTAAGAGTCACCTAATAACCACCTTTTGAGAGGCAGCATGGGGTGGGAAGTTGTACTAATATATAAATAAATTGTCTGAGCTTTAGGGCGGGGCTTTACAGAATGGTATCAGAGCATGCTTCAATTAGTAATGTAAACATGCTATAGGGAATAAACATAAGTGGACATTTGATGTGTGAGAACCTAGGTGGACATTAGATGTGTGAGTACATAAGTGGACATTTGATGTGTGAAAACCTAGGTGGACATTAGATGTGTGAATTCAGGGGTAGACATTAGATGTGTGTGACTTGGTTGTTTGATCATGAATGCTTGTAGTGAAATTTGAATTATTTGTATGCCTAGATTCGAATAAAAATTTCTTCATCGTAAGTGTGTTGATTGTTTTTGCATAAATAAAAGATAGATGATTAGTTTTTCTCTTGCCGTTAGAATTACTTTTAAATTATTTTTTTTATTATTAACGTTTAATTGTGATAATTTTATTAATTTACTGACTTATCTATTTTAATACAAGTCTAATTATAATTGTTTTAATTTTTAAAAGTTTGTTTTACTGATTTTAGTTCATTTTTTCTATAAGTTTTGTGTTTCATAAAAAACAACGTTTATTATTGAAGTTTGGAAGATGGCGAATCTAGCTTTTCTTTCTCTATTTGTGTTTGCAGTTTATAGTTTTTGAATAACGTAATGCTTGATTTTTGTTTCTCACTTTTGTGTGACGGATACTATATTAATTACATTATAATTAACAATTTTTACTTAAATTTTGTCTTCATTCGGTTATTGTTTTGAATATATTATTTTTATATATATAGCTATTTAGGTTAGTTAACAATAGCTTTTTAAAGTTGCACTTGCCAATATATTTTCATATATATATATATATATTATTTAATGCGAAAATTAACGAGGTGTATACACGTACAACTGTACAGTAATACAATCAAAATTTTATGATGGCTTTACTATATTGAATGGTTTAACCTTTAAGATTTAAGTTGGATTTGTTTCAATTTCTTTTTTTATTTTTTTTTCTATTGTTATTAATTTCAAATTTTATCAGTTTCAAATTTATTTATTTATTTATTTATTTATGATTAATTTCAGATTTTTTTAAGTTTTAAATTCGCGTGAATTTAGATTTTATGTTGTTATTTTCATATTTTAACAAGTTTAGAATTTGTATGATTTCATATTTTTCTTATATTATTGTTGTTGGTTTCAGATTTGAATGATTTCAGATTTTTTGAATGAGAAACGTTCGTATTTGACCGGTTATTCTTGAAAATTTTGGATTGATTAACACTATGTTCAAAGTAGATTAACTTCAATTTTAATTGGCTAGTTTAAGATTTCTTGAATTTATTAAGTTTCGAGATGGTAAACATCATATATGAGTATATAAATATTCCAGTTTAGTATGATGTAATTCCAGATTTATAATTTCAGGATTGATACAATACAATTCCCTATTTTTTAAGCATATAATTATAGATTTGAAAGCGTGAAATTTTAGATTTGAGTGAATATAATTTCTTATTTGGAAACATATAATTTTACTTTTTAAGGAGTGCAAATTGCAGATTTTCAGTTGGTTTACTTCAGATTTAAGAATTAATAAATGTTTATGGATTCACTTAAGTAATGTATGTTCTTTAACTATTCTAAATTTTAAAGTTTTAATTTAAAAAAAAATTTAAATTTCACATTCGATTTCTTTTTTTTATGTCTTACCCTATTATACTTTATATTACTTGAACAAGTATATTTGGTTTTACTTTATTTCAATTTTCATGCAATATCGAATTTATTTACGCGGAATTGAGTTCATCAACTATGGTCTAAGCTTTCGTTCTTTTTTAATTACTACTTATTGCTACCATTTCCCAATTCTGTAACATTTTAGATTTTCTCACTTACTTTTGTTTCCACGTCCTAATTAATGATTTGACGCTTACTTTTGTAAAATTTAATGAACTTCTTTTAAGTCTTCTTGCATATATATCTTGGTCTATTTTGCTTGTTACCATTTAATGTACTTTTAGAGTATTGATTATAATGTCAACATTCACCAGTACAGTCATTATCCTTTTGTTTTCTTTTTGTACATTCATTGTTATTAATATTTTTCTTTACTTAGCTAAATATGTTCGTATTTCTATGTATCTTTGACTGGTTATTTTCCCAAATCTATTTTAATATAACCTTTAAGTTTGTGTTCCTTCATTGTTTGTATTGTTATTAACTTTCTTAATATTTGGTTTTAACTCTTCACTTTTGACGTCTTATTCTATAAGAATAGTATTGCTATATTCTTATGTTTAGGGATTAATTGTGTATTCAATTGGATTTTTTATACTTTTGCCATGTCAGTTTCCACCTTTTACTCTTCGAGCTATAATTATATGTTTTTTTTATAATTTGTAATTAAATCTAAATATAAAATAATGATAGAGTAATTTTCCGAAACAGTCTTGTAAGTTTTGTATTTTGTTTTCCTTTGCTTAGAGTAGTTCTGAGGATAGAACCTTTCTAGGGGGAGTGATATAATGCCCCGTAATTTTTAATTCAATATTTTAAATTAAAAAATAATTTTTAAATCTACCGGTGATAGAGAGAAGTTTTATTTAATTATTTTGAATTTTTGTAAAATTGACATTTTCACACTTGCAAAGCACGTGCAAATATTTTCGAAGTGTGAATTTAGAATTATGAGTTGATGAAAAACTTCTATTATTTGTTATTGGGTACATTTGAATTTTTGGGATTTTTCTGAATTAAAAAAGACTACTTTTGTAAATTTTTCAAGAACGGGTTTTTTTTTGTAAAAAGACGTTTAGGGGTGGAAACTGAACTTAAAAGTTGTTTGGCTGCATTTAGGGTTGGCTATTCAGTAGAAGGCTCCAAAGAATTAGATTATATCCATATTTGATTGATTTTATTGATTTAACTGAATAAATATACAATTACACAAATTTGGGATTTTTTGGGACTTTATTGCAAATATTCTTCCTGCAGAGTAAAAGTCAGAAATTTTATTTGGAAAATCTAATATTTATTTGCAGATAATAATTCTAACTTTTCTGGGTTTTTCCGAATATTTTATGACTTGTTTGTAAATATTACAAAGAGAATGACTTTTGTGCAAAATTGCCACTAGGAGTAAAAACTCCATATTTCGGTTTTTCTGGGCTGTGCATTTTGGCCGGCCAAATCAGGAGACTTAAGGGATTTTATTTTATTTTAATTTAAACTGATTTGATTAACTAATAATTGGAAGAATCCATATATGTAAATCAATATTTTTTCTTGGGGAGTAAGGTAAACTTTGTAAAACCCTAAAAACCCAAAATTTTGGCTTATATAGGGGTAGCAGCCGCCTATTCCCTGTTCTGAACCCAAACTTTTTTTTTCACTATTTTCTTGGATTTTTTCGTGGCGTGGATCTTGGATTTTCACAAGGAGGAGGATTGAATTTTTTTTTTTTTTCCTTCAACTTGGGACTTCTTCAAATTGAGGTGAGTAGTTATTCAAATTTTCTTGTTGTATTTCTGTGGTAGAATAGATTGATGTGGTAGGTTTTGGATGTTGATATATTGAATGAATAGCATGCATTGTTGATTCCTATTATGAGATGAAGTTTTGATGAAATATTTCGTTGTGTTTTTGGTGAATTTATAGTGGGTTGAAGTTTGAATTTTTATGCACAATAAGGATTAAAATCACCAAAAAACACATGTTGAAGTATTAAGAACCTAGGGTTAGGTTTCGGGGTTTAAACAAATGTATATAAATGGGTTGATCAAGTTTGGATGAGATTTCAAAGTTGTTTTATGCTCTGGACTGATGGCCGTTACAGATTGGAACGACATTTCGGCATAGTTACTGATGATATTACCTAAAATTTATTGATTAGAAATTATAGCTCAGTCTGTCTAGTTTCCGGAACATCTGACGGATCCTCAATCCGTCTCATAGATTGTAAGATATGCAATTTCTACCACTATAGTGTTGTAGTTTCAGATTTTTAAAATAACGGTTAGTTTTCAGAATTTATCGAATATGAACTATTTAAGCTAATTTATTTGAGTCCAGATTTTTATGGTGAATTCCTTCTTATGTGCTAAATTTAAATCGATTTTTCCAGAATTTAGTATCGACTATAGAATGTACTATTTTGAGAAACGAAATCATTTAACTTTCAGATTTTTGGATGAAAGATAGTTTTCATAAATTATTGAATATCAACCCTTTAAATTAATTCATTTGAGTTCAAATTTTTATGATGAGTTTCGTGTTATATGCTAGACTTAAATGTATTTTTCCAAAATTTAATAATAACTTTAGAGTGTACTGTTTTGAAAAACGAAATCATGTAACCTTTAGATTTTAATAAAAGATAGTTCTCAGAATTTGTTAAGTATGAACCCTTTAAATAAACTTATTTGAGTCCAGATTTTTATGGCGAGTTCCTTGATATGTGTTGGACTTAATGGAATTTTTCCAGAATTTAATAATGATTCTGAAGTGTACTATTTTGATGAACGAAAATTCATAACTTTCAGATTTTGGTGAAATTCTAGTTTTAATTTTCAGTGTATTCAAATAATGGATTGTGGTAAATAAATCTAAAATTTTGTAGATGAAATTTTAAGCTTTTAAGAGATTTGTTTCAGTTTTGGTCGAATGAAATTGTAGTTTGATTTATGGAACTTTACAAATAAATGGACAGCGATGTTTAAAAGTTGATTTTTTTAATGAATTTCTTAAGTTGAATATATTACCATTTATAAAAGAGTCCTTCGTGACAACATTGGTTGGTCTATAAGAATGTGACTAATGAAGAATATCTATACTACTATTAAGCAAAGCCGTATTTTGGCGGTTTTTTACTATCATGCCCCCATATACATAAAAGGCTAAAAAATAATATCTATATACTATTATTAAGCAAAGCCCCATTTTGGCGGCTTTTTACGATCATGCCTCTATATACATAAAAGGTTCAAAAATAATATAGGGTTAATTCCACAAATTTTTGCCCCTGATCCCTCTACAATCAGAGGTCAGAAATGTAATTTTCACTTCACAATTACTTCACATATGAAAACAACTCTCCAACTTCTCCTCAATTTAAAAAGTTGCTAATATGTAAAACACATCTTCAGTACGTTTTATTTTAATTATTCCTCCTTCGTCTCGATCCTCCTTCTATTCTTCCTCCTCAACCTAAACTCCCCTCCCTCTCATTTTCTCAAAAAAAAGAAAGAAGGGAAAAAATAAATATAGGGTTAGGGTTTTGAGACGGCGGCGACTTCTTGATTTCGAGATCCGACCGATGGGATGCGTCCTTGGGAAAGGCGCTGGCGATGCCCTCCCATCTCCCCCTCCTCGCCACATGTCGTCCTTATGGAGATCTCAGTCCTCGGCGGCCAAGGTTGAGGCTGATGCTGATGTGGCGGACGCTATCACTGTTGTTGTTGCTGAAGATGCCCATGATGCGGCGATGTTGGCGGCGGCGGCGGAGATGGTGGAGGAGAAGCCGAGGAGGAGGATGGGTAGTATTCCAATGCACGTGAGAGGGGAGCAGGTGGCGGCGGGGTGGCCGGCGTGGCTGTCGGTGGTGGCTGGAGAGGCTGTCAATGGGTGGACCCCTCGTCTGGCCGATACGTTCGAGAAGATTGATAAGGTAACGGGAAAGATCAACATCATTATGTTCTTTCTTTCTTGTGATCTTTCATTCTTGATTATTTGAACATGTTTAGAATTTTGGATCATCATTAAAAATGGAAATCTTTAGACGAATGAGAATGAAGGAAAATGGTCAAGAGATGAGCAATGCGTCATCAATGGATACGATTTTGGTATTATGTTTTTGAAGTTGATTATGCAAGACGAAAAGTTTTGAGATTCTATCGTGGTTGTGAAGTACAATACTCCGTATGTTGTTTTTTTTTTAAAGATTTTGATAAATTTTCAGTTTTTGTTTTTAATGCTAGGCTATGAATGTATTACTAATCTATGTGAAAATCTGATAGAAGAACAATTGGGAATGTTTATATGGAGTCTTATTTTTATATCATGTTAGTTATGTATTACCGAGGAAACCAAAAGGTGGAGCAAAGCAAACAAATTATGTGGCTGAGGGGCGGGGCAACCGTTTGAGGAACTTGGTAGTAAAAGTGTTTCAAAACATTAAAACATACAATAAAAATCATCAAATTTAAAAAGTTATAATAACATCTATACTATTATTAATACGTTTACTTCACATTTATCATGCCCCACGTACATATGGAAACAACTCTCCAACTTCTCCTTAATTTTAAAAGTTGCTAATATTTAAAACACCTGTTCAACTTCTCACCTTCCCTCTCAAACTTCTTCCTATCTTCAAATTCAATAATCAAATAATCCAAAATCAAACCTCTAAAAAAATAAAATCAAAAAATGTCTTGTTCCCTCACTCTACCAATCTCGCTGGCGGCCTTTTCCCTCTCTCCCCCCCCCCCCTCATCCCATCTGATCGCTCCCCTTCTTCCACGTCACCACTCAACTGCCCCTTCCAATCAACAACCTCTCGCTTCTTCACCACCACCCGCTCTTCTTCCTCAATCAACCCATTTCCTCTTCTTAAGTGAAAGCGACCCACAAAAAGCGCCCTTCCGATAGTCGATGTCGCTTTGGGATTCGCATTGGCTGGATCGGACGGTCCGAACAAAGTCGAAAGGGATAACGACAGGTGTTTCGTTTACAGCAAGGAAGGAATGAAAAGAATGGAAATTGAGGACCGGTTTACCGTCGATTTCGATGTTAACAACAATCCGCAAATGGTTAGTGTTTCTTAAAGCTTCATGCTTTTTTCCAAATGAATGTTTAAAATTTTTTTATTCAAAAAATATTAAGGGGTATTTACTATTTTCAGGCATTCTTCAGCATTTTCGTTGCCCATGGTGGTACCAAAGCCGCTGAGTTCGCGTCGAAGAATATGGGGAAACACATTGTAGAAAAGGTCATGAGAGGAACTGATGAATGTATTTTAGAAGCAGCAGTGGCAAAAGGGTATCTGAACACTGATTCGGAGTTATCGAAAAAAGAGGTTGCCAGTGGAACTTGCTCTGTTCCTAGGTATTAAAAAAAATAAAAATAAAATGTTCATGACACGTGCAGATTACTAGTTTTGTATTATTGAACCAAGTTGGATTTTGATTTATAAGTTAGGGTTTTGATGAGAACCATAAAGCATTGATGCGGATTTCAAGTTTTGAGACTCTAGAGGTTGAGTGGGACCCTAACATGCCGGCAGATGAGATTTTTGTGGATGTTGGCCAGTGGGGCCTTGGGTTGAATTAGTTAAGTCCGACAGGGTACACCAACTCTAGGGAGGCTGTGATTCAATTAATAAAAAAACATACGGACAGGCAGTAGTTGGAGTTGTGATGAAACTTGAGCAAACGTGAGTGGGGGGGCTCTATATATAGTAGGGCGGATGTATTTCGGGACTATAGTTACAGTCGGGGGGATGTATTCCAGGACTGTTCGTCATGCGGAGGAGACGTGTCTTAATTATTTCTGGGGCTATGAAGGATCGGGTGTATGTAGTCTGAGATTATGAATAGTCAGGCGGAAGGGAGACGGATTTCTAGTATTCCGGGCTAGAGCGACGCTTGCGAGATGTTTGCACGGTGGGGGTTCTGTATGGTCGGGCGGATGGATTCGGGACTGGAGCCAATATTCACGAAACGTCTAAATCATGTCTTTTGTCAATATTATAGAATTACATGGCGGGGGATTGAACTGTAACTTCCTGATTCTTTATTTATAATTAAATGAAGGGTTTGTTAATTTTTACGTTTTTTTGCATGTATAGATTCATGCGCATTTTTCCCTAGAAAATTATTTATTTTGTAACATGAACAAATATTTTAATCTTTCACTTTTGTATTTTTAAAATCTTAATTAAATTCTAAAGTATAATTATTTATTCTTAAGTCCACCCTAATTATTTTAATTAGCCTATGGAGTTCTCTCCCACACATTTGAAAGCCCACTAGTTTAATTCTCTCCTAATTAGCATGACTTGTAGTGTAGAGCAAATTAATAGACAATTAATAAATTCACATGAACAAACAAATAATTCGGGGTACTAGACTGGCACGTGCATTGTGCACTTTTGACCTAGGCTGGTTTGTACTAGGTGAGTGGGAGAGTGGGGTACGGTTGATTTGGGACTGGGCCGCACGCATGTGCGTGAGGGAGAAGAGTGAGGGGATCATGGGGGCGGTAGTTACATTAACTAATTTAGTTTTAATATAAATATACCCTAAGTCTACATCCCTTCACACCCCATCACTTTAATCACTTCACTGTTAATACCAATTAAGAGAGAGAGAGGGGCCTAATCAGTGGCCGAAAGCAATTAGGAGAAGGCAGAGGCACTGTGCATTGCGTCGGGGGTTCGAAGTTCATTCATGGCGTGATTTTCTTGGAGTTCGGTGTCCCCGTTGAAGGCGGGATTAATTTTACGCTTCTAATACGTGGGTGATTTTCTCGAACTTCTAATTAGACATCATGCTAGGGTATGGTTGATAAAAATTGAGAAGAAACTTTAGTTAATTTAGCCAGGTATTGTGAAAATGAGACAAATTGCTATTGGTAGGAATGTATGTTAAGAGAATGTTAATCAAATGCAAACTGTGATTGTTAGTTTAGAAATTACCCTGCTACCATGCTTTATTTGCTTGTTATGTGCTAAACTAAGAAGATATGATTATAGGTTTAGATAATTGAAATGAGAACTATGGAAATTGTGGTTTGGAATATTTAATTGTGTAATGGCATGAAAAAGGAAAATTCTCGCTGAAATAATTACCTAATGGTAATGAAAATGATATAAGTGATCTAGAAAATTTTTAAGTGCAAATTTGTAGAGAGAAAATGCTTCTTTCCCTAAAAATCGAAATTGAAGAGCAAAATGCAAGTAGAGAGTAAAATTATGCTTTTTGTATCAAAAATTAAGTTTTATTTTACTGAAATACTGTAATAGTGTAGAAAATAAAATCTGGAGTTTTTTTAATTAAATTGGAGAAGAAGAGCACCTCAAAATACTTACTTTTATAAAAATTCGAAATAACAGAGATTCGGACTATAACCCCTAAATACCCCAATCTATATCAGGTTAGGCACTTGGACCATTTGGTTAACGGGTGCATTTGGGGTGCTTTACTGTAGCTTGCGGGTGGTCTTGGTTTCGAGTTCGAAACTGGGCATTGCCCTTTTGTCTTCATTTTTTTTGGAAAAAAATTCGAAACCCGAGAACTATATCATATGGAATTAAATCCCTATTCATAACGCACTTGGGCTCTGGCCTTTCTGGTTAGCGCCAGCACCACAGTGTGCTGCACTGTAGCATGTGGGTGGTCTTTGGTTGCGTGTTCGAATCCGGAGTTCGGCACTTTAATAAAAAATTTTGGTTTTTGACTTTTGAAAATTAATTTTGGACTCTTAAAAATCCAAAAAAAATATTATAATTATTCTAAAAATGTATGGACCTCATGAAAAATATCTATACAATATTTGACTTAAATAAAAGTTGTTTAGAAGTTAAAATTGAGTATAATTCCATGAAATTAACATTTGTATAAGTATAAAAGTTGTTTAGAAGTTAAAATTGAGTATAATTCCATGAAATTAACATTTGAAAAGAAGATCTAGTATGAAGAAAAATTAAAGTGTGGACTTTATTTTGGGTATTATATGCATTCGAAAGATAAATGAAAAAAATACAAATTGTGATTTTGAATCAAGTAAAGGAAAGAAACAATAGCGCGAGAATTTAATGGATTTTTATTGAAATTAAGTTTGAATGTGAAATGCATAAATTGAAATCGAACTTTATATATGAGAATGATTCATAGTGGAAATCATGTTAAATTGTGAAAAAAAGAACTTATGAGTATGCAGACTCAATTTTTGTGATTATGAAGTGAAATTGATAACTCGAGTATAGCTAAGCTTCATACCGGCATTGAAAGAAATCTGTTGAAATGAGATTTGAAATGAAAAGACCAAGATTGGGTCATGTTGTATAAACGGTTAAGACCGGTATAGTGGGAGTGCTAACTGTAGAGAATTGATTTTATTCATGATTCAAATAAAATTAAGTACTAGACACATAGAGGAGATGTGATGAAAGTAAGATAAAAACATGAGTATGAGGGCCATTGGATTGGCGACATAAGAGTATTCACAGGATGTCCCATGATGAGTCATGAGTAGGACGTGGATACTGCTCCAGAGTACCGTCCCGGTGGCGACGCTTATGGGGTGGTCTAGTGACTACGGGTGGTGCCATGTCTATGGTACGAGGTGAATTGAGCACAAGATGCCTGCATGATGAGTCATGTGTCAGTGCGTGGGATTCTCTCCAGGGTGCCTGGACATGGGCTCATAACTCATAGAACACCTAGGATACTTATCGTAATTACCGTAGTAGATTAAGTCATGGCGAGGGATTGAACCCTACAAGATGAAGAACGGTTAAAGGCTTGCCCTCGGACCTATGTAGTATGGGCTGCATAGACTCTGAACAAGTGCGCATTAGTGTCATATAATATAAACAGCTGCATTAGGGACTAAGTGCACATGCACAACACGACATCAATAGGATAGTCCCCGTAGTTCTGTTTGTGACAAGTTTGTAATTTTCAAGTAAGAGAAAATTAATGTATTATATCTTAGCATTAGTTGAATGAACTGACGTGCCCATAGTTTCTATGTAGGATGAAGTGATTGACAACATTAAAGTATGCATGCTGTTTAAAGAATGATTCAAGTGTTGTACATTTTATTCATGTAATTGTTGTAAATTACTTCCGCTATATAAGTGTAAATGTAAAATGTAACTCTGATGTAACAAAAGTTTTTATTTCCTTGTAAAATTGTACGATGTAAAGTATAAAGATCATGTGGAACTTTGAATTCGGTCTTATTTGGAATTTGGGGTGTTACATGAACCCTATTAAGTGGAGAACGATAAGGGCTTGGACCAGACCTATATAGAATGGGATGCATAGAATCCGACAAGTATGCATTAGTAATCATCATGTGCATTTATTTTCTTGACTTGTATTATACATGCTTGTTTTCTGTTTTCTCACACTTGACACTTAGCCTAGCTTCACTTGATGATTTATGCTTCATTTATTATTATTTCATGTTCCATCTGTTATTACTGTGTTATTATGTTTCATTTGTTGACTTATGATTTTATTCTTTATGTTTCCATTTAAGTTTGTATTTCCTTTGAATATCACTCACACCGTTATGGCTGACTGCTGTAGTTTTGGGGGATAGAGATATCTCTAGCCTCATGTTTTACAGGTAGGTACCATTAGCATGAAATTGGGAGCATGTGGTAGAACATTTAAATATTTATGCATATTTTGTAAAATGAATGATTGTAAAAAGAAAGTTGTATTTATGGTGGTTTTAAATGCCGTTGTGTTGTAAAAAAAATATAATTTAAAGTGTTTAAATTTCGTTGTGTTGTAGTAAAGAGAGTTAATGAAATAAAAAGTTTTAATTTTTTTCCATGTGTTTGTACTATGTTTATAATTGCAATTGAAGTTGATGCTAGGAATTATGCCACTTATTTCTAATTTTATTTATTGGAATTCGGGGCGCTACATTAAGTATTGAAATATATTATTATTCGATATGTTTTGTAACTCAAAGAAGGTGCATTGATAGAACCCGAGTTGGGATATACTTGTCTCAATCATAATTGAGATGAATTGTATAAATATTTAACAGTTATTTGTATAATAATATTTTATATGTGAATATGATTGCATGAGTTAGCTAATTTTTTTTGCCTTGAATTAATTTTTGTGTGCTATAATTGTGTGTTCAATTTATTTGTTCATGCACAAATTTAATTGTTGGTTTAAGTCCACAACTAGACTCACCATGATATAGACATGGGCTCAAACCACGTACTCTTGACCTAGCTAGCCATGCACGCACACATGTTTATGTAACATGTCATGTACAAAAAAAAAAAAATTGAGTGCACTCCTTGGGTTGGCCAGCCAAGTTTTTGGAGGGAAAGATGGATTTTTTATATATTTTCAAATAAGAGAATCTATGGTTTTCTGGAAACAACAAAAACACTTGAGTATGTTAACAACCCTAAGCATCAATACCACTCTAACACTCAACTTTCATACCACTCTAACACTCAACTTTCTCTCGCTTTTCAATGCTAGCCTACCAAGTGACCCCCCTCTCTATAAAACCCTTCCCCCATTTTCCCTTGCTCACTTTCATCTTTCTACAACCCTATACTCTCCTATACTCTTAACTTTTTTTCACTTCTAGTCTAGCTACTGAATTTGGAGGACAAGGAGCAATGAGAAGAAGGGCCTAGTAGAAAGGAGTATCAATGAGGAAGAGAGCACTAGGAGGAGCTTGGAGCTTGGAGGGTACATTTTCTTGTCTACAAATACAAAGGTGGGTGTTCCCAAACCTTATGATATGTTAAAATGTTTGTTGTGTGTTTTCTATTTTGTGGTATGAATGGTATGAGAGGGCTTGATGCATGTGTTGCATGTTTAAATTTTGTATGAGATTATTCTAGTATAGCTTAGAAATATGTCTCTAGATGTTGTCCTGAAAATTGCAATCTAGTCCGGAAACTATAACTCCGTAAATAACATGAATTTAGGAGTGAAATTTTTATGACAGAAACTTTTGCATGTCGACCATCCACCAAATTTAATAATTGGATTTATTTGCTATTATAATAAAATACAAACTTATTACTGGTTGTAAAAGAAACAGAATGAATGCAAGTTCTGTCCTGTTATTTACACATATAAAACTCTCTGATTACATGGAATATTTAGATGAAATTTTAATATGTGATGCAACTCTGTGTCTACATCATCTATACCAAATTTCAGAATTTTTGGAAAATATTTTCTATTCTAATAAAATTCGACCTCACTGTTTGGTTAAGAAGAAAGACGAGCATAAGTTGTGGTTCTGTCCTATTTCTACACACAGTTCAATAAATCACATCTCTCTAAATAAATTAAAGTTATATCTAGAATTTTTATATGTGTTGTTTCTATGTGTCTAGTACTTGTTCACAAAAAAATAAGAATTTTGGACATTATTTATTATTTTACATAAAATCAAACTTGTAACTGGTTGACAGTTCTGTTCTGTTTTAGGAAATTTACATGCATGTCAAATATTGATCATTTTGAACTCTTAAACTAAATAGTTTAAGGAAACGTCCAACTAAGAACTTGTATTATACTCATTGACCTTTCTGTAAAACGTGAGAACTTGAAATTCCAAGTAGTATGTGATTTATAATCATTTTTACTAATGATAGAAACTTCATGTTGAAATCGCAGCGTACTGTTTTTATGTATACAAGTTTCCATAGACTTAGGGCCTTTAAATTAAATTAGAAATGCATGTTTAATCAGTTCTAAATCATGTCATGAATTGTAGATGATCATGTGCAACAATAGATAGTAAATTGTATGTGGTTAAAGTTGATTACTAAGTCATAGTGCAAACTAGTTACTTATAGCTCACTGTTTAGAAATGTAGTTCAAAATGATTGTGGTATGATGTTATGATAGTAGTATGATGTTTTAATATACCCAAATTGTGATCTAGTTTGATGTCCATGAAGTGTTAAAACTTGGGGTTCATCCGGGCATGTTTCACCCTTGAAACGGGTCAGGAAAGAACCGTATAAGACAGTTTTCTGCCCTATTGTATTTGTTGTTTGAAAATGAAAATCACTGTTTTGAGGCTCTTAAATGCCTCTTTTGCATTAATATCTTATAGAGCATAGCCCTATAGTATTTTACTTATGTAGCGTCACCTAGATAGAGTTTTGGGTGCCAAAACGAGCTCAATTTGAAGGTTTAATAGCCATTTAGGGTTGTTGTTGTTGGCAACCCTTTTCCTTTGTTTTGGACACTTTTGCACACCTAAATGGTGAGCAAAGGATACTCATAGGTCGTCAAATGCTGTTTTAAAATGTGGTAATTTGGACTCTAGGCCCAAGTTGTTGATACATGAATAGTTGGGTAGGATAGGTGTCGTGACACCTCGAACGCATTGGACGAAGACGGTTCGTGCGCCGACTTTCTCGTAGCCCATGGAGGGATTCGATTTGTTGTTTGGAGGTACTACTCATCGGGAGGACCGTGAAGGTGTGGAAATCGGAGGGACTCGATGTAGCATCTCGTAAAATTGAGTTATAACAATTTTGCCCACGGGTGTTACGCACAAGTATTTTGTATTGTTACGAATAATATTCATAACATATTTTTATATAAATGTCATACGTAATTTATATTCTGATTATTTATATGTTTTCCGTTCTCTCAAAATTTATTTTGTATTGATACGTGCAACGCACGTGTTTACAGTGCATATATTGGCTCCTAAAATTTTCATGAGTCATGAATATTTTTCTTCACTTTTTTCTAGTCACAATTATGTGATTTATTTTTAATTAAAACTCATTAGGCCTAAATCCATTTTGTAGTCCACTAAAATTAATTTAAAGTCCATGATTGATTTTGTGTGTACTAAAGTGTACATTTGAAATATAGTTAGTTTGATACACTTGCCTTGTATAACACACACATCTAACCTAAGAAAAATTAATAATAAAATATGTATGAAGTGTGTGCACACACATTGACTACACGTGCACATGTTTCTTACCATGGTTGAGAATGAGGGAGACTGGTGTGAGTTAGTGGGAAGTGGGGAGTTATTTTGAGAAGTGATGAGCTATTCTGACTACACAATTTTCCTATAAATAGTCCATACTTTTGTCATGAACAACACAACTCAAAACAAAAACAAAAGCGAGAAAGACGGAGAAGAGCTTGCGGGTTGTGCTAGGAAGAGACCAGCCATTTTTTAAGGAGCTTGCAGCTTTGGAGCATTATTTTCTAGGAGTTCTATTACAACGAATTCTACAATTGAGGTGAGTGTTTCTTCAACTTTCTAATATAGTTTCATTAGTAGAATTCTTGACATGTGTGAATTGTTAGATGCATGATAACTTATATAGGTTGAACATTCCTGTTTACATTATTTGTTGTTGACTGAATTTGTGAAATTATGATATATTTGTTTTAGTGGCATTTTCATAAGGTTCTATTTTGAGTTCTAGTTGAACTTCAAAAAATCATAACTATTATACTAGATGGAATCTAGAGCTATAATTTTTATAGGAGCATCTTGTATATGTCAAGAACACCTCCTTAATATTTCATAATATTTGGATGTCATTTATTATTTTAATAAAATCTAAATTTAGGACTGGTTGGCAGTTGGTTAGTTGCTGAAAATTTGTAGATAATTTATTATATTAATAAAATCCAAACTTTTGATAATTTTGGCATCTTAGATGTAGAATTTTGAGAAAAGTCAAAACTACGAACTTGATAGACTCGTTAAAATTTCTGTACAATCTAAGAAATCAACTTTCCATGAAGAATAGAATTTATAGTGAATTTTACAATATCGAACAGTGGCAGTCTGTATAACATTTCGACCCCAAAATTTTTGTACAATCTAAGAAATCAACTTTCCATGAAGAATAGAATTTATAGTGAATTTTAAAATATCGAACAGTGGCAGTCTGTATAACATTTCAACCCCACTATGGATTTTGAAGAATTCAGGATTATAGACACAATATTTTGGGAAAACTTATAACTATAATGTTATTGTAGACTTGTATACCTTTAATTTGATCTAAAGAACACAAAGTTTCATGAAGTGTATAATTTTCTATGAATTTCTATAAGTAGCATGAGCTGCAATTTACGAATTTTGAACCTACAATTTTGCAAATGAATTTAGAAGAAATAATTGAGAATGATTTTAGATGATCTTAACTACAAAGTTGCAGTAGACTCATTTATGATTCCTATAAAACTAATAAATCTATTTTTGGAATAGTATTGAAATTTATATAACTTTTCAATACCATTGGGTTGATGTCTTTTATCTAGTTGTCCTAAAACTTTTCAACGTATAAAATTGGATTTAAAATTGGAATATTAGTAAGATGTACCTTATGAGGAATTAAGGGATAATTAAAGGATGAAGTTGGAATGTTAAACATGTGATGTTTAAAAGGGTTTTAACTCATCAAATGTAATTGAATGTTGCAATTAGAAGTTGGTTACTTCATGATTGATAATAGTAAAGAGAATGAATGGAAGAATTGAATGATTTGTAATGAATGAGAAATTGTTATGAAGATGTTAATATTAACCTAGAGGATATCTAGGTTGAGATGGATGGTTTCTAGGAGCTAAGCGAGGCCCGTAATGTCTGGCAATTTTGATAAATGAAATTTTGTGAAATTGTCAATATGGACCTGAAATGTTGTTGAGTAAGTTTAAGTCCGCCAGGGCAAGCTAGTCCTAGGCCATGATAACTAAAATTTAATTTAAAGATAGGCACTAGAAGAAAATGTGATGAAACTTGGGCAAAGGTAAGTGGGGCGCTTCTATATAGTCTGATGGTGGATTCCTAGACTATAGACCCAGTTAGACGGTGGATTCATGGACTGTGGTTGCTTGTGGGGTGAGACGAGCCTTAATTAAATCCGGGACTACAATTGATCTGATGGTGGATTCTAGGATCATGAATAGTCGGGCAGATGGGAGGCAGATCACCAATATATATGTATATACCGAGGCTAGAGCGGCACTTGTGGGATGTTCGCACGAGGAGGATTCTGTATAGTCTGACGATGGATTGCAGGAGTGGAATGTCTAAACCTTGCTTTTGTTACCGCAGTAGAATTTTCATAATGATGGAATGAACCCTATATTGTGGAGTACGTTGATGGCTTGCCCTCGGACCTATATAGTTTGGGATGTATAGAATCTGTACAAGTATGCATTAGTGTCATTGTAGTATGAATGTCTGCATTAGGCATTAAGTTATATCACACACTGACATGTTTAGAATAGTCACTTTTCACACTTTGTTGTGCATTCAAGTTTGTATTTGCTAAAGTTAAAGAATCATTGTATTATAGCATTGCATCAGTTGTATGCAACTGACATGCCCATGGTTTTCCAGTTGTAGGATTGGACTTGGCATGGACTTGAAGTCCCTATGATGAGTTGTTAGAAGATTGAAGAATTATCATTATCGTAGATTGTATTGTATTCATTTAATTCCGTTGTGTGCTATGGTAAAGAACATGTTGTAAATAAAAAGTTTTAAATTTATTGTAAACTAGGTTTGCCCGTTGACACGTGCCTATGACACGTTTTTGGAACGGTGCACCTTGTTTGATCATATAAAATAGTTTTGGAGGTCCAGCAAATTAATTGAAGTAGCAAACTTAGAGCAAAAAACATAATATATGATTTTTTGATTTATTTTTAAAGTTTTTAAATTTTTAATTTTTTTAGTTTTTTAATTTTTATTTTTTTAAAAATTTTTAAAATTTTTATTTTCTTAATTTTTGGAATAGAAGAGGAAGGAAGAGAGAGAGAGAAAAAAAAATAATTAAATAAATATAGAAATTGTTTTGGGTGGGGTATTTGAATTTGAGTTTTGGGGGGAAACTTTGGGGGGGGGGGGAATATGTTTTGTGAGGTTAGATCTGAGCCTTTGATTTTTGAGGGGATTGAAGGATAGCCACTTGATAGCATTCTTTGTGTTTTATATATAGGATTTTACGAATTTGAAGTAAGATATTATGTTTATGCTATGAATTACATGTGTTTGGAATTCAGGACGGTACATAGTGGTATGAAATCCGACTTTAATAAATTGTACAAAATTATAAGATAAACACAAATTAGGGTGAACATTAGAGTGTGAGTGTCAGTTTGGAGTCAAGAAAGATGTAGTTATTGAAATTGCATTCATGAAACTCTCCTCGTATACATTGATGTGATATTGTATGTGAGCATGTTTTCCCTTAGTGTCACGAGTGTTATGGTTGGGTTAAACCTATATTCATGATACCTTATACGTAGACTAAGCATTTCACTTTCTTCGCGTATTTTCCTCATAGTACTTTTCATCTTTAACATTTAATATTTTCCAAATAAATATTTTCTTATGCTATTAATTCACTTTGATATTTATTATTTCATCTACAACCCTTAGGTAGTGTTCTTTTTCTCCTCTTATAAGAGATTTACCTCTTGTAAGAGGTGGTCCACCTCTTACAAGAGTTTTTTTAGTGTTCTTTTTTTACCTCTTATAAGTGATTTTCTCCAAAATCTCTTATAAGGCTAAAAGACTTCTAGTAGCCTCTTTCAAATTTTTATAAGTCTTCTATCATTTAAAAAGTCTATATTACCCCCAAACTCTATATTATAATTGTTACTAATTTCAATCTCAAATTTTCGCATTCTCTTGTTTTGTTGAAAGGGAAGCCAATGTGAACACTTACAACATGTGCATATTTCATCTATGAAAGGGAAGCCAATGTCATGATTAGAACATTAGTAATCTAAAGAACTCAAGTAATTGAAATTCATAAGCAACCTCCATAATATATCAATGCTAGCGGCAAAAGCTCTCTATCTACTAATAATAATTGTCAGCTTTAACCAAGCCACCTGAACGACTATCTCAATTACAAGGGAAAAAAAAACTCATAACTTTCCAAGTTCTTTTTTTCAGCTATATTTGATAGGCTGTTAAAATTTGTTAAATTTCCATGTGGTACCAGTGGCTTGAGTCTCTAGAGTTTTTATAAGCTTGAAGCCGACTTGGCTAAAGCAGCACAAAGATTAGTACTGTATTGACAATAAATAATTGATCTCATGTTCGGAATGGAGATTGGCTGGTTTGGTTTTTTTTGTTTTTCTCTTTTTTTGGATTTGGATTTTTTTTGTTTTTGTTTTTGTTTTTTTATGTTAATATTTTGGACATATTGCATCATTTTATCCTTACCTGAGAGTATTTAATGATAATTTCTACTTCTCTATCTCGGTTCCGGAATTATAATTGATGATTTACACTGATTTGTGAATTTAACTTGCCATTAAACTAGTTTATATATTAGTAATTTAAACTTATCTTTTCTTGTCCTTCATCTCACTATTTTTATACTTTGGGGTAATATAGACTTTGGGGTAATATAGGCTCTTGTAAGAGGTGAAAAAAGAACAAAAATCTCTTATAAGAGGTTCTTATAAGAGGTTTTTTTTATATAAAAAGAACACCTCAAAAGGAGGCTCTTACAAGAGGCTCTTACTGTAAATCTCTTATAAGAGGTAACTTCTTATAAGAGGCAAAAAAAAGAACAGTACCTTAGTCTTAATCTTTTAAGTTTGACTTACTCGCTTTCTTTCTTGATGTTTTATCATCCTTACTTTTGTGCGCTTTTACATTACTTATTTATTTTTGCTATTACTTTTACATATTCTATTTAGTTTTGAATTACTACTTATTAAATTATTATTAAGACTACAATTTTCCTTTGTTATTATTTCAATTAGATTTTGAATTTTGAATTTTGTATGTTTACATTCACTTTACAAATACTTTGATTTCACGATACTATATCTTTCTATTATTTTATGTTGTCTTATTTATTTCAGTATATTTTTAACATGATTGTAATATTTTACTTGTATAAATATGACATACTTCTAAACATTATGAATCTTCTTTTCCTACTATGTCACGTCCCGCTTCCCAAAATACGGAATGTGAGCCCATGACGAAGGCCCAGCGAATGATATTAACATCATTCATAAGTTGTACCAGTCTTAACTCAACAATATGAAAAAGGAATAATTACAACCACGCAGACAAACATAATCACGTAAACAATTTCTGAGATAAAATATACAGTAGTCCAACATAATAACCAACAATTAGAAATAAGCAACAATTACCGATCAACAAAGCCCGGGATACAAAGTACAGAAGTAATGCAATGCTGGAAATAAAATAATATGAATAAAATAACTATGACTATCAATTCCACTTCAATCTTTAGTACATCAGTTCTCCAAGTCATTCAATTTCTCCTTCCATGATACCTGTAATCTCATCATGTAGAGATGAAAAAAAATATGTCCGTTAGAGCAAGCTATCGGCGACAAGCAGTAAGAATCTATAAAATAGGAAATAAATGACTATATAACAAGAAAAGAAATTGGAACGATATCTGAGTCAATAATTGATAAACGATAACAAAATCAAAAGTTGATAATCAATAATTCAGAAATCATAAATCAATGTTTAATAACTAGTATTCAGTATTAGTATCAATGTTCAGTGTTCATTTATGTTCATAAGTCTTTTATCAATCCTAACTAATGCACGCAATCCTGCGACCCACACCACAGGTTCGGGTGCATACAATCAAGTGAACGTTTGACTATAATGGTGAATTCTACAAGGTCCTGTACTCGGGTCTTGCAATATAAATGACCAATGACCGATGACCGATGACCGATGATCAATGACTGATGACCAATATACGATAAATCGGGATACTGTAGTTAGTAATCCATAATCAATCGATGACCAATAACATGTCAATACGGAAAACACGGGCCCCCTTCCGAGTACACTCTCCTATATTGTCCACTACTAAGTCGACCCTTATTATCCCGCCTTGTTATTCTTTTATTAACAATGGGTTATGAACATGCATGTGATCAATGTGGGCGATGGTATCAATACTCATGCAACAGGTACAATCGATGAGACCGGTAGCACAAGTACAATTTCAAGATGATATCAAAGACTATACAATACATGAAATATACATGGTCCAATTCATTAAATGTGGAGAATACGGTCTATATGCAAAACATAACAATATATGGACTCAGTGTACTACAATTTCCATGTGCAAGGTTTTAAGTTTCTGTGTCAGGAACGGGTCGAAACCTCAGTACAAAGTCAGGCAAATGACAGGTTAGTATATTTGAATGTTCAATAGTAGAATAAATTTATGGTTCAGGTTTTATTTCAATAGCAATGGCACGATAAGACGACTATGAATCAATAACATTATACAATAAGAAACAACGGAGTTCAATTAGATGCGTTATTTAATTTGATTACTACTTGCCGGATTTCAAAGAGTGTTTTCTTGAACTAGAACAATAAAAATGAATTCAAGAGACGCTTGCCTATTAGGAGACGATTCTGAATATAAAGAGAATAACGGGACGAGAGTCCCGATGGCAACACGTGCAAGACACGTACAATACACACACCCGCAAAGGCACGTGCACACGACGTGCAAAGAAACACCCAGCAAGATCTCCAAACAGCACACAGTGACACTAACAGTAAACAGCCGAAATCCAACTCAGAACAGCAACAAGCAACAACAGCAGCTGCAACAACTCCCCAAATAGTGGACAGCTACTCCACCCAATCAGCAGCAGCGCAAAACAGCAAACGCCGAATCTACCAAATCAGCAACAGCGACAAGGGCTTCGGCTTGGCTCGAATTCGGTTGCGGCGATGACGACGACTGCAGTGATTGAGCAAGATGTAGTGGCGAGGCACTGGATAAGGGCGGAGTCGACGGTGGTGCACTGGACGGCGAGCGGCGGTGGCGCTCTGTATTTCGAAATAGAAGAAGGGAGGAAATGGATGACGGGGAAGACTCAGTTGTTGGTTGGGCGATTGAAGTGGTCGGTGGTGTTGTGTAGTCGACAGTGGAGAGTGCAGTAGCTTCGGAGGTTGAAGATGAAGAAGGCTGACGAGCGGAGGAGCGACGAGGAGTGAGGCGCAGCAATGGCGGGAGGCCAGGGCTGCCAATGGCGGTGAGGATTGAGGACAGAGGTTGAAGGGTGGAGATCAAGGCGGTGGGTTCAAGCGGTAGGCTCGAGGATGCAGGCGGCGGTTGCAGAAGACAAGGTGGCTTGACTTGGCTGTGAGGGAGTCGACGAGGAAAGGGGGTTGCGAGGTTGAAGACAAGCGAGGAAAGTTGCAGACAAAGGATCAGTGTCTTCGAGGTGGCTCGATGAGGATGGAGATGATGATGATGGGGTTGCTGCCGATGGTGGGACAATGGTGTGATGCTGGAGGTGAAGATGAGACGGAGGTGTCGAGGTCGGGGTGAGGGTGACGACGGCGATGGAGGAAGGATACGAGCGGCAATGGCAATCGACGAGTCTGTGGACGAGGGTGGTGGCTACCGGAGGAGGGACGAAGACGAGAGGATCTCGGGGTGGTGCGGAGTGGAGTCACGGTGCTCAAAGGTTACGGGAGGAGGAAGGTGAGGAGCAGTGGTTGCGGCGGTTGAGACGACTCGACTGGTGGTCGAAGAGGTAGGGGACATCGATGGCGATTGCCGGGGAAGGAGCTTGAAGACGATGGCAGAAGAGAGAGGGAGACAGGGAGAGAGAGTGGGGGTTTCTCTGTTTCATTTTGGAACAAAGAAGGGAGAGAGAGAAGGAGGCAGAATGGGGAGAGAGAAACAGGAGGGTGTTTAATAAAAAAATAATAATATAATATAATAGTGGGTAGTTATGAGAGTGGTTGTTGTGGGTTACGGGAAATGTGAAAAGTGGGGAGTGTAAGGGAATTTGTATACAGGTAGTTGAATTTGGGTAGGGTAGGATAATGAGTTAACAGGTTGGGATCCAATAGATATGGGTTTGGGTTAGAATCCAATAGGAGATGGGCTAAAATTTGGGCTTCAAATGATGGGCTTCAATTTAAATTATTAAATAGTACAAGATAAATCAAAATCAATGGGCTTTAACGATAATAATAATAATAATAGTAATAACAATGAGCTTTACAAAAATAATAATAAAAGTAATAATAATACTAATAATAATAATAGTAGCAGTAAAATAATAATCATGAGTTAAATAATCAAATAGTGATACATAATAGTGTAGCTTGAAATTTTGGGTTCAAACAAAATAGTCGGGTATTCAAATGAATGCAAAATTTTTGGGGTTCAAAAGGATAGAATAATTCATAGGAAAAATTAGATACAAGAATACAAGAAAAGAAAATATCAATCCGTATAAACAGGAACGGGGGTCACATACCATTTTGGTTTTATAGCCTATATATGATACTAGTGTTATTACATATAGTTGTTTTGTTATATTTAATTTTCACTATTAATAGCTACTTACCAATTTTTTTGCTTTATACTTCTCTATCGTACTATGTACCTTCACTATTTATATTTTTACATTCTTGGTTACTACATATACTTTCCACTAATTTCTATATATATATCATGTATTTCCACATACAGACTATACATATCATTTTACCCTTATCCAATTACTACATTACTACTTTTTTATATAAAATTATTTATGTTGATTGTCCAAATTTAATACACTACATAATTATTGTTCTCATTTGTATTTTTAGCTCATGCATATACTTTATACTATTTTTTTCATAATATTATAAATCATTTTCATTACTACTAATTTTACATGTTTGATATTTAAAATCTATACATTTTTATCGTTGTAATTTCCTACTTCATTCTATACTTTTACTCCTATTTTTATATCACAAATTTAAAAAATATAACATCATACTTAAATTAAACATCCCATATCCAAGTACATATGAAGGGTTACATCATTCCATTTCTATTTTGGTGCAACCTGATGTCGAGAGGGCAAATATGCAACGAGACATCAATGGAGGCAAACTGAAACTGGACGTTGGGGAGGCAACATCTGCAACTGAGTGTCCAGAAGGCAAACTGCAATCGGATGCTGTGAAAGTAAAACTGTAACTTAATGTCAATGGGGCAAGCCTGCAATTGGACACCAACGAGGCGGACCTACAACAATTTCTACTTTAATAACCCCCACTTTTATTTCTATATATATTTACTTACCACTATTCCAATTTTGTACTAGTTTATACCATTTTATAATGTTTTACAACTTAGCTTATACTACTTCAACTTTATCATATATGTGTTAGTATTATTTTATTTATTTTTTCAATTTATATTATTGGTTACTATTAATTATTTTATTACTTTATATTTTTACACAATTCCATTTTTATATTTTATTGCTAAATTATCTTCGATATATTTGCTACTCATATAATATGAATTTTATTATTTAAACTTTCGTTTACGATTTACATTTATTTCTATCCCAATTAATATTATATATATTGTTACTTTTACTATTATTTTACTTTATTTCCTCAATTGCTTATAACATTCGTATATAGTATTGTTTGTTTTATCATATAATTTTACGCCTATGACCATGTATAATTTTGTATGCTGCCTTTCTTGCTATACTTGACAACTTATAAATATTTTAATAAATACTAACCACTATTTTATATATTTAATTCTGAATAGTATATATAGTTATTATATTTATCTTACGAATTTTTTTTTTGTCGTGATATTAATTTGATATGCATAATTATATCTTTCTTATATTGTTTGTACATTTAGCTAAAATTTAACACTCATATATTTTTCAGATTTTTCAAAAAACAATATTCTCCTCAATTGCTACCTTCTTTTATCTATTCTTAGTTTATAATTTTAATCATTCACTTTTTCACGTTTTCTTTTAGTTAATTTATCTTTCCTTAAAATTTTAAAATACATATTAGCTAGTGCTAACTATTTTTCAATTATTATGCTCTTCCATATTATTTATCAGTTTGCTTTATATTTTTACACTTTCCCTTTATTTCATTTTTACTATTTATTTATTTATCATAAAAATATCATTTTTATCTCTGTAAATTTTTGAGCTACTTAATGTTTATTTACGCTCTTAATCTATTTTTAAATTTTCGACTGCATTATAATTTTTGTGTACCATTTGAACGCTTTTATTCTGTGTACTTATATTTCTCTTCATTCTTAGTTATTTCTATACTTCTATTTTGTTTTACTATTTTCGTACTATTTCCTACTACTTTCTTTTGTTTACTATACATGTTTGTAAAGCTTTCTTTTCTATGATTTTCTTATTTCTTGCTAATTATTTTTTTTCCCCATTTCTTTCACAATTGATGACTTAATTTAATTTTTCCTTTACTAAATAACTAATACTTTATCAGAAATTATTTTTGTATAAAAATTTCCACTACAAGAAATTTGACATATACCAACACACCTGTAGTGACGGTCACTAAAATCGTGGGTATAGGTATCATATACCTACAAACGTGTAATAAACTGTGGGTGTAGATATCTTATAGCTTTAGAGCTTTTAATCCGTAACTATAAGTTTTACTGACGGAATAAAATAGTGTGGGTATAGTCCATAATTTATTTTCCCCCCAACTTTTTTATTTTCGCTCTCTCTCCCCCCAAAATATTTCATTTATCCCTCTAAAACTCCTAAATCCCTCTTTCCCCAAACCCTATCTCTAAATCCTCCTCCTCCCGAGTCGACATCCCCCTCTTCCCGCTACCGTCTCCCTATCTCCCTCACTTAAAGGAAGAAGGCGATATCTCCCCCGCATCCTCCTCTTCTTCCTCGGCATCGATCTCGACGAGATCTCCCCCACACCCGCCGCCTCCTTCTCCTCCTCCGCCGCTGGCGCCGGTATTGAGGTTCGCCGATTTTGAATATGTACATCTTTTATTCTGAATAATTAGGGCTTCGATTGGTATAATTAGGGTTTCGATTGGGGTAACTATAAGCTGCGGTGATAGTTACAAACCGATCCTAATTTGAGCGTCGATTTGGCAAGGGTGGGAGGATATCTGGAGCTGCCGTAAGGACCTACTTGTTGAAAGGTGTCGTGTCAGTCAAATTAACTTTTGGAATTTTTGGAGCTGCTTGGATTCGAAATTTTAGTGATTCTTTAATATATGTTATCAGGCAATTGCTGATACTCCATCGTTTATATATATATTTTTTTTTGGGTTGGTGATGGTGTGGGTCTTGAACAGGGTAGCCAGTGTTTAAAGAAGGTATGCGGACTGATTTCTTTTTATTTCTTCTGAATGCCTATTGTTAATTGTTAGCTGGATTTATGACATTTTAATTCCTCAAAGAACCAATCTCAACACATTTTGTTGGAGAATATTTTTCTTTAAACTAATAATGTTGCAAATCTTTGACTCAAGGGTAAGGGGGAAACAAATAGTTTAGACTTAAGACTGTGCAGCTACAGTTGTCTACCCATGAATTCTTTAGCTTGTTTTAGTTCACCTTCATTGATTCCGGTTTCACATGAACTGAACATATAAGGAGTGGCAATGTGATGAATTTCTTTGTTGAATTTTAGGCTTAGACTACAATGATAGCAGCACCTTATGTATGGGCCTGTAGTAACTATTTGGAATATCAAAACCTTAATGTCTAATTTTGTTCTCCCTTTTTATTAAATCACTTCTTGGTATCTCTCTTTATTTGAGTCTTGTTTGTCATAGTTGGGTTTCCGGAGGTGTGAGGATATTTGTTGGGTCAAGACCAATAAGAAAAATGCAACGCCAGGTCTACAACATGATTCCCACACATTATTACAACATTCTAAGGTTGGTTTAATGCCTTTTTTGTAATCACTGTTTCTGTTTTTCTAACTTTAATTTCATTTTATTCATGTGCAAGTCCCCTCTCTGAAATAATCAGTATTTCCAATTTTATTTCTATGAGTAGGAACACTGCTTGATGGGAATAAAGGGAACTGTTCTTCGTAGTACTGATGGTCATATCATCCATGCTAATATTGACACAAATATTATTATTGCTGAAGAACCTACCGATGGTAAGGTTTATTTTCATCTTATTGATATCCTTTACTGTAATGCCATACTTATTGTGCGAATTTTTTTCCATCGCTCAGTCTTTAACGGGATCATCATCTCATTATTTTCACACAGTAACATGTTATCTAGCATGATATGTTGCATATACTTCTATTTTCTTGTAAGTGGCATATCTCTTATTACTCCTAATCGTACAAAAAAGGTAAATAAATTTATGGAGACATTAGTAGCATGAATACATATGTAGATATTATGCTCTTGGACAATCATTTTTTACTTTTTCTTTTTCTACTCTATGATTTGAAATTGTTGTCACTGTAAATGGTTTAATCAGCTCTTTTTTATTTTGCAAACCCATCCAATACCATGTGTTGCAAAATTTATGAAAATAATGTTCAATTGAAACTTCTAAACCAATGTACCTTTAATGAAACAAGTATCTTGCACATATATCTGATAAAGTTTCATCTCCATGACAATAGTTCCAAATCTCATAATGTTCTCAACATTTCTTTTTTTCTCTTTCTGGATTTTTGTTCAGTATTAGAAAATTTTGGAATTTTTTTTAACCAAACGCCTTTTAGAGTAGGCATTGTTCTTCTTCAATACCAGGTTCTAAACTACTTAAACTATCCATTGTTCTAAATGTTTTCTTAATCATATGTGGGTTATCTTGGATAAAAAATTGTCACCAATTTTTTTCTATGTTATGTCCGACTGCTGCATATTTACACTCTCCGTCTGGGTATTTGTGTAATAGGTACCAATTTATTCCTCAGTTTGATCTTTTTAAACAGTCTGTTTTGGTTACCTGTCACTACTCATCATTGTGAAGTGGTGCACCGGTTCGAAGGCCGACCTATACCATGTAATGATATAAATGTTCCTTAGCCCAACTGACGATCTGGGTGAGAACCAGCTATTTCCTGGTCAGAAAACAGTGCAGGTTTGTCCATATCCACCTTTATTATGTTTTTCGATAAATATGATACACAAATACCCCTTACCGTAACTGCATCTTATCAGCTCGTGTTACTGCTGCTGGCCCTTGTTTCTGTTCCATGGATGTTAATACCGAAGCCCTTTCTCTTGAAGAAGCAACAAGAACAAGTATGATTGTAACGCTATGTTTGTAAAATTACTGTTCTTTAACTCTTTAATACTTGTAATGTTTGTATTGATCATTTCTATGCTTATGCTTCAGAGACTCCAAGGTCAGTCCTATGCAATTCTTCAGAGTACTGAGGTTGATGCACTTAAGGAACAAGATTATGGTTCCCAAGAGCATGAAGAATTTGAATTTAGCGAAATTTTTGTGCACCAACTTAATTCATACAATTGAATTTGTCCTTGGGACAGTTTCTAATACAGCTTCCTACCTCCGACTGTGGGCTCTAAGGTACACCTGTGATCTCAAAACTCAATGGAGTTACTCTTTAGACTTTAGTAGTGGACTGATAAAAGGATATTATCATCCATCAAAATATGGCTAACAGAAGGATATTATCAAGTTGAAATATGCCAGATGCTCAATTAAAGTTCAGTCAGGCATATGTACAAGTTCAAGTTTATAGCTGCTCATGCTGATGGAAACCTATACATATATGAAAAGGTGAGCCTGTGACACCTTATTTTTACAATCTTATGTTGGTTACTTTTAAATCTTAATAAAATACTTTTGTTTCTAGAGCAAGGATGGGACTGCAGATTGTTCATTCCTAGTCATCAAGGACCCAACACTCAATTTACTGTTGCACACAGGGCCGGCCGTAGGATTTTGGGGGTCTGAAGCAAACTTTCAAAAAGGGGCCCCACATATACAAAAGAAAAAAACGATCCATGTATTAGAATTTTTTTTCACATATACCTCACATATATACATTTCCATTTTTTTTTTTCGAAAACGGGGGCCCCTCATGTATTAGATTTTTTTTCACATATACTCCGCATATACAGATTTCCAATTTTTTTTTTTTTTTCTGAAAACGGGGGCCCCCTCATATACAAAATTTTTTTTTTGGGGGGGCCTGATGCAAATGTTTCACTTGCATCAGGCCTGGGCCGGCACTGGTTGCACATGCTCGATCGAGTTAGGTACTTTGCAAATCTACATTTCTTTGGCATTTTGAATCTGAATTGACACATTTTGCATGCTATCTGAATATTGACTATTTGTTGATGACCAAAGTTAGATCTTTTTGCTTTGTTTTGTTTTTGAAGGGCTCTCAACAGGCGAGAAATGATTGAACTCGCTCAAAATGCAGCCGAGTTTGTGTTTGCCGACAATGAAGTGAAGAAGGTTGTAAAGGAGATTTGCAGGATGCTAAAAGAAGATTACTGCATAGAGAATCAAGATCAATCAAGATCTGGTTGCCGTAAAATAAGAAAATTGTTAGTGTCGTATCTCAAGTGAGGAGTCAATTGAATGTTCTTATAATGCCATTGAATATGTTGATCGTAGTTTAAAGTATTGATTCTCATGTCTGCACACATGAATTCAATTGTGTATTTAGTTATTAACTATTTTGTAATTTGACATACTTTTAATACTTCATTAATTTTTAATATGATTGAAGTTTAATTTTATCTAATTTTGTTTCATAAACACATTTATCTATTTTATTGTGTATTTAGTTTATAATTAGATTAATATTATAAAAGAAAATATTAAATTACCATAAGCGCAATTAATAAGAAAAGTTTGTGTATAGAGCGATGGGTATATATTTAAATATTTGGATATGAAAACCATCACTAAAACCTATAGCAATGGAGTTTCAACCGTGGGTATAGGAAAGCAAGAGGTGTCCTTAAAACCTATACCAACGGATACAAAACCGTGGGTATAACACCGATGTTTTGTCCAACGGGTGAAAAAACCGTCGCTATAGGCTATAGTGACGACATTCTGCCGTGGGTATAGCAAATCATTGACTACGGAAAAATATGTCCGTCAGTATAGGTTTTACGGGCTATACCTACGGTTTTCCGCCTTTACCCACGGAGTTTTGTTGTCACTATATGTCAAATTTCTTGTAGTGTTCTTTGAATTATGACAATTTTGTTCTAAGGAGGAAAAAATATAACACCCCGCAAAATTGAGTTATGACAATTTTGTCTACGGGTGTTACGCACATATATCTATACTATTATTAAGCAAAGCCCTATTTTAGCGGCTTTTTACTATCATGCCCCCATCAACATAAAAGACAAAAAAAATATATAGGGTTAAAAAATGTAATTTGCATGACTAATAAATTAAGATTTGCATGCCACCCATTCATACTCTTCATTAATATCTATACTATTATTAAGCAAAGCCCTATTTTAGCGGCTTTTTACTATTATGCCCCCGTCAACATAAAAGTCAAAAAAAATATATAGGGTTAAAAAATGTAATTTGCATGACTAATAAATTAAGATTTGCATGCCACCCATTCATACTCTTCATTAATAGAAGGTGATTAATATCTGACCATACCGAGACCATTCATGACCATTCATGTTGGAAAATTGTAGATTTGCATAGGGCTGTTCATACTTTGGTTAAAACCGATTACCGAACCGAACCGAACCGAAATTTACCAATTTGGTTCGGTTTTTCGGTTTTCGGTTCGGTTTTCATCCAAACCGAAGTTTTTTTAGAGTGTTCGGTTCGGTTTTTGGTTGGCTTCTAAATAAACCAAACCAAACAAAAAACCGAACTTTTTTTGGACCAAAATAAATTATACCCCTAGGATCCATCTCAAACTAAGCTGCTATGCAAGTGCACTTCCAGCTAATAGTAGCATACCTAATTATGTGTGTGAAATCAAAATGAAATCAAAATACTACCAAGGCTATGTGTGTGAAATGTGAATCCTGATTTAGGGTGAATTATTTTAAGTGAAAAATAGATTATTACCATGTGAGCCACGCTAATGTGTAGCCTAATAGGATGGTGGTTCAATCTTCAACTTCTCAAATGGAGGACAAGCACCATTTTCATTCTGAGATAGTCTAAGTTATGAGAGCGAAAAGCATGAATATTGCTGACTCATCTGCCACTCTTCTGAGTCATAGTAGAAAATTAGTATGTATTAAAAATTTCGGTTAGTTCGGTTATTAACCGAACCGAACCGATAAAATTCGGTTCGGTTCAAACCAAATTTTATCAGTTTCGGTTCGGATTTTGGTTTCAAATATACCAAACCGAAAATTTCGGTTCGGTTCAGTTATTTTCGGTTCGGTTCGGTTTAGCACCGATGAACAGCCCTAGATTTGCATGCCACCCATTCATACCCTTCATTAATAGAAGGTGATTAATATCTGACCATACCGAGACCATTCATGACCATTCATGACCATTCATGTTGGAAAATTGTGAGAATGTGTGAGAATGTGCATTTGGTTTGGTAAATTGTGAGAATGTGTTGAATGTGGTTGTTTATGGATTAGTGGGTGCAGCATACCGAGACCATTCATGACCATTCATCTTAGCATGACTTTGTATATCGTGCACGTTTTAATTATTAATGGTGATTAGTGGGTGAAGTGATTAGTGAGTGATTAATAGAAGGTGATTAATATCTGACCATACCGAGATCATTCATGACCATTCATGACCATTCATGTTGGAAAATTGTGAGAATATGTGAGAATGTGCATTTGGTTTGGTAAATTGTGAGAATGTGTTGAATGTGGTTGCTTATGGATTAGTGGGTGCAGCATACCGAGACCATTCATGACCATTCATGTTAGCATGAATTTGTATGTCGTGCACGTTTTAATTATTAATGATGATTAGTGGGTGAAGTGATTAGTGAGTGATTACTAGGGAAATAAAATTCAAAATAAGCAGTACTTAGTGTACTGAATACTGATATAGTATAACACAAAAAAAAGTTATCATTACTAATTGATCTCAATAAATTGCATTACTTTGAACATATTGTCAAAAACTGCATTGACCAGGATCAGATAAAATTTCTGAATTACGTAAAATAAGTAAGACTAATTTTTTTTTAGACGTGCATCGCACGTGCATTATACTAGTTTTGTATTGTTACGAGTAATATTCGTAAAGTATCTATATAATAAAATACAAAGAAAGCTATCAAGTGGCTTTCCTTCAATCCTCCCAAAATCAAAGGCCCAGATCTAACCTCACAAAACATATTTTTCCTACCAAAAGTTTTCCCCCAAAACTCAAATTCAAATCCCCCACCCAAAACAACTTCTTTATTTATTTAATTATTTCTCTCTCTCTCTCTCTCTGACTCTCTTCTATTCAAAAAATTAAGATAATAAAATTTAAAATTTTGAAAAAAATAAAAAAATAAAAAACAAAAAAAATTTAAAAAATTTAAAAATAATTCAAAAAAATTCAAAAAAAATAAAAACTTATAAAATATTGTAAAAAAAATTAAAATATATATATATATTAAAATATTTACAAATTAAAAAATTTTAAAAATAAAGTTTACAATTTTAGAAATTTAAATAAAATTTAAAAAAATAATAATAAAAAATTGAAAATTATATATTTTAATAATTTTTGAAATTTTAAAAAATCTAAAATTTTGAAAATTTGAAAAATTTTAAATTTGGAAAACTTGAAATTTTGAAAATCTCAAAGCAAATCCAAATCGAAATCCAATGTCCAACCCCAATTAAGAGGTCATTGGCGATATCTGATCCACTGCTGATTTCGTATCGGTGACTCCCCTCCACCAAATCGAGTTCGAATATCAAGCGACTCCGTATTGGCGACTCCCCTCCACCGAATCGAGAGTCTCTATATGCGATGCGACGAATCTAATTTCATCTCATTAACCGAATTTTCATTCTAATTTTTAATATTTTGTGTGCAGGCGATTACTCAGTATTTTGCTGACTCGAATTTTGTGTGTGCATGGGATTTCAGTTCAGAGAGGTATGATTATTTTATTTTTGGGTTTAAAAAAATTTAATTTGGTTATTTATTTGGTGAGTTTTTTATTGGTTTTGATTTAAGGTATACGCAAGTGAAAGATTGGTTATTTGGTGGCCTCAATTTGGGCTTCCAAACCCTAGCAGGACAGGTAAGCTGAATAACAACCTAAAATAATTGGCAAATATGCAACATTGATTTCTTTACTACAAGAGAAAATACTATTGTGAAGTGTTCCCTTCACTGGATATTAGAAACCATGGATAACATAACATGTAAGAACTTTTAGTGTATGTTTGGATATATAGGATTGGGATGACTGGAGTTTACCAGTGAATAGTGCAAACTCTCCACTCAAGAAAGACAGATAAAGTAAATTTGTTATTTATCTATTTTGAATTTTTTTTTTTATAAATGTGCGATGGGGAGACAAAGTGGAGATAAAAGAAATGATTACCTTGGATTAGAGTTTTGAGAACTTAATGTATTTCATTTTGGTTGAAATAATAATAAGAGGTATTTCAATTGCAAACTGAGTCTCACACAAACAAATATTTAGATTATTGGTATTGTGGATACCTTCACATGCACTTGCATTGCTATTGTATTTAGACATGCTCATAGTGGTTATGGGATTAGAGTAAGATCTATAAAAACTATATGATAATGTCCTTGTATAACTATTACAAGCATCTAAAAGTGATGCTGAAGTTAAAAAAAACTTCTATGCAGTGTTTCTAACAAACTATATGTATTCCAAGTAAGTTCAAGCTAATGATCAAGAAGGCGATGGTTGACCTTAAAGGTAGATATACTGCTTTCTCATATAATATGTTTTCTACTTTAATTAATTTGCTAGACCTCCAAAACTATTTTATATAATCAAAGCAGGTGCACCGTTCTGAAGACGTGCCGTAGGCACGGGTCAACGGGAAAACCTAGTTTTAAAATAAATGTCATAGGTATTTTATATTCCGATTATTTATATGTTTTCCGTTCTCTCAAAATTTATTTTGTAATGATACGTGCAATGCACATGTATGCAGTGCACATGTTGGTTCCTAAAATTTTCTTGAGTCATGAATATTTTTATTCTCATTTTTTTAGTCACAATTGTGTGATTTATTTTTAATTAAAATTCATTAGGCCTAAATCCATTTTGTAGCCCACTAAAACTAATTTAAAGCCCATGATTGATTTTGTATGTACTAAAGTGTACATTTAAAATATAGTTGGTTTGGTACACTTTCCATGTGTAACACAGACATCTAACGTAAGAAAAATTAATAATAAAATTTGTATGAAGAGTGTGCACACACGTTGACTACACGTGCACATGTTTCTTACCATGAATGAGGGAGAGTAGTGTGAATTAGTAGGAAGTGGGGAGTTATTTTGGAAAATGGGGAGCTATTTTGACCACACAATTTTCATATAAATAGTCCCTACATTTGTCATGAACAATACAACTCAAAACAAAACCAAAGAGTGAAAGAAGGAGAAGAGCTTGCGGGTTGTGCAAGGCAGAGACCGGCCATTTTTTAGGGAGCTTGGAGCTTTGGAGCATTATTTTCTAGGAGTTCTACTACTATGAATTCTACAATTGAGGTGGGTGTTTCTTCAACTTTCTAATATAGTTTTATTAGTAGAATGCTTGACATATGTGAATTGTTAGATGTATGATAACTTATATAGATTGAACATTCATGTTTATATTACCAATATCTCAATAGCACCCTTGTCTAAAGCTTCGAATGAGACTGAATATCCGGAACACGAGAATGATCTGACAAGAAAATCCTCTTGATTATGTGACATTCGCTAGTAAATCAAGCTCTTTCCACACCTTTGGATATATGGTGCTTAACACATGCGAGTTTAGTTCGTCTTGTAGCTCAGGTTCCAGTGAGATGTATCGAAATATATAAATAAGATTAGTTGAACTCTTACTGTGATCGTAACCGGTGCCGCTATTCATAGTCTCGAATCAGACCCAGGTTTATGAAGCTATATCAATTCCTGATTAACGCCTCTTAGGCAGGACTGTGACTATATCGTACAAAAGATGGATGCTCGATGAAATAGACAAGTCTGTGAAGAAGCAAACTACCTGCACCTGGATAGAAAGACCCTATGAAGCTTTACTGTTCCCTGGGATTGGCTTTGGACCTTTCCTGCACAACTTAGGTGGAAGGCAAAAACGGCCTCCTTCCGGGGGGGGGGGGGGGGGGGGCGAGCCATCAGTGAGATACCACTGTGGAAGGGCTTTCTGCTCCTCTTATTGCGATTCCTCGAGGAACGAAGCCTCAATTGCTAGTGATTGGAACTATGAATTGGCAGGGATTCATCTCTTTTCCCTTATCCTATCTCGGGTGTTTGAACCCCAATTTTTTGATTTCTCCCACATTTGTATGAGTATTCTTAATTTCCAGTGAAATTTGGACAGATTGACCCACTCATTTCTTATTCTGCACAATGCTGCTTGCGTAGCGGGGATGCCCACCTCGGAAAGCCTCTCTCTCCGTGGGTCCTTAGGAAGTCAGTCATCTCTCTTTCTTGACCACCAAACAGGGCATTTGGGGCAGAAAGACTATTTGTTGGGCTAATCTGCTAATCCCATATCTATGTGGTATACTTTTGCTCCAACCTCCACTCTTTGCCTTGAGGCTCAATAACCTTTTGTGCTCATCGGGAAAGAAGATTTAGGTTTTCTATTTCCTTCTCTTCGATAAGAAGAAGTATTTGAAATGAATAAAAATCCTCAGCTAGTGGAATAGTTTAGTTAGAGGATGGGACGGCTCAAATCAATCGAATACCGTTCGTGACTTTAGGAACCTAAGTATCTAACCTGATAAAGGTAGAGTTTGAGGTCTAAGGAAAGACTTATTCTAAGGCTAAAATGCATATGCTCTACTTTGCCCTGGTGTACATCCCGGAGTGATTGAATGTGTGAAATTATGAAATGTTTGATTTGGTGGCATTTTCATAAGGTTCTATTTTGAGTTCTAGTTGCAGTGCAAAAATTCATAACTATTATACTAGATGGAATCTAGAGCTAAAATTTTTATAGGAGCATCTCGTATATGTCAAGAACATCTCCTTAAAATTTCATAATATTTGGAGGTCATTTACTATTTTAATAAAATCCAAACTTAGGACCGGTTGGTGGTTGGCTTGTTCCTGGAAATTTGTACACATTTCGAATTTTGATCATTTTCGCATCTTAGATGCAGTATTTTGAAAAAGTCCAAACTAAGAACTTGCAGTAAACCTTTTAAATTTTCTGTAAAGTCTAAGAAATCAACTGTCCATGAACAATAGAATTTATAGTGAATTTTACAATATCGAACAGTGGCAGTCTTTATAACATTTCGATCTCATTGTGGATATGGATGAATTCAGGATTATAGACAATATTTTGGGGAAACTTACAACTACAAAGTTATAGTATACTTGTATACCTTTAATTTGATTTAAGGAACACAAAGTTTCATGAAGTATATGATTTTCTATGATTTTACAAGTAGCATGAGCTACAGTTTTCGGCATTTGAACCTACTATTTTCTAAATTAATTTAGATGAAATAATTAAGGATGATTTTAGATGATCTTAACTACAAAGTTGTAGTAGACTAATTTATGATTCCAATAAAACTAATAAATCTATATTGGAATAGTATTGAAATTTATAAGACTTTTTAATACCATTGGGTTAGTGTCTTTTATTTAATTGTCCTAGAACTTTTCAACGTACAAAATTAAGATGTACATTATGAGAAATTAAGAGATAATTAAAGGATAAAGTTGGAATGTTAAACATGTGATGTTTATAAGGGTTTTAACTCATCAAGTGTTATTGAATGTTGCTATAAGAAGTTTGTTACTTCATGATTGATAATAGTAAAGAGAATAAATGAAGGAGTTGAATGATTTATAATGAAGGAGAAACTGATATGAGGAGATTGAGATTAACCTAGAAGATCTCTAGGTTGAGATGGATGGTTTCTAGGAGCTAAGAGAGGCCCGTAATGTCCGGCAATTTTGATAAATAAAATTTTGTGAAATGGTCAATATGGGTCTGAAATGCTGTTGAGTAACTTTAAGTCCAGTAGGGTAAGCTAGTCCTAAGCCATTATAATTAAAAATTAATTTAAGTATATGCTTTAGAAGAAGATGTGATGAAACTTGGGCAAACATAAGTGGGGCGCTTCTATATAGTCTGATGGTGGATTCTGGACTATAGACCCAATCAGACGGTTGATTCGTGGACTGTGGTTGCTTATGGGGGTGAGAAGAGCCTCAATTAAATCCGGGACTATGATTAGTCTGACGGTGGATTCCTGGATCATGAATAGTCAGGAGAATGGGAGGCAGATCACTGATATATATGTATATACCGGGGCTAGAGCGGCACTTGCGTGATATTCGCATGACTAGGATTCTTTATAGTTTGACGGTGGATTCCAGGACTGGAATCCATACTCGTGGAATGTCTAAACCTTGCCTTTGTTACCGTAGAAGAATTTTCATAACGTGGGATTCAATCCTATATTGTGGAGTACGTTAAGGGCTTGCCCTCGGACCTATGTAGTATGGGATGCATAGAATCCGAACAAGTATGCATTAGTGTCATCGTAGTGTGAATGTCTGTATTAGGCATTAAGTCATATCATACACTAACATGTTTAAATAGTAACTTTTCACACTTTGTTGTGCATTCAAGTTTGTGTTTGCTAAAGTTAAAGAACCGTTGTATTATTGTATTGCGTCTGTTGTATGCAACTGACGTGCCCACAATTTTTCAGTTGCAGGATTGGACTTGGCATGGACTTGAAGTCACTATGATGAGTTGTTAGAAGGTTGAAGAATTATCATTATCATAGATTGTATTGTATTCATTTAATTCCGTTGTATGTTATTGTAAAGAATATGTTGTAAATAAAAAATATTAAATTCCATGGAAATTTGTACGAATTTGAAGTAAAAGATCTTGTTTATGCTACGAATTACATGTGGTTGGAATTCAGGGTGCTACACTCGAGGAGAGCTTGGTCGCGGCCTGGTGACGTGTTCGGAACTTCAACAAAGATGGAGAAACGACGACCGAGGTGAGCCCGATTCACTGTTTTTGTTGGGCCTGAGTTGGTCCGGGCTTGGACCAACTCTTGGGCCTGTTTTTTGGGCGAAGAGGGATCCTATTTTGGTTGGGATAAGTCTTGAATAAATTGCTTATTAGTTAACAATATAGTTAAGTGTCACCTAGTGGTAGATGTACATTTAATTCTAATAGAAAGATTGACTAGTTGTATAACTTGAAATGAGTGTTCAAGTTAGGACTCTAATTATAATGTTAGGTTGATTATAATGATTGTGAGGCATAAAATACTAATATTGATTAATAGTGTTAAGCAAGTAGGTCGCCTAGAAATCAATGTAGTGAATTGAATTTGTGGGATAATAAAGGCAAGAATTAAATTATGGGCATCATGTCTAAAATAAGAAACTAGAAATTTTAATAATAGAAAGACTAGAGCCATTAGAATCGGGTAACTAATATGGAATGAATCGATCGAGTAATTGTAGAATTTATCTAATCTCGCTTGTTTTAGTGCTCTTATAAGCTGTGTGATCATAGGGGTGTCTTTGTGCAACTCCTGTATTTTCTTTTCTTGTATTTTTGTATTGTATTTATTTTTCCTTAGTATTTATTCTAATTGTATTCTTTCGTTCATTTTGAACTGTGTAATTGTTTCTTCGTTCTCAATAAAATCCATCTATTTTTGTCATCAATTCAGTTATGTGATTTTCAATCTTCTTGATTCAAATTCTTTCTGCCAATTATTTATCTCTGTATGATTTGTTGATTCTGAATTTCTTTATAATTCATGGCCTAATTGTCTATTATTTGACTATCTATCCTTTTGGATCCGGATTCTGACCCTATCTATACTATTTAGACCCAAAACCCAATCAATCTGCCCAATTGGATCCTAAACCCGCTACCCAATACCCTTTTCTTTTACCCAATCTCCCTCAAATCTTTCCTCACGTTCTCCATATCTGCCTGACAAGCAGATCATGTTCCTCATTATCTTCCTTTGATTTCCTCAAATTCCTAACTTGCCAAATCCCCTTATAATCACAACCAAATTTGTTATATTTTCTCTCTACAGTCTCTATCTTGTAAACCTAATCTCTCTCCCCCTCATCTCTCTCTCTCCCTGTGCACCTGACCCCTACCTTCCGGTCACCGCCGCCGTTGCACCACCCATCGCACCTTCCCCATCGCGACCCCCGTCTAGCCGCCCCGTGCCCCACCACACACCCTGCCACCCTCCATCTTCCTCCTCGGCCTTCACCCTATCCCGCACGCCAATGACACCACGGCCACACCCCCCCTCTTCGCTGTTGCACCGTCGACTACCCTACGTCGACTTCCACCACCTGCCACCGCCTGAGTGTCGCCGTCGACTTCTATTTCCGCAAGATCCCCTGCTCGTTCGTGAGACATGTATTTCTATTCGTTGCCCGCGATCCATTCATTCCCGTTATTCTTTCCGTCGGATTCTTCGTATACACCGTAAGGCAAGTAACTTGTATAATATTTTTGTTTGTATACAAGTACAAAATACCGCATGTAGTCTCACTCCGTTCTGTGTTCATTCCCATGATGATCTCTTGAAAATCCCGTTTTCATTCGTTTGATCCATTCGTAGTCATGATCCATCATAATAAGTTGTCACACACACACACACTACATGAAAATTTGTTACATCTAGATAGACTTCTTGATGTATATATTCATGTTTGTGATCTGTTGTATGTTGTGGATTTTTGTTATGTGATTGATGTGCTAGATGTGTTATCTGGTTCTGGATTTGTTAAATACCCATGCCATGTTGTTTTGAATATCTAATATATCGTATTTTACATCATACCCTAATTTTGATCTATTGTAGATGAGTTGTTTGATTAAATGCATGAAAGAAATTTCATTTTGTTGCTGCCTTGATTTGGTTCCGCATTTTAGACCCTGTTAAGGTCAGTAAAATAAATTATTTTGTGAATATGATTCGTAGGCCTCGATGTCTATTTTTTAGAACTTTCGACGGATCTAAATTCGATTTTTGATGTTTGAGTTATTGTTATTTTACTACAGCTGTGTCGAATTTTTCAGATTCTGATTTCTGAGATTGCTGCATGTTCTATTATTTTAAAACTAATGTTAAAAGTGAAACTTTGACTTAATATTTTTCTGGGTATTATTAGACATGACTGGGATTAACCATTAATTTTTGAAGAATTGTTTGATGACTATTATAACTTACTTATGATTGCGAAAAAAATCTATACATTTCCAAACTACATACTGTTCAGTGAAGTACTCTATTTTAAGCCTGATTTCAGTTGCTATTGATTAAAACCTTGTGAACATGAAATATAGATTATTTTATAACCCTTTTGAAGGATTTGAATTTCGAGTTGTATTTTGTGATGTATCTCTATTTTAGTACTACTGTGTCTAAAATTTTAGATTCATAAATTTGCTGCATCACTCTGTTTTCCAAATTAATTTGACTATGTTATCTGTAATGGAATTTTATGAAATTATATGTTGAGACTAGATATGTTAGGAAACCCTCCATATTTTTCCTAGATATAATTATGGTGTTTTGATACCTTTTTCATGCTTATAAATAAAACTTTACATTTTTAGTTGAACTTGAATTCTGTGTAAAACGTTGTTTTAAACCTTGTTCCTGTACTTATTATGTGACTTCTGTATAAGCGCTGGATTCGGCTGAGTTTCTGGTTTCTAGATTTTCTGACGGATTCAGGTTTGCATTCTTGTGGCAACGGGAATCTCAGATTTGGTGCAGCTATGTCTTGCTGTCCAGAATTAAAAGTCTCGTTGTCCTAGCCTATTATAAGTTGTTTGTCACCCGTTCATGTCTTCTACCCAACTTGAACTTGTTCCTTATTTCTTGCCTTGTTTCCTTACTTTGTTCATGCACATTCATGCTTGCTTTAATAATAATAACAAAAAATCAACACGAGGTTAAAGGGAAAGATCTATTAGTGGAAAATACAGAAATATATACTCGGAAGGGGATCCGTAGATCCTACTTGATACTTGATACTTGAAATAAAATACTTGACACGAAATACTTTACACTTGATTACTTGACATGCGACTACTTGATACTTTCTACCCGGCCCTAGATGATTCACTACGAAATCTAAACTCAACTTGTCTGAATGTAGCAACCATGTGGTAAAATTTGGGACGCATGAAGTGCTACCTAGATAGGACTAGATACAAGACTTAAAAATAACTTGATCACTTGTACATTCCTGTTACTTGAACATGTTACTTGACACTTGTTACTTGTTTGCATGTTCCTTGATACTTGATACTAGTCACATGCTACATGCACCCTGTCATCTTATCATGTTACTTGATTCTATTCTTGATTAAAAGTTAGTTGCTCTATTTTGTTGTCACATCTCTTCCATGCTTACTTCAGTACTTGCTTCTTGTTGCTACTCCGTATATTCTTTATCTATTTTCCGTACTTGTTGCCTGCACTACATCTGGCCCATAACTTGCACTGACGGGTGTTTTTTTTTCCTGTTCTCTTTTCCTGCAAATTGCTAATTTGCAGACTTTGGTGACCAACTGCCTGAAGGTGTAAGTGACCAAGTGTTCTTGGATTGGCTAGAGCTCCTGCTTGAGTTATTTCTTGTTTTTGAATAAATTGTATTCACTGCTACTTGAATCTTGTGTTGGGCAATTTTGTCCCGGAACATGTGACTTGTTGTTTCCAAATCTGATTATTTGAAAATTTCGTATTGTTTCAAGTAACTCTGTTGATCATATTATTTTTTTTTCATTCTTGCATGGATAATTATTTCATGTTTATTCTTGTTTATTCTTGTGTATTGTTGTAAAGATTCTTACAGCTCATGAATGGTGAAAGCCATTCACTGGACTTTTGTCGCGTATTCGTATTCCGTATTCTTTTTTGAGAAGTGGGGTGTGACACTTGGAATGTAGATTTGTATCTTGATTTCATAGTGTGGCTCTAAAGGCTAAGCGAAACCCAATAGCCGTCAATGTGATGAGTTGTGCCCTTCGGGGAATAGAGGATTGATTAATTGGTCGGATTTATTATTTGTTAAGTAAGGTCGGTAGGGTATGCTAGCTCTAGGCCACGATACTATTGTTTCTAAGGAAAGACACTAGTTGGGTGTTAGGCTTACCTGTGAAGGGAACACATGCGGCGCCGTCTCACCTGACCAAAGGGACACAGACAACATTGTCTAAACTGTTAATTTCTGAGATTTAGTGATAAGAATGGGACGTGGACGTAAGTCGCAAGTCCTATCGAAATATAGGGGATGGACCCTTAAGCTTCCGTCTATGTTTTGGGTTATCAATGCAAATAAGGAACAAGAGTTTAACTCGAAGTCTCCTGGCAGTTGCCTTATATTCAAGGGTATCCTTGGTATGGTCAGGAGTCGGGGTACACCAGGGGTTCCAGCAGAGCCGCGGCAGTGCCGAATGATCACCGGCCTGTCCGGGAGTGGGGACACAACGAATCCTGACAGGGTGGAGAAGGACCACAGATTTGAACGAACATAGTGATCATTGCCATTCGGAGTGATCTGGCACCATCAGACTGACTGCAATAGCGAGGGTGGACCGCACGAACTGCAAGCTCTATTAGCCACTAGATAAATGTCAGGAACAGGCAAGAGCACAAGAGTAGGATGTATGGCGAGAGATCGAACCCTATTATCTGGAGAATGTGAGCTTAATTTGGGGAGAATGTAGTATGTGATGTATATGTTTCCTAATCAAGTGTGGATTATAGTAGGAGCATCATATGCATTTGAGTTTGTGCATTAGATTCTAGGTCATGACATACTCCAACACTTGTGGTTTGACTGCACATTTTCCTTTGCATAAAACATTTGTTGTTGAGGTTTTGGGATCGCTAGTTTCATCAGCATTGCGTCAGTTGCATTCAACTGACGTGTCCACAGTTTGTTAATTGCAGGATTGCTGATCGTGGAGCATTCAAGTAAAGATTATTGAGCATTTGTAATAAGAAATTATCGATGTAATTCACGATGAAAATTTTCTTATGTTGAACAAATTTGTAAATTGTAATAAGAATTGTAGCAAAAAAAGAATTTAATTTCCTATGTTTCCTCTGCTATAAACTCGTTTGAAGTAATAATTCTGGGTTGTGTCTAGAGTTTCTATTGTACGAAAATCGGGGCACTACAAAGTCCATTAAAAGCGAATGGGCCCACCAAGCGAGACACAACCCATAAGGGTTGTAAGTCAAATCTCTTGTCCCCATCCAAAGAGTAACTGATTCTTTCTTTTAAGGAGGAGAATCAACTAGAGATAACAGATTCATATCAATATCCTAACTGTTTGTCATGCCTATAAATACCATCTCTCCTTCCTCGGTCAGAAGGTAATCAATCTTTTCTCACCCAAACTTTGTTTCTCTTTCTGGTTCTGACTTGAACGTCGGAGGGTCTATCCCATCAATTCGTTCCAACGCCTCCAAATATTTCCATAGCATCCTAAAATTACATTTGAAGATGTTATGTAAAATACCTACATGCACAAATACAAAGTCACGGGACTATTAAGAATAATACAAAATCTCTAAGTGAATTTAAGTTTACATAATATATGAATATGGTATGCGAACTTTTGATAATACATAACCATTGATTAGATTAATCATGAAGTTTAATGCTCCAAATTATCTATTTTGTACATATATAATGAATAAAACTACTAGAGTTCAGGCAACCAAAGATTCGTCTCTCATTTCTATAATAACATCATTAGATTATTTAGATTAGTCTCTCAGTTCTATAGTAATATCATTCAGTTCATGTCTTCTCTAGCTCACCTCTAAATTAGTGGTTTAGTATTTTAGCATGTGTGAAAAACAGATTCAGAGTGAACTACCTAAAAGTAGATGTTATCTAGAACTTAATAGTACTGTACATCGAAGCATCCATTCTATCTTCTCTCTATATGTCACGGCAATCCTCAGAAACATAATCTTCACTAGTTGGCAATTGAACTGATTTAGAAGTATGAATGTCTCTCAGATTACTTGTAAGAGTTGATCTTTTCGTCCCTCATCTTGCTCATTCCTCATTTTCCCCATCTTTTTCTTTAAACTTGATAATGGTAAAAATAAGAGCAAATCAGAGTCGTAGATTCAATCCAGCACAGATCATAAAGTTTTCACAGGCAGATTAGTCATAACGGGCCTCTTTAACAGGTCCAGACCTTTTCCAGGCTTCTATAAAAGACAAGTCTCTTTGAAGCCCATGAAAAGTGACAGATTAGGCCCACTAAGAGAGACCGAGCCCAAGAAGGCTGTTAGTCAAATTTCTTATCCCTAAACAAGCGAACTTATCTCTTGAGGGGTCGATTCAAACAGGAGATAGGAAATTCATTCCAATCTAATGGATCATATTGATCTCCTAAACTGTTTCTCAGGCCTATAAATTCCCTCAACCCTCCTCAGTCAGAAGGTAATTGGCAATTTTCCTCCCAAACTCTTTCTCTCACTGGTTCTGATTTAAGTGTCGGAGGGTCTGTCGCTGGGGCCACCCACGATGTTTTTAGGCTTTTTGCAAGTCCATCGGCCGTGCCAGCAACCGTCAGATTCAAATCATGGTGTTCAATTAACAATCCACATCAATTCTTAGGAACTATAACCACTTTTTACGGCAACGATCAAACGTCAGATCTTTAGTAGTTTTCATCAATATAAACTCACTATCTGTTTGCTCCCACACTAAAATAAGAAGCAACAGATTGGCGTCGTCTATGGAAAACTACGCAGATCAGACTTACCACCATGCCACCAAGACTAAGAGGCAAAGCGGTGGCCTCAAGCCGTCGCATCAATTCTCTTTCGTCAACCAGCTCTTCCCATGGAAGACCCAATTCCTAGTCATCAACTGGACCTTCCTCATTAGCCTAGTTAAGCTCCCATCAATGGAGAGGCATCGGGGGGCTCTCGACAAACTCATCATGAACAACACCCTCTGCACGACCGTATCTCAGTCTATAATGCTTCAACCAATTCAATGACCTCATGAGGCCTCCGGGGATCTAGAGATCTCCGGCAAATCATTAGCATCAGGTAATAAGGAACAGATCTATGGACCCGTTTGGATGAGAGGAGCGCCCGAACCGTGGTCTCCTGCTCAGAACGTCAAGAAAACAGGAGAAGCAACTCTCCTCAAAGACAGAGATCAAGGCATTCCTCATCTCACAAAGGGGTGTATTGCAGAAACCCGACTCATGAGACTCGAAAGCTTCTTGAGAAGAACAAAGATAAAGGTGCCCCAGTCACCAAGGCCGAATTGGAAAAGTTCAAGCATGACGTCCTCCAAGCTATCTAAGATAGTCAAGACTAGTGTCAGCTCTCCAAAGAAGAATTCGACGACTCAACTGGATCCAAGGGGAAGGACTTCCGAGTCCTTTGCCATATCCGAGAGGTAGAAGATTGCCTACAATAGATGAAGAATTAGGGAAACCGCTCTAACAGGGCCTACTGCCCCGGTCGACCTCCTTTCAGCAAAACCACCCTCAATGCACTCATCCCAAAGGACATCAAAAATCCTTTTCAATTCAAATCATACGATGGGGAATTAGACCTGATTGACCATATCGAGAGTTTCAAGACCTTCATGATGCTCTAGAACACCACTTATGCACTCATGTGGCGAACATTCCCCACAACTTTGAAGAGATCTGCAAGGGAATGGTACTCCCGCCTCACTCCATAGTCAATCATGAGGTGTGATGCATCCTTGTAGATAATGGTAACTCAATAAACATCCTATTCATGAACACTTTTTACGGCCTGAAGCTCTCATGAGATCAACACAAGCCAGCCGATTATACACTCCATGGATTCTCTGGTGTACCCGTTGAAATAGAAGATATCGTCGCACTCGATGTGATAGCAGGTAAGCCTCCAACCACTCGAACGGAAACACTAGATTTTATGGTAGTCGATGTCAAAGCCGTATACAACAAAATATTCACCTGTCCTGGCCTAGTGGCCTTTCATGCAGTTGCTTCTGCCCACAACATGTAAATGAAATTCTCAACAACAGCAGGAGTAGGCCAAGTTGTTGGTAGCCAACAAGCAGCACGATCATGCTACACCACTACAATGGGGGCTTGGTTCTCCCCCTCGATGCCATAGAGCTACCGCCAGAAAGTAGTCACAGTGAATCTTATCCCATAAACCAGCTTGAAGCTACTGCACTAAACAATCGTGCCGAGAACTTCAAAACCTACCAAATCATCTTTCATCAGGTTTAAACTCGTTCTCATCGTAACAGATTATTAAACATGAATCCTCTACCTGAAAGCCATTCCGCTCATTCAACTGAAAGACTAGTCCTGCCAAAACATATTGGAAACCTTAAAGATCTCCCATTCTCTATGCAAAATAATTGGGGGCTCGCTACAAAACAGGCAAGTCCAGGCAAGGTCTACCAAGTTGTTCTCCTAACGGCTTATCAACTTGAAGACCTGGGGAGCAAGAAGATATCAGCAACGACTTGGAAAATCGAACACCTCATGAACCTCAACAAGAGCGCTTAACGCCCACCTCCTCCATATATTTTCAATATTTTGTAACAAAGGTCAGCCACTAGAGAAGCCATTTAGTTTTACATTTCAATAAAGACCGCTTTCACTACCGATCACACCATGTAATAACGGTCAGCCACATGAGCAGCCGCTTAGTTTTATTTTCTAATAAAATTTTGTATTAGTTTTTGCAAAATTCTTGTACAACTCAACGGATGCATGCAATGAGTTAAAAACCAAGCCTACTCCAACATCGTCATCAAAAACACCATAGAAGCTCTTTATAGGATGGGTTCGGAGTCCATACCCATGGCTCCATGTTACTTTAGAAACTTGCGACAAAGCAATTCCGAAGTTGAACTGGCCATTCGATCTGCTCCTACAACTAGTTAATACCTAAACTAACAAGTTCTGAATCCATACCCATGGCTCAGAGTTACTTTAGTAACCTGCAACTAAGCACGTTCAATGTTCAACTCGTCATTCTACCTGTTCCTGAAACTAGTTAAAATTTGTTAAAGACGGATTAGAGGTCTAAATTGTGAATTGCAGTTACTCTAATAAAACTCGCAAAAGCTATACTTGGAGTTCAACTCGCCACTCGATGTGACTCTCACAATTTGTTGGAGGACCCATATAGCAAGTTTGGAAAATAACTTCTCCCTCTGAGTTGCTCATATAACTAGCTGAGTACAAGACGGATAAGTTCTAAACTCCGTCAAACATTACGTATACCATTGACAATTCATTAGCTATACACAACAAATTTGAAGCCTTGTTCTTTAGCTACAAAAAACGCAGTCGATGACTCATCAATCTTAACGATAAGTTGCACAACAAGGATCAAACATATGAAAAGAACTCTTCAAATCAGAGAACTATCGACAATCTATACATTCAGATCCAGCGTCACTACAAGTATCTACATGTACAAAACCATAGACCATTTTACAAGTAGTTAACAACAAGTTATCCTACAAGTCGTTCTTCCAGCTACATAGTAGAGGGATTCTTTGCTTAAGAGAAGCAAACCTCTTCACAGTCCTCCCACCAGCTAACAGCTTCCCAGGATCGCCTCAACTCTTGACGATAAAATTCAAGACAAGTGTCCCTTAGGCGGGCAAACTCTAGGTCTTTCCTGCCACCTTCATCTGAGCAAGCTCCAGCTTCGTCTCTTATAATGCACCGAGCAAACAGATTATTCCTAATAGTTGAGCGCAGCATATCTCAATGGAAAGCAAGCTCAATGTCCCAGGAACCTCATTCGATATACACAACTACTTATCAGCAAAATGAAGAATGCAATCACCTCAACGCTGAACAAACACAATGGACTTTACATCAATATTCAGAAGATTCGCAACACCCACAACTCATTTGCCCTACAAAAAGATTTTTACACACTTGAATTCCTTCGTCAATAGCTCATTAACTCCCAGCAACGAGTTCAACACTCTGCTCTCTACTCGAGCTCCATCAACAACTCGTTGGCTCCAAACAAGGAGTTCATTGCTTTGGTTACCACTCGAGCCCAATCAATAGCTCGTTGACTCCAAACAACAACTTCCATTCTCTACTCATTGCTCGAGCTCCGTCAACAACTCGTTGACTCCAAACAACAAGTTCGACACTCTGCTTACCACTTGAGCTCTGCCAAAACAATTCGTTGACTCCAGTTCAATGCCCCACTCTCCGCACGAGCTCCATTAACAACTCTTTGACTCCAAATAACTAGTTCAATGCCTTGCTCTTTGCTCGAGCTCCATCAATAGCTCGTGGATCCCATACAACGAGTTCAACGCTCTACTCTTCGCTCGAATCCTTCCAACAACCCCATAACTTCATTCAGCAAGTTCACCGCCTAATGCTAGGCAAGAGTTGCCTCTACAAACTTGTTGGTATCAAACAGTAAATTCAACGTTCAACTCCGTCTCAGAGTTGTCTCTCCAAAACTTCCTTGGCGTAAATAGCAAGTTCAACATTCGACTCTGTCATGGAGTTCTCTCCAAACTTGCTGGGATCAAATGGCAAACTCTACGTTAAACTCTGTCCTAGAGTTGTCTCTACGAACCTGTAACTACCGTTCCTGCTATTTTTCATTTTCCCCCTTTTGTAATATTTTATTTGATATTGAATAAAATACTCTATTTTTGGCTCTTGATTATTTTAAATTAAATCTTGTTCATGAAATTCTTCGTTCTTTTGATCGGCCTATTCTTGTTGATCATGTTGTTCTCTTAATTAATTGTGGGTATTTTGATTTGAACCCTATTGATTTTGATCTATCTCTTAATTGAACCTAAAATCCAATTTGATTTGTTCTTGACCTAAAACTGCTATCATTGAACCATAAACCACTAATCCGGTACCCTAATTGTACCCTATAAATACAAGTCTAATGAAAACCCTAAATTGCACACAAATCAAAACCCTAGCCGTCTAGTCTCTCTCCTACTCTGTCTCTCCTCCCATTCTCTCTTTCCCGGTTGGATTTTTCCTGCCAAAACACCCCCATCTCCTTCTTATCGCCCATCTTCGGCCATCTTCCTTGGCCACCCTCCGGCGACACCCCCCACTTCATTGCCACCTCTCGTCGGCCCTCCTATCGGCCACCGTTCACCCTTGATCCCCTACTCTTCCTTCTCTTCCGCTTCATCGACTACAGCGCCAGACCCATAAACCTTTGGCGCCCTTTCCTGTTCTGCCGTGATGCCACTGTCGACCCACCTCGTTGACGTCAACCTCATCGCCGCCCTCAGCCAGCGATGCCTCCACCGTCGCTTTGGCCACTCTTGTGCTGTCTCTTTGTGTTGCTGAGTTCTTTTGCTGTGATTGCTCTTGGATCTTTCTGTGCTCGTATATTGCATGTGTTATTGGTGGATTGAGCTAGTTCGTGAGTTCGTTGCTTCGAGATCCTTATCCCGTTATTCTTGGTATTCAAATTTACTGTTTATAAGGCAAGTCGCCATCCTCTTAAATTGTTAATTGTATCAAATTCATGTTTTGTTGAAACTCTTGCAAGTAGATCGCATTGTTATCGTATTATCTTTTGTTCATCTCTTCGTTGGGTCTATTGAGGGTTTACACAACCTAACCCAAATATTCTTGACATCGTGCCACTTTTGACTCTAAAGTTTGGATCTTTCATGAGTGCATATAGAATTGATAATAGGGTTGTTCATATAATTGTCACACAAATAAATTATTGTAGAGACAATTGATAGGTTATATGTTATTTGATCGATTGATGATTGATTGATGATAAATTGATGTATGAGCGTGTTCTAGTTTTATTTATCATGTTTTGACACCCATCATGTTGATTAATCAATTTATTGACTAGAGAATCGATACCCTTATAGTTTAATTAATTTATTTTCAAGGAAAAACTATACAAATCCTGTATATTGCTTGCTGACCTGTATATTGATTGTTGTTTTTGAACCAGTAATTGTTCTTAAAATGAAATACTTTCTGAATATGAATTGTAGCCTTATCTTTCTAGTTTCCAGAACATATTGAATTTTTGAATTTCGAGTTTTGTAGCAAAAGTTATGCCCATTTTACTACAGCTGTGTTTTTACTTTGAGATTTTCAGATTCTTGTATCTTTCTTGCTTAAACAGTAAAAATGCTGATCAAATTATAAAACATTAATCTGAAAATTTTCAGATTGTTGCTTGACATATTTAGGAGTCCAGAAAGTTTTTTTACTGAATTTAATACTGAGTTTTCTCTGTTTCTAAAATTAAAACAACATGATATTTAAATTCTGTCTGAACATGAAATCTGTAAAGAATGTTGTGTTTGACCTAGCTATTGTTGTCAGATTTTGAACATTAAATATGCGTTGGAACCGTGTGGAAGTCTACTTTCTAGAATTTCTGACGGATTCAACTTTAGATTTCTGAGTCAGCAAAAAATTGTATTTTTGTACAGACTGCGCTTGCTATCCAAAATTTTTGATTCCACTTTTTAATAGATTAATTATTCTTATATCGTACTAGTACATGAATTAACGAATGTATGTTGCATTTCATGTTCCCAATGAGTTATTTTCACTATTCTAACCGTCCTATCCATGTTATGAACCTATTGTTTCCTTATTGATATCATCGTTCACCGAATGTCCATCGATTGCATCTTGTACTGTTGCATTCATAAATAATTAACAAGCCGGGGTTTTAAAGGGTGATTTGAGTAGTGAACAAAGTAGAGACTGTACTTGGAGGAGGGGACCGTGTTTCCCTAACTACCGTTCCGGCTACCGTTTTATTGTGTGATTGTGGTTATGACAGTAACCCAATCTATCGTCTACCATATCGTTGCCGATGACCGTATCGTACACCGAAAGGTGAATAGTGTTTACCATTTCCAAGTACATGATCTAACAAGTGCACCACTTGAGTCTAAAGGAAATTGATTGTATGCATCGAACCTGTAGTATGGGATGCAGTAGTAGATGTATTAGTTAGGATTAAAATGATGAATAGACATAAGGATTGACACATCACCGACATTGCATATTGTTCATCATTGTTCCTTTTTGTATCCAATATTGTGTAAGTGTTATTGATATTAACCATTGATTACCGTTACTGAATATTGAATCATTGTTACACCGTTGCATTGACCATGTTATTGATTATTACTATCATGCCATGTTATTTTGCTGTCCATGACTTGTCTAAGGACAATTTTTTTCTCTTTTTAGATGAAGTGTATACAGGTAATGAAGGATAATTGCCTGCTGAAATTGGAGAACAAACATTCTAAAGACTATTGCATTCTAATTGCTTATTGCTTTAATAAATTTAATGTATTGAGACTTGTTATTATTTTGGATTGGATTATTATTGTTTTGAACTTATGTCCCGGATTTTATTATTAATTACAGACGTTGGATTATTATTATTGTATTTGGATATTTTTATTGCTTCATTCCAAGTCCTATTGTTCATGAGATTATTATTATTAACTACACATTTGTTCTGTATTGATTATATTGTTGAGTAAATCGAATAAACAATTTATGGATGACGTTAGTCATTCGCTGGGACAATGTTACGTGCTTGTACTCCGTATTTTTGGGAAGCGGGGTGTGACTAAACCTGTCGGGACCAAATAACATGTTCAACGTTTGACTCTGTCACGGAGTTCTCTCCAAACTTGCTGGGATCAAATGGCAAACTCTACGTTCAACTCCGCCCCAAAGTTATCTCTACAAACCTATCAGGACCAAACGGCAAGCTTTATATCCAACTCTGTCTTAGATTTGTCTCTACAAACTTGTTGGGAGCAAACAACAAGTTTGAACTTTCAACTCCATCGCATAGTTGTCTCTCCAAACTTGTCAGGATCAAATGGTAGGTTCAACATTCAACTCCATCTCAGAGTTGTCTCTTCAAACATGTCAGGATCAAACAACAGGTTCAACGTTCAACTCTGCCTCAGAGCTACCTCTCAAAACTTGATGGGTTCAAATAGCAGGTTCAACGTTCAACTCTCTCTTAGAGTTGACTCTAGAAAGATGTTAGGCACAAACGGAAACTTCAAACATCTGACTCCGTTACAGAGTTCTCTGCAAGCTTGCTAGCAGCAAACGATAAGATCTACACCAACTCAACTAAGGAGTTGCCCCTCCAAACTTGCTAGGATCAAATGGCGAGCTCTACATCGACTTCATCTCAGAGTTTCCTCACCAAACTTGGTGGCATAAAACGGTAAGTCCTACATCCACCTCCATCACAGGTTTGCCTCTACAAAACTTGTTGGGCGCAAACAAAAAGTTCAATGTCAAACTCTGTCAAAGAGTTAACTATAAACTTGTTGAGATCAAACGGCAACTCCAACATCAACTCCTCTCAAAGTTGCTTCACACAAACTTGTTGGGAACAAATATCGAGTTCAAACGTCGAACTCCATCTCAGAGATGTCTCTCTAATCTTGCTGGGCACAAATAACAAGTTCGACGTTCAACCCCGTCACAGAGTTGTCTCCTAACTCGTCGGAATCAAACTTTAGTTTCAACATCAACTCCGTCTGAGAGTTGCCTATCCACGAACTTGTTGGCACAAAAGGCAAGTTCAAACGACCACCATCGTCTCAGATTTTCCTCTCCATACTTGCTGGGTGCAAACGACAAGTTCAATGTTTAACTCTATCACAGAGTTCTCTCCAAACATGTTGGGATCACAACAAGCTTTAAATCAACTCCATTCTAGAGTTGTCTTTACAAAACTTGCTGGGCGCAAACAGTAAGTTCAAACTTCCAACTCTGTCTCGGAGTTTTCTCTACAAAACATGTTGGGCACAAATAGTTCTAACTTCCAACTCCATCTTGGAGCTGTCTCAAAAAATTTGTCGGGCGCAAACGGCAAGTTCAACCTTCAACACCGTCACAGAGTTCTAACAAAACTTGCTGGGCATAAACTATAATACCCCAGATTGTAGAATACTTATATATATATATATATATACTAGATTTTCCCCGTGGGCACGTGCCTACGGCATGTCTTTGGAATAATACAAAAAATAAAAAGCCCTATAAACAGTAAATCAACAATTAAGTAGCTCAAATTTGAATAGTATGACAATAATTAGTTGTAAATAAAAGTTCATGTTTTCATTAGTATATGTTGAAAAATAATTATAAATAAGGGTGTAAAATCTAACTACTTAGAACTTTAATTATGGAAAATGATGAAATTTAACGGTTGAAGAGATATTTTCTATTTTCCATATAACATGTGCAATAAAAAAAACATAAAAATTCTGAAAACTTATAAGCCTGAAATCTTAAAATTTAAATTAAGTAAATAAAGAAAGAATGGGAGAGAGAGATAGGGAGAGAGAGAAAGAGAGAAATATGAAAAAATGAAGAGAAAAGAGAGAGATAATAATAAAGTAATGACTTTTTTAGTTTTCGCGGGGGGGGGGGGGGGGGGGGGGGAGAATTTGATCTTGGGGTTTGAAATTTTGTGGGGAAAATGTGTTTTGTGAGGTTTGATCTGGACCTTTAATTTTGAAAGGGATTGAAGGTGAGCCAAGGGATTGAAGGTGAGCCAGTTGATAGCTTTCTTTGTAATTTATTATATATATATATATATATATATATATATATATATATATATATATATATATATATATATATATATATATTATCTGTATGTGTGCATATGATTGCAGTATTTTGTTTGGTTATGTTGTCGTTGGTGTGCGGTTAGGTTTGTGGGGAGTTGCTTTCAAGCCCAGAAGTTGCTTTCACTGTGGAGAGAAGGGACACTTTCTGGATCGATGCACCCGGAAGACTGCACCGAAATGTTTCCAGTGTGGACTAGAAGGGCAAGTCAAACTGTCCCCAAATTTCAAGGTACAGCCACAGGGCAGGGATGGGAGGAACCGACATGGGGAAAAAGCCTATGCATCAAGGAAGAGTATTCGCCTTGACCAAGAAGGATGCTGAAGAAGTTGGAAGGATAATTACTGGTATGTAAGGAAATGGTGTAATAAGTTCTAAACTTGTATTTTGGTTTTTTTTGAAGTTGATGGAGGATGAACTATTGTGACAGGATATATATATATATATATATATATATATATATATATATATATATATATATATATATATGGGATTTTGGCTACGGTTTTGTTTGATAGTGGATCGACTCATTCTTTTGTGTCAAAATCTTTTTCGAGAAAATTAAGATGCATACAAGAGGCGATTCCAAATTTAGCTTTGACGGTGGCTATGTCGTCAGGGGCAACCCTTACTACAGAACTGTGCTATAGGGGATGTAAACTCTAGATTAGCGGAGAAACCCTAAGTATCGATTTGTTGGAGTTGGGTTTTGCCGGTACAGATGTCATTATTGGTATGGATTGGATGTCGAGGCACAAGGCAAGCATCGACTGCAAGGAGAAGAAGGTATTCATCTCAGCTGAAGGAGTGGAACTTGTATTCCACGGGGAGAAGAGATCAAAGGCAATGACTATTGCAGCTACTAGTGAAGTACGGTTACTTGAAGAGGTGAACAAGATACAAGTGGTGAGGAATTTTCCACTCGTATTCTTGGAGGATTTACCTGGACTTCCCCCACACTGTGATGTCGAGTTTAGCATCACAGTTCAGCCAGGTAGCGCTCCAGTATCCGAAGCAACATATAGAATGGCGCCAGTAGAGCAGAATGAGGTCAAGAAGCAGATTGACGAATTCTTGTAGAAGGGATTTATCAGACCAAGTGCATCACTTTGGGGAGCACCAGTATTCCTTGTTAAGAAGAAGGACGGATCATCCAGGATGTGTATTGATTATCAGGAATTGAATAAGGTCACTATTCAGAACAAGTACCCCATTTCCAGGATCGACGATTTGTTCGATCAACTTCAGGGAGCAGCATTATTTTCCAAGATTGATCTACGGTCTAGATATCATCAAGTGCGAGTCAAGGAAGAGGATGTACCTAAGATAGCTTTTCGGACTCGGCATGGACACTATGAATTCTTGGTAATGTTGTTTGGAGTGACTAACGCTCCAACAATCTTCATGGACTTGATGAACAGAATTCTACGTCCGTTTATTGACTCATATATCGTGGTCTTCATCGACGACATTATGGTATATTCAAGGACAGAAAGGAGCATGCTGAGCATTTGATAGCAATCTTGAGCAAGCTACAAGAGCACAGTTGTATGCCAAACTATCCAAGTGTGAGTTCCGGAAATCGGAAGTTACATTCCTAGGCCATATCCTTTCTAAGGAGGGAGTGGCAACGGATCCTCAGAAGATAGAAGCAGTCAAGGGATGTCCACAGGCAAAGACGGTGAAGGAAATAAGGAGTTTTCTGGGTATGAGTGGGTATTACCGGAAGTTTATCCAAAATTATGAGAGGATCGCTGTACCCCTTACAGCCTTGACCAAGAAGAACCAAAGTTTCGACTGGACGGAGAAGTGTGAAGAGAGTTTTCAGGAACTGAAGAACCATTTAATCTCTGCACCTATATTGGTTTTACCTCAGGAGGATAAGGACTACGTCATCTATAGTGATGCGTCGTACTTGGGGTTCGGGTATGTGCTAATGTAGGAGGGCAAGGTTATAGCTTATGGTTCAATAATAGCTACGACCACATGAGAAGAATTATCCGACCCATGATTTGGAACTTGAATCTATAATTTTTGCTTTGAAATTATGGAGACATTATATCTATGGAGCGAAAGGTAGAGATATACACTGACCATAAGAGCTTGAAGTATATCTACCAGCAGAAGGACCTTAATTTAAGGCAGAGGAGATGGTTGGAAGTACTCGAAGACATCAGGCCTAAAATTATATATCATCCAGGGAAGGCCAACATGGTAGCAGATGCACTCAGTAGGAAAAGGAGTGTGGCTACATTGGTAGTGACCCCGAGGAAACTAGATGAGGAGATCGGGCAGGCAGGCATTGAAGTGGTTACTCAGCACTTAAGTACAGTTTTGGCACAGTTGGTGTTACGACCAAGCTTGAATGAGCAGGTGAAGAAGGCTCAGACCGAAGATCCAGAGATGGAAGACATGAAGAAGCAAGTGCACAAAGGAAAATTGCCTGAATTCAGTATAAGAAAAGGTTCACTATGGTTTGGTAGCAGATTGTGTGTACCAAGGACGAGGAGTTGAGGGAAGACATCATGAAGGAAACTCACTCCACATTGCTTGCGATTCACCCCAGAAGCACCAAGATGTATCGTGATATAAAGCAGCACTATTGGTGGTCAGGGATGAAGAGAGACATAGCAGAGTTTATGGCCAAATGTAACGCCCCGAATCCCAAATACACTGAATTCGAGATGTTCTACAGGATCTTTTCACTTTCTTTAGTACAATTTTACAAGGAAATTCAAACTTTCACTTTACATCAGAGTTTACATCAATATTACATTTACATTGCACAGCGGAAGTAAAATTGCAACAATTAAATAAATGTACAACAACATGGTATAATCTTTAAGCATTGTTCCTCTTTAACCTTTTTCATGCCATTGATCTTGCATACAACACTGTGGGTACGTCAGTTTATTCAACCAACGATAATTATACATGGCCATCCTCTCTATGCCAGAAACAGTATAACGATTCTCATTTCTTAACAGATCACAAACTTGTTAACAATAAAAATGTAAATCAAAGGGAAAAATCTTAATGATGTCGTGTTGTGATTGTGCACTTAGTCCTTAATGCAATTAGTTAATTTACATGACCCTAATGCGCACTTGTTCGGATTCTATGCATCCCATACTACATAGGTCCGAGGGCAAGCCTCTTAATCGTTCTTCATTTTTGTAGGGTTCAATCCCTCGCCATGACTTAATCTACTACTGTAATTACAGTGAGTATCCTAGATGATCTATGAGTACAAGCACGTGCACTGGACCCTGGAGGGGAACCCCACGCCATGTCTTGACTCATCAAGCATGCATTCTGTGGTAATTCAGCCTCCTCCCTGAACACGATCCTCTTGCAGTCACCAAACATCCCACAAGCGTGGCTAAAGTCCGATCATTACTGAGTTGTGCCCACGCCATGTCTTGACTCATCAAGCATGCATTCTGTGGCTCACACACCCGCACCATAAACTCTAGTTCTCATACTTATGTTTTCTCTCACTTTCATCACATCTCCACTATGTACTAATTATTAGAATCATGAATAAAAATCAAAGCTCTAGAGTTAGCCTCTCCACTAAACCGGACTTATTCATTTCATTCTCACATGACCAACCTTGGTCTTCTTTTCAATTTCATTTCATTTCCATTGCCGGGGGAGACTTATCTACTCTTTTGTTTCAATTTCCAATTCACAACTTCCAATTCGAGCATTTTCAACTCATAAATTCATTTTTCATTGCCTCAGCATATCATGTTCTTACTTTCATCTTCATGTAATTCTCAAATCAAATTATGATTCCTTTCATGTAAATTTTCAATTCAAAACTATGATTCATTTCATATAAATTCACACAGCAACAAATAGAGTTTATCAACATCAACCATAAGATCCACAATCTTCAAAATAAATAGAATAATGTTCTCCGACATGTCAAAACACTCTGGACAGTCGACTTGGAGAGGTCCAGTCGACTTTTCCAATCAATTCAAGTTCTTCATAACCATTCGGAAGAGTCGACTGCTGCACATGGCCTGTCGGCTGCTCTGAAACTTTCTATGTTCAAATATCATTCACGTAACAGTCGACTGTCATTAAATCAGTCGTCTGTCCAGGGTTTTAACTGTACATATCCATGTTCAGCTCAGTCGACTTGCTACTCGCATTAGGTCGACTGAACAGGTTCACATTTCAAATTAAGGATTATCTTCCCATCTGTTCTTCCATGCACATGCATCCTCATGTCACATTACAATAAATATATATTCATATTCATGCTGCATAAAACATGTAATTTCTTAACTGTTCACTAACATCACAACATGGAATTTCACATAACTAATATTTTTTTTCTTTCCTCAAGGAAATGTTAAACATGCATTTTCATTTGTTCATCACTTTCTTGCAAAGATGAAATATTAATCTCAATTCATTACACTAGAACATCACAATGGTAAAATACCTCATTTCATGGAATTTTCGGAATATTCATAGTTAAAATCAATGCATCGGTCGGCTGTTCATATCATCAGTCGACTGCACAGACTATTCTCAGTTTACTAATTATCAGTAGTTCTTTTTCATCCGTTCACATCTCCTCCATCATATATAACATGGGGAAATATGAATTTAGCAATCATACTATCACTTCTGTTGTGCATACATGTACATCATTAAATTATGAAGATATTCGCCTCGTACCAGTCGACTTGTACATGCGACAGTCGACTGTACCGACCCATTTTTGTTCTTATTTACAGTGTCGTTATTACACTATTAGTCCTTCACAATTATCATCATAAACATACTCAGGCAATTCTAATACGTTTGAATTTACTTCTCATAAGCATAGTAACAATCATCATAATCATGGCATATTTCTACACTAGAAGTCCTGAGAAACACCCACCTTATTGACGAAATAACCGAAATCCATAAAAGCTCCTTAATGCAATGGACGACTCCTTGCTCCTTGCTCCTTGCTCCTTGCTCCACACCGAAACCTTCAGAACTGATGCTCGGCCTCCACAGAAAAGACACACACAACTCTCTCTCAAAAAATACCTCTCTTATAAATATGATCCTAGTGTAAAAGAAACAATGGATGAGAGGGGGTATTTATACACAAATTTGAGTGAGATGGAGGGCTAAGATTCAGTAGATAGTTATAGGATCAAAGACTAGGATGAGCTAGGGAGTTGTGATAACCACCCACACTCCAAATAACTACCCATGACTCACACCCACTTCTCTACCCAAATCGGCCAAGAATGTGTGCTTATGCACGTGTACATGAAGTGCACGTGTAAGCACAAATCACCCTAACAAAACTTGTACACACATAACAAGTCTTTCAAAAAGAAATGTTACACATTACAAGTTGTAGAAAATAAGAAAAGGGATTAAATCCATGGGCTTAAATTAATTGGGCCAAGATAAATATTTTAAAAGAAAAATAAGTAAACTAACATTTGGGCTTTAGGAAAATGCTTTATAGAAAACAATATTCTTATTCATCATGTTGAAAATAATAGCCAAAATATTACACGTGCACACTACGTGCAAAAATGAATAATTCTTCATACATTTGAAAAATCAGGATATTACACCAAATGTCTGACGTGCCAACAAGTTAAGGTCGGGAATCAAAAACCAGGAGGATTGCTACAGCCTATACCCATTCCAGAATGGAAATGGGAGAATATCGGTATGGATTTTATCACTGGATTACCCAGGAGCCCTAAAGAAAATGACTCAATATGGGTGATTGTGGATCGATTGACAAAGTCAGCACATTTTCTCTCAGTAAGGACGACCTGGACAGCCGAGAAGCTGGCCGAGATCTACATCGAGAACATAGTGAAGCTACATGGAGTGCCAGTGTCGATAGTATCTGACCGAGATGCAAGATTTACGTCTCGATTCTGGCAAAGTCTATAGTCAGCATTGAGAACTAGAATAAACTTCAGCACAACTTTTCACCCATAGACTGATGGATAGACAGAGAGAGTCAACTGGATTCTTGAAGACATGTTGAGGTCATGCACTTTAGACTTCAGAGGAAGTTGGGAGAAATACCTAGCCTTGGTAGAGTTTGCTTATAATAACATCTATCAGGCAAGCATTGACATGGACCCGTATGAAGATTTGTATGGCATAAGATGCAGAACACCAGTTTGTTGGTTCGAGGTAGGAGAACGACAGATGTATGGGCCATAAATCATACAACAAACGTCGGAACAGATCGAGCTTATTCAGAAAAGGCTTCAAGGAGCACAAAGCAGGCAGAAGAGCTATGCGGACAACTGCCGAAGAGAGTTGGAATTTGAGGAAGGTGACTCCGTATTTCTCAAGGTGTCGCCGACAAAAGGAGTTATCAGATTCAGAAAGGGCGAAAAGTTAGCTCCAAGATATATTGGACCATACAAGATTCTGAAGAGGATTGGCAGGATGGCTTACAAGTTGGAGCTACCGGCCGAGTTATCTCAAGTGCATGACGTGTTCCACGTCTAAATACTACGGAAGTAAGTGCCAGATTCAAGCCATCAGTTACCAAAGGTTCCGAAAGATTTGCAAATTAATCTTTCCTACAGACAGCAACCAGTCAAGATACATGATCATCAGGATAAGGTACTGAGAAACAAGGTCATCCCAATGGTCAAAGTTCTCTAGAAGAACCAGTTCGTAGAAGAAGCCACGTGGGAGCCGGAGAGCCGCATGAAGGCTTTGTATCCGAATTTGTTTTAGGTGTGTTCTATTTGTTTTTGTTCTTTTCTCCCACTAGGGATGTTCTGGGGACAGAACGACTCTAAGGAGGAAGTAATGTAATACCCCGGATTGTACAATACTTATATATATATATATATTATCTGTATGCGTGTATATGACTGCAGTATTTTGTTTAGTTATATTGTCGTTGGTGTGCAGTTAGGTTTGTGGGGCGGTTCATGAGGATGGTTACGTTCTAGACGATGCACGAGAATGAGGAGGACTGATACTAGTATATACATTAGTTTTTGGTACAGTACATATGTAAATATATCATTATATGATACTACGATGGGTACATATTGTGTACACTCGATAAACCTCTCATATATCATCTAAGAACCCAACTAAGGACTAAATAGTGTAGCCAACCATTGTACCCCAAAGCAAGGGCTAAAGACCATGGTTTTGCACCAAAACCACCCTAAACCCTACACCCCTACACCCTATAATCCGGCCCCCTCTTTCCTCTCTCTTTCCTTACTCTTTTCCATTAAAAACCCCCTCATTCCTTCTCCCAAGTTCTGAAATTTTCAGAACTCAAACCCAAGAAAAGAAAGAGAAGGAGAGAAGGAAGAAGGATTGAAGAGGAGCTCTTGGAGTAGATCCTTGGAGAAGTGATGCTCAACGCCATCATCTAATCTCTAACCAACTCAGGGTATGGAGTTTCTCTAAACTTTTCTTGTTGTTTCTTGTTTATGCTTGCATGCATGTGAAGTGGTAGGAGTTAGAATGATTGTTTAAGAGATTGGAAGTTGAATATGGAACTAGAACCTGGAATCTTGATCTGCATATCATTTTATAGAATTTTTTGAGAGCAAACCACATGGAGTTTGATAATGAAATTTTCACAAATGTTTCTCTTATATGTCTAGATGATTCTTGAATTGTTTTGGATTTTTCTGAAGTTGTTTGGTATTTTAATAAAATTCGTTTTTGGAACAGTGCCGTAAGGCAGTAGTAGAAATTGTTTACTGTGATACCTGCAATTGTTGGATTTTTCATAATTAATTGGCACATGATCATAACCTGAAATTTTTACCATGCTTTCTCACATGTATCTAAACCCTCTGGAAAAATCAAGAAATTAATTGCATGATTTTACTGACATGTCCAAAATTAATCTATCAACAGTATCTACAACTGTGACTGAAGAACAGGATAATCTGTGTGCTTAATTGAATCATGAAGAACTCAGTGTATACTTAGAAATTGGACATGAAACCTTTTGCATGTTGTTCATTATGATATCTAGTTTCCTTAATGTAAATTTTGTGACTATTTGATAAGCATAGGATTTATGTTGATTTTTATAGCACATACTGTGCTGGATTTAGTCAGATTTGACACCCTGTAGAAATGACACAAATGAGGTTCTGTAACAGCCAATTTTGAGGAAGTGTTTACATATAGGATTGTAGTAGACATCTAGACCTTTCCAACACGACCTATTTGAGGTGATTCCAATGAGTGGTTGATTTAATATGAATTTTACAATACTGGATAGAAACCAGGATTTGAGCTGAGTGCTCTGTTTGAGGAAGACTTAGAGTGTGTTTGGGTACACCTGAGAGTAATGTGTGTTTTAGGGTGAGCTAATGGCATATTTTGGACTTGTGACCAACTAGGAAATTGTTGAGGACACCCACACCTTTCCATTGAACCTGGATTTGCAGCATTCTGATGAGTAGTAGTGACTTATGCTACCGGTAAGGAGCAGCCAGTGTATAGGAAATACACAGGCTGAGGCTTGAGAGGCCATTTTGAGGACCTAGATGATAGAATCTGAGGTTATGATCAACTAGGAAGTTGTAGCCTAGGTCTTTACCTTTCCAGATTGGGCTTGTACATCCAAATCGGAATTGTATCGAGGGAGTTATGATCTTTTTATGTTTCTGGAAGAAACCCCATAGGTTGCTTAGTCTTGGGTTTTGACTAAGTGTTAGAGGACCTTTCCCCTGTGTACCATTAGAGTTGATGACTCGCTAATTGGGGACTTTTGGTATCTACTGCTGGTTTTGTTTGACTCCCATGTTGGATTTTGTGACTCGAGTTGGTCACTAGGGTAGGGTGATGCCCTACATCCGTCGACCCTAAGTTTTGAACTTTCACCGAAGCGTAGGACGTTCGAGCCGTTCCATCAAATTGAGTTCATTACCCGGGGAGGGCTGAACGAACAAATTCTTCGCCCGGTGAGGTCTAGACACATAAGTTCATTAACCGGGGAGGGGTGAACACACACATTCATTGCCGGGTAGGGGTGAATGCAGGCCACAGGTGCTGGACAAACTCCAAGCTAGGGGAAGTGGCGAACCGAACTGGTACGCCAGGGCCAGAGGTCGATAAACAGAATTTTGGAAGCAATCTCATTTCACCCAAGGGTTTAGAAGATGCTGGGTTTAGAGTGATACATTAGGAGTTTTGTAATTGCATTAGTGCTAGCAGACCATAGTCGAGTGTTGTACTCTTCTGTCTTAGGGATACATTTTTGGTAGTCATGATTGAGGCCTCGGTCTCGTATCTCGATGTGTTAATTTCAAAGTTTGCCGGAGTAAGGAACGGGAGGATAGGGGGATTTGACCCTCGAGGCCATCACATTCCTATGCACGTGGGTTACTTCATAAATCAGTTCCTTACCCGGGGAGGGGGTGAACGCACATATCATTGACATCAGGCGTACCGGGTAGGTACGGGTACCGCGTAGGTACACGGTCTTGCGACTGAATTTAACGCAGCTTTCTGAAGAGGTCCGTATGCGGGTACTGAGTGACAAACATGACCACCACTTAGGCATTGCAGTGGCGAAACTAGACCGACCAACTGCAACCTCCTTGGGCACGGACAATATATTGGGAACAGGTTGAGTACAAGAGTAGGATGCATGGCGAGGGTTTGAATCCCTTAACCGTGGAGAAAGACGGCTAGATTTGGGGGCATATATAGTATGTGATGCATTCATTTCCAAAGTCTTGCTTGCATTAGAGTCAGGCATTTGATTTGTTGCATCTAGTCATAGGATCATGGCATACCACTACACCAGAACCCGAATCCATTAAACCCTTGTTTTGCACATCACTTTTTTTTTGCATAAAATTATTGTTGTGATTGTAATTTAGAGAACCGCTGTTATTATCAGCTTTGCGTCAGTCGAAGTACTGACGTTCCCCACCTTGTAGGTATTCGGAGCCAATTTACAGGTATTGCAGAGCTCGAGTTGGTCCAAGCATCCAAGGGGCATGTGCAAGGTGTTATTATATTGTTGTAAATCTTGTAATTCTTATTTGGATATTGTAATACTTGTAAATATAACATTTATATGGAATAAAAGTTTTAAATTTTCCTGTATTTTTCTGTGATTGTGGCTATTTTGAAGTTCGACTCCTGGAGTAGGGTCTCAGGTTCCCGGTATGAAGATTTGGGGCGCTACATAAACAGAAAGTTCAACGTTCAACTCTGTTACAGGGTTTTCTCTAGACTTGCTGGGATTAAACAGTGAGTTCAACGTCCAACTCCTTCTTAGAGTTGTCTCCACAAACTCGTTGGGATCAAACAGCAAAATCAACATTTAACTCCGTTTGGAGTCACCTCTACAAAACTTGCTGGGCGCAAACAGCAAGTTCAAATGTTTAACTATGTCACAGAGTTCTCTACTGACTTGTTGGGAACAAACAACAAGTTCAAGCATTCAACTCCATCTTGAGTTGTATATCAAAACTTGTCGGGATCAACGACAAGCTCAAAATTCAACTCCGTCACAGACTTCTCTACAAACTTGCTGAGATCAAACAACAAGTTCAAACGTTCAACTCCATCACAGAGTTGTCTCAACAGACTTGGTGAGATAAAAAAACAAGGTCTACATTCAACTCCGTCACAAAGTTGCCTCTTCAAACTTGCTGGCACAAACATCAACTTGAAATGTTCAACTCCGTCCCAGAGTCGCCTTAACAAACTTGCTGAGGTCAAATAGCAAGTCTTCAGTCAGACCGCCTTTCAGAGTCTCTCTCCACAACAGCTCTTCTACGAAAACTACACCCACACATGATTCAATGATCAAAGTAGTCAACTCCCAAACCAACTTAGCGCTCGTCCAACAATGAAACACTCAATCGACAAAACCAGCAAACAACACAATGCTTGCTCATGAAAGAGCGATTCGGTAATATGAGCAACGAGATGTTTGATCAACAGAACCAGCGAATGACACAATGTTTGGTCGACAAAAGAGCATTCCAATGAAGTGATCAAGCCTACAAACCCCATAATGTCGATGCACAACAACTAACTAAAATTCACTTCGAAATCCACCTCTCAACACAGTAGTAAGCTTCAAAGGAAGAGATGAACAGTCTCTTGCAACTTAGCTCACTCAAAGAGATTTATCTCCTACCTTGCCACAAGAACTCCAACAAGAAACATGACCAACTTTCATTCGAAGATGGTCGACAGATTGAAGGTTGATCAAGCTCTAAGATTTCTAAAAACTCAAACAAGTGAAAAACTAAAGTTTTGGGCTTAAAAGAAGAAAAGAAGGAGGAAACGTTGGTTTATTACATTAGGGTATGGAGTTGGGTTGGGTCTTCAAACCAAACCCACATACAAAATCCAAAACAGTGTTAAAGCCGAACGGGTTCGCGGGTATGAACTCCAAACCTACAGACCCAAAACCTGAACCTCTTTATTCTTCCAAATCGCTCTTCTTCGTCACTCAACTCCTCAAACTCAAACACCGAGCTCGACGGAGCTCGCCGCCATCAGCTTTCGATCTTTGACGCCAACACCCCGTACTCCAACTTCAAAGCAATGGCTCGACAAAGCTCCTTAGCTCGATGGAACAATTGGAGCTTGACCAGTCGTAGCTCGACAATGAGGATGGCAGCTCGACCAAAGAGGAGAGCAGATCTGTAACATCCCAGAAAAATAAAATTATTTTTAAAAAAAATTGCACGTGCATTGCACGTAAAATATTATACATTTTTGTCCCTAAATTTTTCTAAATGTTATGCACATTTTTCTTCTCTTTTATTTGTCACATTTGTATTATTTTGAATAAAAACCTATAGGCCTAAAGTCTCTTTTTAAAGCCCACTAGAAAATTTATTAAAAAGAGAAGCCCATAATTAAGTTCTACATTTTAAATACACATTTAATTCCTACACATTTATCATGTAACAAACACCTACAAATAAACTAATAACAATTAATAAAAAGAATGCGAAGAGTGTGTGCACAATGGGTGCACGTGCACGTGTTGTGCACCCACAAGCTAGGTCGGCCAATGGAGAGGAGAGGGAAGAGTGGGAGAGTGGTCTGTGAGAGTGGGTAGTTATTTTAGTATTGGGAGTCTTCTCATCCACAGAATACTCCTATAAATACCCCCCCCCCCCCCTAGTATGAACAATGCACTAGAATCAAAAGAATCAAAAGAAAATTAAAGTTAGGAAAGAGAGAAGGAGTGCTCGGATTTTTCAAGGAGGAGAGTTTTTGCTTTTTTCATTGCTAGGAGGAGAAGAGCTTTGTGTTTGAGGCTTTGGAGCAATCATTCTAGGAGTGCTAATATGCATTTTCATCAAATAAGGTGGGTGTCTCTTTTGCATTCTAAATTAAAATGGAATGCATGTGTAGGTAATTTGAGGCTTGAAATTGATATTTCGTATGAGTTCTTAATTAGTTTTGTGATACATGTGGTGTTATTAATTAGAATGTTTGGTAGTAATAAATTATGTGAATTATTGCATGCTAAATGAAAGTGGCATCATGAAATAATTATTTTGTTGAATTAAAATTCTATTTCATTAGTAGGTTGAAGACGTTACGCTCAAATATTACGCCATTGTTGGATTATAGGAATTTTGCAATTATATGTATAAATTTTTCTAATTGGGCACAAGAAATTGTGTAATTGTTAGAGGATAATTATAAAATCAATGGGGATCAGAATTGCTAAAATGAAGTATAAATATATTCATGAAAGTAGTTAATTTCTTCTAATTGCAATATATGAATATTAAATTTCTAAAAATAGTTATTTGAGTTAATTAGTGAACAATTTTATGCTAATGTGGTTAAAGTCAGTAAAGAAGAATTTCTGGAAGTTTAGCATTGTATTTTTATAGTATTAATTTTGGAGAAAAGATTAGAAATAAAAAAATGTTGAATGAGTAAAAGTTAAGTTATAAACAGAGAATGAAGTTAAATGAAATTAAACTCATATACTATGAGGAACTGGCTGTGGCCTTAGTGGCTAGCGCGTTCGCCAACGCGCAACGCACTCTGCCACGTGGCGCCTGGGGCGGGGGGGGGGGGGGGTCCTCTGGTCTCGGGTTCGAGCTTAGGGTTTTGGCTCTGTTTTGTTTAATTTTTTAGATAAAATCAAAAGGAGTGTTTTGGAGTACTTAAATAACTCAGTAAACATTCATGCACAATTGTGAGTTATCTCACTTGTTTGAGTGGGGGGCTTGGTCGTTGTTGGTGCTCGGTTTCGAGCCCGGGGACACACTTTGGGTTTTTAATTTATTTATGATTTCGAGTTTTAAAAATGGGCAAAACTTCATGGAAATGTTGTATAATATTATTTCACACTTGAAAATTATTTCACATTATTCTAAAGATATTTTTATAATTTAAAGGTTATATTTCATATATTAGTTGAGTTTGAGTTCAAGTCTAGAAAAGAGAAGACGTATATGAGTAGAAGATTTTAAGAGTTTGTTGCTAATAAAATTTAAGCAAAATTATGAGTTGGAAATAAAGATTTTCTAGTGACAAATTTTTAGAGAAAATTTTATATTCAGAGTAGTGATCTAATCTAAAAATAGTTTTTGTATCAATATACTTGAAGTATAAGTAAATATGAATGAGGATGAGAACGTTGAGAATTATTGTAGTGATTAATTTGGTTGGCTAGCTGAGAAGTTTTTTACAAGAAATTCAATTTGGGAAATTCATATTGAATGTGAATATAAGAAGTGTTTCTTCATGATTGATAAATAAGAGAATGGAGGAAAGAATTGAATAAGATGTGAATAAATGAAATTGAAAACATAAATAATGAGGGTGTGAGTACCCCATAATGTTGAAAATGAAAAGATGTTGATTCTAGAGGCTAAGTGAGACTCAGGTACCGACATGTGATGAAAATGATTAATTGATTTTGAGAAGTGGCCAATATGGGCTGTCGTTCTCGGTATTTTGTTTAATGTCCGGTAGGAGGGTAACCTAGCTCTATGTGGTATTATTTATTCATGTTTCAAACTTATGGATAGGCACTAGGAGAAGACGTAATAAACCTTGGGTAAATATAAGTGGGGTGCTTCTATATAGTCTGACGGTGGACTTCAGGACTATATACCCAGTTTGATGGTGGACTTCGGGACTGTGGTTGTTTGCGATGTCAGACAGGCCATAATTAAATCGGGACTATGATTGGTTTGACGGTGAACTCCAGGATCATGAATAGTCAGACAGATGGGAGACCGTTCTCCAGTGTATATGCGTATACCGGGCTAGAGGGACACTTGCGGGATGTTCCCACAACGAGGATTCAGTAAGGTTTGACAGTTGACTCTGGGACTGGAATCCGTACTCGTGGAGTGTATAAACCCTAATTTTGTTACCGAGTAGTTTTGCATGGTGAGGAATTAAACCCTTTAATGTGGAGTACGTAGGTGCTTGCCCTCAGACCTATGTAGAATGGGATGCATAGAATCTGAACAAGTATGTATTAGTGTCATCGTAGTATAACATCTGCATTATGCAATTAAGTCATATTATACACTGACATGTTTAGGATAGTCACTTTTTACACATTATTGTGCATTCAAGTTTGTGGAAGTAAGAGAATCGCTATTTTATAGCATTGTGTCAGTTCTATGCAGCTGACGTGCCCATAGTTTTTTCGTGCAGGGCTTGGATTGGCAAAAAGACATAAAGAAGAATTGATGCTAGAGATAATTTCCAGATTAAAGTTGTAGATGTTAAAATTGTATATATCATGTTGTATTCATTTAAATTTTGCTGTGTTGATGTAAAGAATAATGTTATATAATGAAATTTTTTAAACTCCATGTAAAATTGTACAAATTTGATGTAAAAGATCATGTTGTGCTACGAATTACATGTAAATAGAATTCGAGGCATTACAAGATCGACCGAACCTCTAGCTCGATGAGGGGGTAGATCGAACAAATTCAAGCACGACCAACCTCAAGGTCGATGAGAATGGAGGAGCTCGACCAAACTCTAGCTCGACGAGAGTGGAGCTCAACCAACTCCGAGGACAATGAAAATGGAGGAGCTCGACCGAATCTCTAGCTCGACGGGAATAGAGCTCGCCAACTTCAAGTTCGACAAGACGGTGAGCAGCTCAACCTAATCTCTAGCTCGACGAGAATGGAGGAACTCGACCAAACTCTCGCTTGACAAAAGCGGAGTTCGACCAACTCCGAGGTTTACAAAAAAAGATTGCAGCTTAACCAAACCTTTAGCACAACGAGGGTGGTAACTCGACCAAACGTCACAGCTCAACGAGAAGATGAGGAGCTTGACAAAACCTTGCAACTCGATGGGACGGTGGCGAGCTCGACCAATGGCAGATCGACGAAGTGAAGAGCAGCTCATCGACGGTAGCTCGACTAAAGCGAGCTTGACGATACCAGCTTGACGAGAAAAGGAGCTCGATCAAGGCCTAGCTCACCCCTAAAATAAATGCCCAAAATCCAAAAAAAAAAATTAGGGGAGCTGGACAAAATTGTTGGCCAAGCGGGGGGGGCTCTCGCAGCCATTTATTACATTTGGATCTCCCACAAAATTGTGTGCTGTCAAGATGAGTGCACGAGATGCGTCCACGTTGCCAGTCTCCTTCCCCACCGCTCTGCCTAATTCCCTGTTGCTCGATCTCCCCAAAAATCGTGCTTCCTTGAGATTGACGCGTGCGATCACCCTTCATCGTCGCAACGCCATCACAGCCATCCAAGTCACTTAGCGGGCGAGCTCCTCTTGATCAATGTCCCTGATCGCACCAGAAAGCATGTCATAACTTGATAGTTCATAAAAAAATTCCCCAGAAATTCATTTTAATTTTGAAAAATTGATTATTTAAATTCAGAAAATCATTTAATATTTCTAAAAAATTAATTTAAAATTGGGTTTATTGGTTTAAAAATTTGAAAAAGTGAATTTAAATTGGAAAAAAATATTTTAAAATCCAGAAAATTTGAAAAAAATCTAAAAAATTACAAAAAATTCCAGAAAACCCAAGAAAATATTTGCCACCAAAAGCTTTTGATCAGTTCCAGGTATCTCTAAAGGTCCCTGAAAGTTGAGATTGTACTCTAGAATTCAAAAATAAGGCAATCTTGTAACAACCCGAAAAAAAGCATATGGCTATTTTGCATCGTAATGTGTGCGCAATTGAAAATTGCACACGAGTATGTATTTTCTGATAACTATTATTTTAATTGAGAAATATCCGTTATTGTCTACTTTATTTATTATTATCTTCGAAATCAAATTATTTTTATACGGATTATTACAAAGTAGTTTTAATGTATTTTTGTGTTGTTTATAATATTAAAGTAGAGAGTTGGGTTTTATTTGGAATGTTTTGAGAATTGGGGGGTTTATATGTAACATTCCCTTACATTTATTATCTATCTATTATTATTATTTATACATCTCCTTTAACAAAAACCCCCTTTCCTCTCTCCCATTCCTATCTTTTTCTCCTTCCTTCTTCCTTCTTCTTTCGTTATTTCCCAAACCAATGGGAACCCCCACCCGGCCTCCCTCCCTTCCTCCTTCTCCCGTCCATGCCAGCCGATCGAAAAGAAGCCCCGACCCCCATTCCCTTCTTCCTTCTTCTTCTCCTTTCCTTCCCCTTCCATTCCGACTCAAAAGATCCCAAACGAACCCATCGATCGATTCTTTCCCCCACCTCAAATCCACCTCTTTTCTCCATGGATTTCAAATTAAAGTGAGGGGAAGACTAATGGGGGGATTCTCTACATCGTGGTAGCATCGGATTTTCGAATGGATTTCGGGAAGGTAAATCCTAACTATTTTATTGTATAAAATTAAGTTAGGTTTATTTTTATTGAGTAGGAATATTAGGGTGGAGAGATTTAGAGATGTTGGAAATTGTAGATATGAGAAATTAGTAGGTTATTAGAGAGATTGTAAGTTATTAGTAAATTAGGGTTTTGGGTTTGAAAAAGGGAATTATATAAGTATGAACTATTGCTCTTATAATAGTGGAGAGTATAGTTGGACTATTAGAATATTTTGGAGGCGATTTTAGTAATTATTGGGGATGAAAATACCATAGTCATTAGATTATCACGTGTCTCGCACGTGTATATCCCAAGCGTTCAATAAACGCTTGTGTGATATTTGGAATAACGATTATTTGCCCTTGTGATTGGTTTGAATGAATTGAGTTTTAATTGCTTTGAAATTGGTGATAGGATATATTCGTGACCTTGGATGCTTGGGTGGCATGGTGGCGCTTCGGATCTTCGCGGAATAAGTGAGTACTAATTTATTTATATATTTTTGTGTGTTAAGAAATATGTGAGTATCAATTTATTTACGTATTCTTCTAGTTTAAGAAATATGTGAGTATGATGTATCTACATATATTTTATGTTGTGGCTAAATTTCATGGCTCTTCGATAAATTTCATAGAACTTATGTTAAAGATTGATTTGAGGGAAAATACGGATTTTATGAGCCCAAAAATAGGTTTTGTGATATTTGGTGAAGTTAACTATTTTGGGTATATAAAACCTATATAATGGATTAGTTATGTATGTGGGGATGAGTTATATTTATATGATGATGTTAAAATATGTGAGTATGATTTATTTATGTATTGATGTTTTAAAAGATGTTTGAATAACATATATGTGTTATATGCCATGCTTGGATTATTATAGGAAAGTTATAAACCATGCTTGAGGAGGTGGTAGATATCCATGCTTAGTGTGTAATAGTCACTCATGCTGGAATCATAGTCAATGTTCATACTCATGTTTAAGAGTATTGTGGGTTGATGGTTATGTTATATACCATGATTAGATTATTGTGGGTTGATGGCTACATTATATACCATGATTAGATTATTGTGGGTTGATGGTTATGTTATATACCATGATTAGTTGTTGTAGGTTGATGCTTACAATTGTATACCATGCTTAAGGCGATCGTAGATTTGTGCTAAAGTAATAGAAAAGAATCATGTGGTAGTTGTGGTGTTGACTATCGCATTGTAATTGCAGCGTTAGTGAAGAACCATCGTGTTATAGTTGCGATACTCAAGTTGCATAGTAGTTCTAGATTTAAAGGAACCACACTGGAATTGTATTATGATTGTAGTGAAAGATTAAAAGAACCCATGAAACTAGCACTATGGTAGTTCTAGCTTAATTGATAAGAGAACCCATGCCTTTCGTCCTAGGTGATCTTAGCTTAAACTTGAAGAGAGAACCCAAGAATCTAGTGCACGTAGTTCTAGTCCAATCTGGAGAGGGAAACCATGGATTTTAGTTGTATGAGACCCTAAGTAAAGTTGGACCATATCACAACATTACTCAGCTTCATGGGTAATAAGAATTGGGAATGTCACTAATAATCGTTAGCTTGATAAAAGTTTGATGTCGCTTCTTGGACTTCTCATTGGTAGAATGCCTATTTTAGACTGTCAGTAGATTCTTCTGTTGCTTCTAATTATAGAAGATCAAGTTTACTAGTATGCACGTTTGGCTGCTTCTAGGTTTGATTACCTGTATGGTTATTTTTATATGTGGTTTTGCTCATACGGGCTTGACTGGCCCGTATGTAGCCGTTGGTCCCATACGAAGCTCATTGGGCTCGTATGCAGGTATTGTCTTAAATAAGTAGGCGATGAGTGGATCCGAGGAGATCATGTGAAGCCTAGTTTAAGACTGGGTTAATTGTGTGGACAAATAGTTACACTCTCTTGAAGATGGACATGTACGGTACTTTTCATGCCGAGTTGGAAGCACAGTAGTATGTCTCACTTGTTTAGTTAGAAGATGGACACGTACGGTGCTTTTCATGCCGAGTTGGAAGTACAGTAGTATGTCTCGCTTGTTTAGTTAGAAGAGGGACACGTACTGTGCTTTTCATGCCGAGTTGGAAGCACAGTAGTATGTCTCGCTTGTTTAGTTAGAAAAGGGACACGTACGGTGCTTTTCATGCTGAGTTGGAAGCACAGTAGTATGTCTCACTTGTTTAGTTAGAAGAGGGACACGTACGGTGCTTTTCATGCCGAGTTGGAAGCACAGTAGTATGTCTCGCTTGTTTAGATAGAAGAGGGACACGTACGGTGCTTTTCATGTCGAGTTGGAAGCACAGTGTATGTCTCACTTGTTTAGTTAGAAGAGGGACACGTACAGTAGTATGTCTCGCTTGTTTGGTTAGAAGAGGGACACGTACAGTGCTTTTATGTCAAGTTGAAAAAGCACAGTGGCATGTCTCGCTTGTTGGTTAGGATTAGTGACATCGTTAAGGTAGTAACAGTTACTTAACTATTTTTATCTATAAATTGCCGAAGGGTAAGAGTTGGTGTTAGGTGTGATACCCTATAATCCAACCTCTCCTATCGGCTGACACTAGGTGGTGTTATCGGGATGTATTCCCCTGTCAAAGGGATACGGGCGGTGCTTTTCATGACAAGTTGAGAGCACGGGTTCTGTATCTTGATTGTTAATTCCTGAATGTGCCATGATAAGAACGAGAGGGTTTCCTAGGGCAATAGACCCTGCGATCCCGACAGGTTCTATGCCTTCTCATGACTAGTTGAGGGCACAGAAGAAGGTTGACAAGTACCTTGTAGTTCGTGTTGGCTTTTGAGTGTGGTCCAGTACGCCGGGCAATAGTCACCAGTCATGTAGTATTATAACAGGAACGGGATGAGTACAAATAGTAGAATTCATAACGTGGGTTCAAATCCCTATATGGAGAAAACAACTTGAGATGGGACGTATGTAGTATGGGATGCATACTGTTCCGGAGACTTGCTTGCATTAGAATAAGAGCATCATTGTATTGGTAATCTTGCATTAGAATTAAGTCATAACATACACTGACACATCAATTATATGTACACGTTTCTTTTCCATTCAAGATGAATTGCGAGTGTGATAGTTGAAGTAAATTAATAACCAAGCTATAGTCTTTGGATGTGATGTGATATTAGCCAAGTTTGGCTTGGAGTGCGGTGATCATCACCCAAGCTATCGGCTTTGGGGTGTGATATGTTATTGCCAAACTATGTTTGGGATATGGAGTATATTGTGATGAAATGCAAGTAAATGGTAATGTGCAATTAGATGTTAGGTTGGACATGAATGAATGTGGTAGTATGAGAATGAATGCATATATCTAGGATGTGATACGTGATATAATGCAATAAGATCAATATTTATATTATGAGAGTGCTTATTCAAATGGTTACTAAATATAAGTATGTATGAGCGGGTATGGATATACATACAGGTGATGGCTCAGAGAGTATTTGATGTGAAATCCCATTTATGATGTTCACATATTCAGATGTCAAGTAAGATTTGTTTATCTTGGAAATTGTGAGTTCGTTATGTTTTTACTTGTAAGTTTTATTTATTTACTTATTTAATAAATTATACTCACACCAGAAATGGCTAACCCCTTAGTGTTTGGGGGTTAGGGAGTCTCTGGACTACCCTAGGTCCCTACTGTTACAGGTCCTCAGCAGTGCAGAGGTGAGGTGTAGGTACAGGTTTCTATGGAGTGGAGCTTCATTTAGCAAATTGTTGTTTAAAGTTTAATTATAAATAGTAAAGGTTTATGCTTTAAATTGTATTTTTGATGTATAAGTATGTGGATGATGATGATGAGTATAGTGTGGAGTGGCATGATATGGTTTTGACCCGTACCCATCTCGTTGTGGAGTACCGAGCGCTGTGGTATGTTTTTACAAGTTGTTTTCTAAAAACTTACTACGTTTTCAAAGGAATTTATGGTTTTTTATTGATAATTGATATACTGTTATGAGTTTGGCCCCCAGAGCATATATATATATTGCCTGTGTGATTCTACTCATTTTGGCCTGGGGAGCCCGTGATATTATTGCCTGTGATGTGAGCTACGGAATTTAGAGCAGAATTCCGTACGCTTTCTGTGTTTCGGGGCAGAAATTACAGGGGCGACTCTGCCCAAATTTTCTTTGAAACATAACTATCTTAGTTTATGTTTAAAGTGATATAGAAATTGGAAGAATTGATTTTGGAGTCAAAAAGAAAAAATGGGCAGGCGTTACAGGTTGATTTTACAAATTGATATTTGTAATTATTGTGTAATAACTCTGTGTTGAATAAAAAGTTTAAAATTTTCTAGTTCTTTTCTGTGTATCGTGACTAATTGAAGAAAAGATCTTGGCATGTGTCACGGTTTCCCAGTTACGTGGAAATCGGGGCGTTACAAATCTACTTCCCGAAAGCCAGGAAAATTGTCTTCCAAGAGTGGCGGGCTATGATAATGGTAATAATCGTAGCTAATCAAGGTCGTATGATTCCAGCATAGATAATGAAGCTTCTATAGGCAGATTAGTCATAACGGACCTCTTTTATAAGTCTGGCCTTCTCCAGACTCCTCTACAAGAGATTGGCATCTTTCAAACCCATGAAAAGTGATAGATTATGCCTACTAAGAGAGACCCAGACCTTGAGGGTCGTTAGTCAAATCTCTTCTCCCCAAACAAGAGAACTTATTTATTGAGGGGTCGATTCAAACAGGAGATAACGAATTCATTCCAATCTAATGGATTCATATCGATCTCCTAAACTGTATCTCAGGCCTATAAATATCCCCCCCCTCCTCAGTCAGAAGGTAATTGGCAATTTCTCTCTCAAACTCTCTTTCTCTCTCTGGTTCTGACTTGAGCATCAAAGGGTCTGTTGTCAGGGCCACCCCCGGTGTTTCAGGCTTTTTGCAGGTCCATCGTCCGCTTCAACAACCATCTGATTTAGATCACGGTGTTCAATCAATAATCTATATCCACTATCAGGAGCTCCAACCACTTTTTACGGCAATGCTCACAGGTTAGATCTTTAGTAGTTTTCATCAAATATAAACTCACTATCTGTTTCCTCTCACACCAAAATAAGCAGCAACAAAATTAAATACATATTGGACATAAAAAATAAAATGCAAGGTGACAACTATAATGAGTATTGGATTTCATATATGTAGAAGAATATTCGGTTCAAGAATATAATTAATCCATCATGTTTCTAAAACAATTTCATGCTAGGAACATTGGCGATTTGATACCAATTGTTAAGGAAATTGATTCCCTCTTCTACTATGATCTTGTTGAGTTAAGCGACACAATCAACACAAACCACCAAGTAAATAGAAGATCACACCAAACACGCCAAAGCACATAAATTTGTCTCGGTTGGGGCTTTCGCCTTAATCCTGGGGAGAAGAAACCGAGATGTTATTCAACTGTAGAAGATAAAAGAATATTACAATTCTCACCATGACCCTCTCTCAAGCCTCGCTGGAAAATACTAGTTGTTTACGATTGAAAAACCTTTCAAACTATCTTTAATGAAGTATTCTCTCTCTTCACTCTCAATGGAGGCCAATTACAATAATATATGAAGATCTAGAGATACACTAGTTTGATATCTTGAGACAATAGCCATTAGATATTCTTGAAGAAATAATCTTACGATAAGAGTCCTACGATCTAACATGAAGAGCAAGTTCGTTCTTCCAACGAATCACCTGGATCCGCACCCGAAATCTGCATCAGCCACGCTCGGTTGACCACAATCACCCAGATTGACAGTCACGCCCCGCTTACCAAAAATACGGAACACGAGTACATGACATTGGCCCAGCGAATGACTAACATCACGTATAAGCTATTTATCCGATTAACTCAACAATATAATCAATACAGAACAAATGCGCATGCAATAATAATAATCTCATGAACAATAATACTTGGAATTAAGCAATAAAAATATCCAAATACAATAATAATCCAACATCTGGAAACAATAATAAAATCCGGAACATAAGCTCAATACAATAATAAATTCCAATACAATAGTAACATGTCTCAATACAATAAGTTCATTAAAGTAATAAGCAATTAAAAAGTATTAAGTGTTTAGAATGTTTGTTCTCCAATCCCAGCAGGCAATTCTCCTTCATTACCTGTGTATACTTCATCTAAAAAGATAAGAAAAATTATCCTTAGAGTAAGTCATGGACAACAAGTAGAGAAAGCAAGGAACAATGAAATTACGGTATAACAATGAATCAATGGATCAATAGGATTCAATAACACGAGACAATAACAATAATCGATACCATGATAATCGGTACAATAGCTATAAACAATGATGCAATATTCATTAACAATAATCAATGATCAATAACGGTAACACTTAACCAATAGTCGGTATCAATAGAAACAATGATGAACAATATGCAATGTCAGTGATGTGTCAATCCTTATGTCTATTAATCATTTTAAATCCAAACTAATGCACGAACTACTTTGTCCCATATGTTCCATACCACAGGTTCGATGCATAAAATTATTTTCGTTTAGACTATAGTGGTAGATTTTATAGTTCATGTACGGGGTATGATGACGATCACAGTAATAACACGGGCCATGGTGTAATTTCTTGCACGATGACGATAACTGTAATAACACGGGCCATGGTGCAATTTCTTACACGGCGACAATAACGGTAATAATCGAGAGCCATCATCCGAGTACAGTCTCTATATTATCAAATACCCTATTTAATTCCTTCAACCCCGGCTTATTAATTATTTATCAATACAACAATACAATATGCAATTTGAGCCATGAGATGAACAATAGTATCAATATGAGAACAATAGGATGGTGACATAAAATAGGACGATTAGACTGATGACAATAACTCATGGGGATCATGCAATACAACATACATACATTAATTCATGCAATATTACGAAATAGGAATAATTAATTATTGAAAACTGAAAAGTGAAATTTTGGACAACAAGAGCAGCCTGTACAAAAATACAGTTTTCCGCTATTTTAGAAATCTAAAACATAATCCGTAAGAAGTTCTAGAAACTAGACTTCAACACGGTTCTAACGCATATTTAAAGTTCAAAATCCGACAATAGTAGCTAGGTCAATCACAATGTTCTTTACAGATTTCTTGTTCAGGCAGAATTTCGACATCATATTATTTTATTTTTAGAATCAGCAAAAACATAATAATAAATTTATTAAAAAATATTTTCTGGACTCCTAAACATGATTAATAACAATCTGGAAATTATCAGAGCATAATTTTAACATTTGATCAGCCTTTTTACTATTTAAGCATGCAAGATATAAGAATCTGAAAATCTGAAACTAAAAATACAGTTGTAGTAAAACGAGCATAACTTTTGCAACACAACTCAAAATTAAGAAATTCTAGATGTTCTGGAAACTAGAAAGATAAGGGTACAACTCTTATTCAGAAAGTAATTCATTTTAAGACCATTTACTGGTTCAAAAATAGCAGTCAATATACAGGTCAACAAGCATTATACAGGTTTTGTGTAGTTTTCTTGAAAATAAATTAATTAAACAAGATGGGTATCGATTCTTTAGTCAATAAATTGTGTAATCAACATGATGGGTGCAATAACATGATGAATAAGACTAAAATCATATGCATACACTAAATTATCATCGATCAAACAACAAACAATCAACCAAACATACAACCTAGTAGTTGTTTTCACAATAATTAATTGTGTCATGATTATACGGTTAATCCTATTATCAATTCAACATGAATGCATGTAAGATCCAATCTTTAGAGTCAAAGCTGGCATGATGTCAAGAACGTTGGGGTTAGCTTGTGTAAACCCTCAATGGACTCAACAAAGAGATGAATGAAGTATAATATGATAAACAAAGCTATCTACTTACAAGAGTTTCAACAAAACTTGAATTTAATACAATTAACAATTCAAGAGGATAGTGACATGCCTTATAAACGGTGAAAAAGAATACCAATAATAATGGGATAAGAATCCTGAAGCAACGAACCCATGAACTAGCAATTTATAACATGTGCAATATACGTGCAATAAAACCTAAAGCAATAATAGCAAGAGTACACGCAACTTCAGCAACAAAGACATCAGCAAATAATATAACAATAGTATGCTCCTACCTGCTCCCGAACCCAAAAAACGAAGAAAACCCTATATCTTCTCCTAGGGGCGGCAGCAGCTTGCCCTCAGCGCTGCCCCCCCTCCCCATCGTCCCCCCTTACCCTCCTCCACCAACGCGGCAACCCTCCCTCCCTTCCAGCATGGTGATGAACCACGGCATCCAGTTGCCCGTGCTCCATCGCATGACGGCGTCGACGACCCCTTTCGCTCGCACGGCAATGAACCACAGCATCCAGTCGCCTGCGCTCCATCGGGTGACGGCATCGACAACCCCTTTCGCTCGCGCCGCCCGCTCCTTCCCCCACGCAATTCTAGTTTGCGACCCAGATCTGTGACGCTTGGAGTTGGGGGTGGGTTTATTGGGGTTGGGGTTAGTTTAGGTTGAGATTGGTTAGCTTTGCTAGGTGTTTCACCCGTTGTTCTTCGCGCTTGCCACCATGTCCACACTCTTGGGGCCAATTACAGCTATGTTTTGGTGTTTCGAGGGTTGGTAGTGCGTGTGAAGAAGCCGGAGGTATGCTTGGTTGTACCGTAGTGTGAGACAGCAAGGTATTTAGTGGTTTGGGGGGTTGGTGGAGCTGTCTGGGTTGGATAGGTCTAGTTGTGTTGTTTGCGGTGGAGTTCGGTTGTGGGGCTAGGGCCCGAAGACGAGGTCCCCCCATGAGACCACTTATTACATACTAGTATTTTACCACCATGAGACCGATTGTGGAGCTTGGGCCCAAGACGGGGTCCCTCCGTGATGGGCTCTCACTTGTCTCAACTTCCGGGGTATTTGTCTCAACTGTCGCGGAGCGTCCGGGATGTGAAGAAGGAGGTGGAGGCAAATTTGATATCGGTGAGAAGAATGAGGTGTATAGTTGTGGGGCTAAGGCCCAAAGACGGGTCCCCCCATGATCGATACTACACAGGGTGGGGCTTGGGCCCACAGAAGGGGTCCCCCCATGAGGTGCGCACAGGGGAGATGTTCGTATTCTTGGTCGGCAGTAGAGGCGTCACACACTGAACTCGACCCTCCTTAATCCACTGCCGCAGACTTTGCAACAGCACCACCACTGTGCCCTCATCATTGACCCTAAATCTACAATGTCCACTGCCCGCAGGGGCGAGAGGTGAAGGTGATTCTTCAAATTGGTTGTGATTTAGTTGTGTTTTATGTGAGAGAGAGAGTGAGAGAGTGAGAGAGTGAAGACGTTGCTTCTCACTACTCTATGCAGGTGCCTGTTTGTGTTTGTGAGAAATCATCTGAGAGAGTATAAGTACCATCTTCATTACTCTCTTAGACTGTGAGAGGGGAAGGTGCGACGGCTCTCCTTTTGGGTGTGTATCCGATTGGGCCATGTGTAAAGTTGCGTTGGTGAGGTAGAAGGAGGGGAGCGGCAAATTTTCAAATCCCACAGGATTCACTTCAGGTTCGTGGGCGCGTGCCGTGGAGGTGGGTGCTCGAATCTTGCTTGACGGACATACAATTAGTTGGTCCTCGTAGGTTAGAGTGAGAGCTGATTATATGTACTGGTCATGTCGTTTCATGTTTTTTTTTTTCTGTCTGTAGGTTGTAACTTGCCCCAGCATGCTGGGGTGTTTTGTTAATTTCATATTAATGAACAGGGTGGCCTTATTCCACCTTTTCCCTAAAAAAAAAAAGACATCAGCAACGTTAGAAATGGCCAACGCAAGGGCGACGGTGGTGGCATTGCTGGGTGAGGGCGGCGACGGGGGCGACGGCATCGGGGTGGGTCGACGACGGCGTCGACTGAGAAAGGAGAAGGGGAATCGGGATTTGAGGGGGTTTTGGTCGCTGTCAATGTCGAGGAGAGCGGAGGAGAAGGAGGTGCAGGGGGTTTTGGGTGTCTGGGCATCGAGGTAGAGGCAGGGCGGCACTACGGAGGTGCGTCGACGGCGAGGAGCGCCGGAGAGATGGTCGGAGAAGAATCAGGAAGGGGGTTCTGTGGTTTGGGTGGAATTTCGGCCGGGAGAGAGAAAATGACGCAGAGAGAGAAAAAGAGAAGAAAAAGAATAACCGGCTAGGGTTTTGAATTGCACAATTTTTAGGGTTTGCAGCAGAGTTGTAATTATAGGGTACAATTAGGGTGTTGGGTTAGTGGTTTAGGGTCCAATAATAGCGGTTAGTTAGGGTTAGGGTTAGTTCAGGGGGGGATTCATTTAAACATCTGATTAGTTAAGTGATGTTTTCTTAAATACAAATAAAAGATGAATGTGGTTTTTTAAACACAAAGGAAAGATGAAAGTGGATTTTTTAAACCCTACCCTAACCCAACCCTAACCCTAACCCTAACCCTAACTAACCCAGTGGAGTTTTTTGAAACTTTGTGTCCTTTTTTTATATTTAGCCATAAAATAATCCAGTAGATGAATTTTAAATAGATAATCATGAAATAACAATTAATAATCATAATCATAATAGTAATAAAATTTTACAATAATGTAGTATTCGGGTTTAACAATTTTATTAAAATAATCCAATAATAATAATACACTTGATTTTTGCTCAAATATAAATAACCAATCAATAAGATGTAGAAAATAAGATCAAAATACACCGTTATTCAAAATGAATAACATTTTCGATTAGAAAACACACAAAATAAAGTTAAATGATCAAGATATAGAAATACATGGAAAATACTTATTAACGGGAATGGGGGTTACAATCCTACCCACCTTACCACAAAATTTCATCCTTGAAATTTGCTCGGCGGTATATAGGACAATGCAAAAACAAACTAATGATATAACAAGACAGGGGATTCAAAGGGAAAGACAGAATGGTGGCAACATCAGAACAAGAAAGGACATGGATATGAATGGAGTGATCTAGAACGATGTTAAATAAAGATTTAATGAATGATGACAATGTGAATGAATGAACAAGGAAGTAAACAATGCAAAGAAGGAGAAGCAACAAGAGATTCCTGGGACCTGTGGGTTATGGGCCCACCACGCTTCCGCTGCGCAACTCTGATGGTGAATTTCCAAGTAGCAAACATGTCATTGTTGATCCAGCGGTGCCGATCGACTAACCAAGCAGGAAGAAGAAGAACGGATGACACCGGAATCAAAAGAATATGGGTACAAAAGAATTTAATTATATCTAATGGAGAATCAATGAATGGAAGGGAAAAAAGACAACAAGAAATGAAGGAACTGAATGTGAAAGGATCAAAGAGGAATCAAACAAGACTAGTTTCCAGACTGGTGGTTATCAATTGTTCATGCGATTCCTGTATTGCACATACTGTTGAGGCAAACCGGTTAAACCCAAATCTGATTATTATATCAATCAAAACCAAACTTCCTTTCATTAGTCATGTTTGACTGATATATTATCCAAACTAGACCTCTCATACCACTAAAAATCTTGTCACTCCTCGCTTCCCAAAAATACAGAATACGAGTACATGACATTGGTCCAGCGAATGACTAACGTCACACATAAGCTGTTAATCCGATTAACTCAACAATATAATCAATACAGTACAAAAGCACGGGCAATAATAATAATCTCATGAACAATAATAGTTGGAATAAAGGAATAAAAATATCCAAATACAATAATCATTCAACATCTAAAAACAATAATAAAATCCGGGACATAAGCCCAACACAATAATAAATCCCAATACAATAGTAACAAATCTCAATACAATAAGTTCATAAAAGCAATAAGCAATTAAAAAGCATTAAGTCTTTAGTATTGATTCTTGGTTTTGATGACTACAACACAATACAAAGTTTGTCTATCACATCTCTTTCAGAGTGTATCAAAGTCAATACCATGGTGAACTACACAAAGGCAACACAATCTGATGAAGCTTTCAAGAGTAATTAATCAAGCTTCAAGACATCTAGATAAAGGCTCAAGCTCAAGACAAAGACTCAAGTTCAAGACAAGATTCACGGTGCTTCAATTGTATTGAACAAAGTGTCTTGTAATATTGTAATTTTAATTCTTTGAGTGTTGGAAACTTGTAAAAGCCTTGTCACACACACACTCACACATACTTTAAATAATCTGAGTGTTTACAAAATCAAAATGTCAAAACAAGCTTGAATAAGTTCAGCTGTATGAGTACCAGTCGACCACTCCTTGGAACCAGTCGACTGTCATAGTATGAAACTGGCTAAACTCATATAAGCTCTGCCCAGTCGCCTCATTATGGAAACCCACTTGACTGTTCAAGCCGTTTCGACAGTTTTCGGAATTTAAAACTTGTTTGTCAAATTCAAATCTTTTTTTACTGTCGTTGTATGTCAGTTGGGATTCTATCTCTCAACATCCAAACATTTCTAACTCTGTAAAAAGAGTATATAATTCATTTGGCAAAGGTTCCCAAGAACTCCAAGCATTTTTAACTCTCAAGTCTTTTGTTTTTCAACAAGAACAAGTGTTTCAAAAGTATACAATCTCTCTAAGACTTGATTCTCTGAATTTTAGTCTAATATAACATTGATTTCGTTTTAGACTTAATTCAGAAGTTGACCTAATAGCCATTATATAAAAGCACTATCACGTACAAGGCTATAGGTTGTTGTAAACTCAACTTTGTAGTTGTTTTCACTCTCGGGGTGTGAGAGTGGTCCTCTCAGTTGGAGAGTAGGACTTTTGGTTTTAGAGTCGGTTTCACTCTATGGTGTAGAGTGGGTTTGCTCTCTCTAGTGGTGAGAGAGGTCTACGGAGTTGATATTGTTGTTGTTAAAGGCCGTAGAGTATTCTTATATTTTTTCAAGAATAGTGAAAAATCTCAAACGAGTTTCTTGGGGACTGGATGTAGGTCGGGAGGATCGAACCAAGATACGTCGTTGTGTTTGGCTGTGATTGACTCTCTGTGGTTGTATTCTCTCAACTTGCAATTTCAATTTCTCTAAGTTTTATTTCAAGAACATGTAAGGTAAGTCGACTGGTTTTCCGCTATAAGTCGACTGATCAGATTTGTAACTCTTCAGTAAAATACTCTTCTTATCTGACACAACAGTCAACTGTATATCTTTTCAGTCGATTTAACAGTACGAAAAGTTCAAGTTCTTAATTATTTTTTATAAAACACTATTCACCTCCCCCCCCTCTAGTGTTATCTGCCTTGCCTATAGGATCCAACACTTGGTATCAAAGTCTGGTTGAGTTCAATGGCATCTACTTCAAATGCAAGACAATACCATGATGGCCAATCCACACAAAGGCCACCCCCTATTCGATGGAACAAACTATAACTATTGGAAGTGTAGAATGAAGATCTACCTTCAGTCCATCAACTATGAGATTTAGAAAATGACTAAGACAGAATTCACCGCTCCTACAATTCCCTATGCACAATGTAACGATGACATGAAGAGCAACACAATGAACAATACAAAGTCGATGAATGCTTTATTATGTGCACTTACCAAAAAGAAGTTCAACCGTGTGTCAAATGCAACAACGGCTCATCAAATTTGGCACATACTTGCGGTAACTCATGAAGGTACTATTAAGGTTAAAGAATCTAAGATATCTGTTCTTGTTCACAGGTTCGAGATGTTACATATGAAGGAGAATGAGAATGTTTCGAACATGATAACACGGTTCACGGACATTACAAACTCTCTTGTGGCCCTTGGAAAGACGTACTCTCAAGCGGAAATGGTGAGGAAAGTTCTTCGTGCCCTAATCCCCAAATAGGAGAATAAGACCACTGCCATAGACGAAGCCAACGATTTATCACAACTCTCTCTTGAGAATCTTGTGGGAAATCTTATGGCATATGAAGTACAACTAGAAGAACGCAAGAAGGATCTAGAACCTTAACAAGCAAAGAAGAAGATACTAGCTTTCAAGGCCATGTCGGATTCCGAAGATGAAGAAGAAGATGAAGAAGAAATAGCCATGTTCACTAGAAAGTTCAAGAAAATTTTACGAAAAGTTAAATTTAATTCCAAGTTTAATGATACTAATGAACTTCCCACTTGTTTCAAGTGTAACAAGAAAGGTCATATGAAGAAGGAATGCCCATTAAAAAAAGTGAAATCAAAAGGAAAGGCTCCCAACTTCAAGAAGGACAAGTACACAAAAAGAAGTATATGAAGAACAAGAAGGCATATCAAGCAACTTGGGATGATAGTGACTCTTCATTGGAAGAAGAGAATGAGGAGTCAAACGAAGTAGCGAACGTATGTTTAAGGGCTACACAAAAGATGTAAGTGAAAACTTTGATTCAAATGACTTATTAGATGCTTTCAATGAAGTTTTTCAAGAACTTAAGAAGGAGAAAATTAGAGTTAAAAATTTAGAGAAAATCAATCAAACACTTTCTCAAGAACATCTTGACTTAAATGTTGAAGTCAAATCTTAAAATTCTCGACTTTCAAATTTGGATGTAGATCTTGTATCTCTTAAGAAAATTATGAAGAGATATCCAAGAATATATCTAAATTTAACAAAGGAAAGGAGAATTTAAATGAAGTTCTCCAAAATCAAGTTCAATTTAATAAAAGATTTGGACTTGGTTTTCAAAAGACTCTTGAAAAACATCATTCTTCTAAGAATACTAGTAGTAATGAGACTGATTCTATTTCAAATGTGAAGAACAAATTATATGAGTTTTTTTAGAAACCAAAAACTATTGTTTTCCTAGAACATGGTAATTCTGTAGTTCAGACCAGTCGACTGAACCCTAATGTCAGTCGTCTGTCTAGAGGTTTGGGGTCTTTTTCAAAGAGATGAAAACCTCAGATAAGTCGACCTATTTCACCTCCCAGTCGACTGACTTTTCATAACAGTCGACTGTAAGGTACAATAAAGTCGACTGGAGAGACTAAAAAGATTTGGGTTCCAGTCAACCTGAGTCTAAACGATAGAATTACTTATAAATTCTTATGTTCTTAATGTATGTAATTTTATAAATTATATTACTCAGTAAATCAAACTCACTTTGGGTTTGGTTTCCTATAAACTAATCCCTTTCGGACCCAATGAAAAGGCTACCATATTCACAATGCCTATTTTATAGGTACCTAAAAGAGAATGTTGGATACTTAACAGCGGATGCTCCAAGCATATGACTGGTCATGCTGATCTTCTTTCTTCCATACAAGTGATAAATGGAGGAACAGTCACATTCGGTGACAACAACAAAGGGAAGGTTATTGGAATAGGAATGATTGGTAAGAACAATATCCCTACTATAGAAGAAGTATTTCTAGTTAGCGGATTAAAGAATAATCTGTTAAGTATTAGCCAACTTTGAGGTAAGGAATATAAAATTATTTTTGAAAAAGATGCATGTTTAATATATGATTCATCTATGCAAAATGTTATTTTTCAAGGTTTTAGAAAAAACATTTATGAGTTATGCTTAAAAACAAATCAATTTTCTAATGATTTTTGCTTAATAGCTTCTAAAAATGATTCGTGGCTTTGGCATAAGATATTTGGCCATGTAAATATGAAAAATATTGCTAAATTGTCTAAATAAAACCTAGTTAAAGGGTTGCCATGACTATCTTATAAGAAAGATAAGTTATGTGATGCATGTCAACTAGGAAAAGAAGTCAAATCTACTTTTAAGACAAAAAAAATAATTTCTACTAGTAGGCCTCTCGAATTAATCCATATGGATTTATTTGGTCCTACTAGAGTCGCTTCTTTAAATAAAAGTAGATATGTAATTCTTTTGGTAGATGATTTTTCAAGATTTACATGGATTTTCTTTTTAAAACATAAATATGATGCCTTTGAAGAATTTGCAACTTTTTACAAACAAATTCAAAATCAAAAATCTCTAACCATAGTCACTATTAGAAGTGATCATGGTGGAGAATTTAATAATGAAATGTTTTCAGAATATTGCAACAAGAATGGTATAACACATTTATTTGCATTTTCTAGAGCTTCACCACAAAATGGAGTGGTCGAAAGAAAGAATAGGACATTGCAAGAGTGTGCACGTACTATGCTTGTTGAAAGTAATTTGCCTAAGTACTTCTGGGCTGAAGCTGTTTCTACAGCATGTTATGTTTTAAATAGAATAATGATTAGGTCTAAGCTTAAGAAAATTTGTTATGAATTATTTTTTGAAAGAATTCCTGAAGTATCATATTTTAAAGTATTTAGATGTAAGTGTTTCATATTAAACACTAAAGATAATTTAGATAAATTTGATGCTAGATCTAATGAAGGTATCTTCATTGGATACTCAAATAGTAGTAAATCAAATAGAATTTTCAATAAGTCAACTTTGACTATTGAAGAATCTATGCATGTTTCATTTGATGAATCCTTCCCTTCATCTACTGTTATTAAAGATGATGAAATTGAATCATCACCTTTAAATAAGGTTATTAAATCACTAGAGCAAACTACCCTAGACAAATCGACTGATAAGGATTTCAAGTTGACTGATGTGAATCAGTCGGCTGATGGACTTGTTAAGTCGACTGATCCTGTTGTGATGACTCAAACTTTACCAAAAGTATTTGTTAAAGTTAGAGATCATCCTCATGACTTAATAATTGCTGACATTTCATGTGGTATTCAAACAAGATCTCATGTTAACATGATTTCTCATACGACTTTCTTGTCGGATTTAGAACCGAAGAATATACAAGAAGCTTGTGAGAATGAATTTTGAATGAATGCCATGCAAGATGAACTTAACAAATTTATAAGAAATGATGTATGGGATCTAGTTCCACGACCTCCTGATCATACTATAATTGGTACCAAATGGGTATTTAAGAATAAGTTAGATGAATCATGACAAGTCGTTAGGAACAAGGCTAGATTAGTTGCTCAAGGATATAATCAAGAAGAAAGAATCAATTTTGATGAAACATATGCTTCTATTGCTAGACTAAAATCAATTAGGATCTTATTATCTTTTGCGTGTTTTATAAATTTTACACTTTTCCAAATGGATGTTAAAAGTGCTTTCTTGATTGGATTTATTAAGGAAGATATTTATGTTAAGCAACCACCCGGTTTCGAACATGAACAATTCCCAAACCACATTTTTAAATTGAAAATTGCTTTATATGGTCTTAAACAAGCACCTTGTGCTTGTTATGATCGGTTAAAAACTTTTCTCTTAGACTGGTTTTGAGATAGGTTAAGTGGATACTAACTTGTTTATTAGGAAAATAGAGACAAATATTCTAATCATACAAATATATATAGATGACATAATTTTTGGATCTACTAATAGTAATCTCTGTCAAGAGTTTGCTAATACCATGAAAAATAAGTTTGAGATGAGTCACTTAGGTGAACTCAATTAGTTCATTGGACTACAAATAAAGCAGTCACAAAATGACATATTTATTAATCAAGAAAAATATGCGAAGGAATTACTTAAACAGTTTGGCATGGATAGCACCAGTAGTAAGACCACACCTATGACTACTACTACTACACTTGATAAAGATGATTTAGGTAAGAGTGTCGATCAAAAACTCTATCGAGGTATGATTGGCTCACTCTTATATATAACTGCTAGTAGACCAGATATTATGTTTAGTGTATATTTGTGTGCTAGATATCATTCGAATCCCAAAAAATCTCACTTAAAAGCTGTGAAATGTATTTTAAGATACATTAAAGGCACGTCTGAATATGGTTTATTTTATCCACGCATTGATAATTTTCAACTTTTGTCGTATAGTGATGTTGATATTTCTGGTAGTAAAACTGATCGTAAAAGTACTAGTGGAACTTGTCACTTTTTGGGACATTAACTAGTATCTCGGTGCAGTAAGCAAAATTCGGTATCCCTATCTACTACAGAAGCTTAATATATTGTTGCAAGTTTGGCTTATGCCCAAATTTTTTGGATGAAACAAACTTTATTGGATTATGGTATTTCATTTTCAAAACCGTCTATAATGTGTGATAATACCAGTGCTATTAATTTATCTAAAATTCCGGTTCAACACTCACGTACAAAATATATTGATATTCGACATCATTTTCTACGTGATCATGTTTTAAATGGAGATATAACTTTGGATTTTATTTCTACTGATAAACAAGTAGTAGATATATTTACCAAACCACTTAAGGAAGACACTTTTATCAACTTTAGAAAGGAACTAGAAATTTGTGTTTTCATGACATTTCTTTAAGTCGACTTAAAGATCTTTTTCAGTCGACTTATAAAATTTTGTTGTTGTTCATTTTTTGGTAGAATTTGTGTTCTGGCCAGTCGACTGTTTCAGTAACCAGTCGACTGACAGAAGTTTAACTTGATGTATTTTTTTTCTTTTCAACTATGTTTTATGTTTGTTATTTTTTTCTTCTATTTGTAATATGCAACAATGAACTTGCTTTCTTATGTATCAATGTGTTATGGTTATGCAATGTTGATTTTGTTCTTTATGATGTAATTGTACATTATTTAAGGGGAGCTTATTTCACACTTGTATATCATTAAATTATGTATGACATCTTGCTATGTATATTGTTATTATAAGTTCTTGTGTTGTCAACATCAAAAAGGAGGAGAATGTTGATTCTTGATTTTGATGACTACAACACAATACAAAGTTTGTCTATCACATATTTCTTGTCGAGTGTATCAAAGTCAATACCATGGTAAAATATACAAAGGCAACACAATGTGATGAAGCTTTCAAGAGTAATTGATCAAGCTTTAAGACATCTAGACAAAGGCTCAAGTTCAAGACAAAGACTCAAGTTCAAGACAAGATTCAAAGTGCTTCAATTGTACTAAACAAAGTGCCTTGTAATACTGTAATTTTAATTCTTTGAGTCTTAGAAACTTGTAAAAGCCTTGTCACACACACACTCACACATACTTTAAATAATCTTAGTGTTTCACAAAATCAAAATGTCAAAACAAGCTTGAATAAGTTCAGCTGTATGAGTACCAGTCGACCACTCCTTGGAACCAGTCGACTGTCATAGTACGAAACTGCCTTGAACTCATACAAGCTCTGGCCAGTCGCCTCATTATGGCAACCTAGTTGACTATTCTAGCCGTTTCGACAGTTTTCTGAATTTAAAACTAGTTTTTCAAATTCAAATCTTTTTTACTACCATTGTATGGCAGTTGGGATTCTACCTCTTAACGTCCAAATGTTTCTAACTTTATAAAAAGATTATAGAATTTATTTGGCAAAGGTTTCCAAGAACTCCAAGCATTTTTAACTCTCAAGTCTTTTGTTTTTCATAAAGAAAGTGTTTCAAAAGCATACAATCTTTCTAAGTCTTGGTTATCTGAATTTCAGTCTAATATAACATTGATTTCGTTTTAGACTGAATTCAGAAGTTGACCTAATAGCCACTATACAAAAGCACTATCACATACAAGGCTATAGGTTGTTGTAAACTCAATTTTGCTGTTGTTTTCACTCCCGGAGTGTGAGAGTGGTCCTCTCGGTTGGAGAGTAGGAATCTTGGTTTTAGAGTTGGTTTCACCCTAGGGTGTAAAAGTGGGTTTGCTCTCTTTAGTGGTGAGAGAGGTCTACAGATTTTATATTGTTGTTGTTAAATGTCGTAGAGTATTCTTGTATTTTTTTCAAGAATATTGGAAAATCTCAAGTGGGTTGCTTGGGAACTGGATGTGTAGAACCCCGTATTTTCAAATATTATTTTAAATATTTAAAAATGAATTAAAATGATTTTCTGGAGATTTAATATATACTTTCTAAAGATTTATCTTTTTACACGTGCGAAACACGTGCAAATACTTTTGGTGAAAATAACCAATTTTATATTTTTAATAGATTTTCCTAATTACAATGGAGTATATTCTAAATTTTGGGATTTTTCTGAATAAAGAAACTATTTTTACAAATATCTCGAAAGAGAGGGGCTTTTATGTAAAAAGTCGTTTGGACCTTAAATAAACTATGAAAATTCGTTTTTAATGATATTTTGGTTTCCCATGGTTAGCATTTAAATCTAAATATATCTATATTTTATTTAAAGTCGATTTGGTGAAGATTCAAACAAAAAGGGTGTTTTTGCAAATATGAAATTTATGTAGAATCTTGTGCAAATATTTTTCTGGAAAGTAAAGGTCAAATATTTTGATTGAAAAATATAATATGTATTATTAGATATTATTTCTGATTTTTATGGATTTTTATAAATATTTTATGATGTAAATGCAAATATTACAAAAGGGAGGGTTTCTATGCAAAATCGCCACCCTGAGTGTAAATCCGGAATTTTCTTATCTCTGGGCCGTGCTGGGTTGTTGAAAAACATAGTGGTAAAAGGATTTTATTTAGTTTTGATTTATTTAACTTATTTTAACTAAGGAAGGTTATATAGGTGAAGTAATAAATTGAAAAAGGACTATTTTGCAAAAGTACTTCAAAACCCTAATTCCTTTCGAACCCGGCCTGTATAAAAGAAGGTGTGCAGCCGTCATTCGCTGCACAACTCTAGATTTATTATATTATTAATTTCTTGGTGATCAAGAGGAGAATTTTTGGATCTCACAAAAAAGAAAGCTTTTCGTGGATTTTCTCAATTCAAAGGTGAGTGACATTGTGTGTTTTGTTTTGTTTTGTGAATGATATAAATTTGTCTCGTTGTTGATCTATGTATGCGGGTGGCAATGTGGTTTGATTTGATGTTGTGAATGATATAGATCTTGAAATTGTGGTATGATTCATGTGAATAATGATTGTTGTTTGTACCATATTGTGAAATCTACGAATGATTAGTAGATCTTTGTTTATAAAATAGTATTGCTAAAGGCATGATTAAGATTTGAGTATGGTTATGATCGGATGTGGAACATCTGGATCTTATATATTGTAAATCAAATTTTTTTATTGAGAGTTGTGGAAGAAATTTAGTAATGAGAAACCCTAATGGAAGGATTAGTGATCTAGAACATGAGAACTTGAATTTTGACATTTGATGTTTTGAGTAGTATATCCATAATGAAGATTATTTGAGATTTGTCATTCTGCCTGAATACGAACTATTTATCATAAACAATGAATCTTTAGAAAACTCCAGTTTTAATTATTGTATTGAGACCTAAGTTATGAAAACTGTTGGCCGACAGCCGACTGGTCTACCTATCAGTCGACTGGTAAGACCCGACTGTTGTATCATTAGTCTTTTGAAATTCGATCTGGACAGCTGACTGAGACCCTTGTCAGTCGACTGGTGTACTTAGAACTTACTGTGTAAAATTATGTCAGTTTCTTGTCTGGACAGTCGACCTATACCTCCTTTAAGTCGACTTATATACTTAGAATATTTTTGTGAAATTTATTGGAATTTACCTCGGGTAAGTCGACCGATTCTCTTTTAAGTCGACTGTTACGACTTAGTTTATTTCTGTAAAACTTTAGATAATTGTCTTCTGGACAGTCCACTTACCACAGTATAAGTCGACTTGTACTGAAGGATCTTTGTAAACTTTAGTATTATTTGGAATGATTGGTTTTCAGATAATTCAGTCTATACTTTGTCTTCAGTTAAGCTTTTGATTTGAGACATTCAGTTGAGCTAATTTTGTTTAGTGGAAATTTGTTTAAGACTTTTGAGCTTGTGTCTCTAGAAGTGAGTGACCCTAATATACCGGTGTTGAGTTATTTTGTTGAGGCACGTAGAGGTATTTCAGTTATTCAGTTTTGATTTTAGTCCGGTAGGGTACACTACTCTAGGAGATTCGTTGAGTAATTAAGTAACCCAAAAATAATAAGGACAGGCACTAGTGGTGATATGATGAACGGGAACATGGGTTATGCACCTCAGTATGGCTTTAGATGTGGGATTTAATCACCGGAATTATCTAAGTAACTTTCTTGAGATGTGGGATTTATCTCCGGAATTATCCAGGTAAATTACCTGAGATGTGAGATATATCTCCGGAATTATCCAAGTGGTTGCTTGCGATGTGGGATTGATCTCCGGAATTATCAAAGTCGAGGCGACGCACATGGGGTATTCATGTGATGATGTGTCTATGTCTAGATGTGGGATGATCTCCGGAATTATCCAGATAAAATACCTGAGATGTGGGATCCATCTCCGGAATTATCAGGCATGGGCTAATTCTCATAGTTTATCTTTATCTCGTAGTAGTCATCGTGATAGGATTTGTTGCATAGCGGGGGATTGAACCCTATGAAGTGAAGACGTTAAGGGCTTGCACCGAACCTATGTAGAATGGGATGCATAGACTTCGACAAGTATGCATTAGAGAGTCCGAATATAGACTTTGTGTTGTCTTGACTTGGTTTCGTGCATGTGTTTTCCAGTTTTCCCACACTTGACACTTAGACTAGATGCACTTGTTGTTTTCATTCTATGATGTTTTCATGCTTTACATCTTTGTTATTTGTCATTCCTTTATTCTTGTGGATGATACATGTTGTTGATAACTTTATGTCTTACGATTAAATTATGTTGTTTGTTTTTATGTCACTCACACCATTTATGGCTGACCCCTTTAGTTTGGGGGTTAGGGATTATCTCTAGCCTCATATGTTGCAGGTTGCTGCTTAGAGTTTGGGGGTTTCTACGCTTGAGTTAGCTTTGGAAATTATAAGTAATGTAATAGAGCCTTGTGTAATTTTTGTAAAGAGAAGTGTTGTAAAAAAGAATGTTTTTAATTCAAGGTGTTTGTATTTCCGCTGCATATGAAAAAGATTGTTGTAATAAAAGTTGGAATAAAATTATTTGTGTTTTTGGGCTATGTGTACTATTACATTGAAGTTGATACTGGGATTGTGCCACGTATTTTCTAAGTTATTATGTTAGAAATTTGGGGCGCTACAGATTGGTATCAGAGCATGCTTCAATAGTAATAATAGACATAGTATGAAAACCAATCTAGGTGTGGACATTAGAAGTGTGAGTACACAAGTGGACATTAAATACAACCTAGGTGGGCATTAGAAGTGTGAGTACCCTGGTAGACATCTGATGTGCGTGATTTGAATGTTTGGTCATGAAGACCTGTAATGAGATTTAGGCTGTTTGTATGCTTAGACTTGAATGAAATCTCTTTATCACAAGTGTATTGATTATTTTTGCATAAAGCAAATATTATCTCACTAGCTATTCTTGACATCTTTTGTCCGCTTTGTGTATTCGATATTTATTCATGTAAGGTGTTACCCTTTCAACTTATATAATTTCTATTTTACTTATTCATGATCTACTATATGTTTTGCTATCTTACCCACTGCATATAAATTCTGGATTATATAATTTTTGCCAAAGAAATTTTCATTTATTTATTTATTCCTAGTTATAAAATTTAATTATCTTCCGTTAGATTCTTTTAATTATTTGCTCTCTTGTATATTTTGTACCCCTCAATTTTGTACTCACTCTTGTATCCTATCACTCTTACTGTCTTATATTTGTTTGCTTACTAAATAACTTTTGTGAAATTAACTTATTTCACTTTTATTCGGTTTCTTTTATTGTCAGCAACTGAATTTATTTCTTGTTTCTATATCCCCAACCGAGCTCATGTTATTTCTATTCATGAGTGCAAACGTTTAATTTTTACTAATCGTCTTGTTTTCTCTTAAAACTTTTTCTTTGACTTTACTATGGGTTTTTACTTCTTATTCTTTTGTCCAAGTTATTATTTGGCAACTTTTACTGTAATTCAATAGTGCATCCTTTAGCATATCACGAGCTCATTTTATTTTGCAACTCCTACCCATTTCTTTCTTGACGTCTTATTTATCTTACTTTCATGGCATTTTTGTTACTCGTATACTTTGATATTACTTTTACATATTACATTAAAATTCTGAATTACTACGTGATAGGTTATTATTGCTACTTCTATTTCCTTTCATTACAGTTTTTCTATACTATAAATTCTGTTTTGCATACCTACATTCATTTTATTATATATACTTGGATTTTTCAATACTATATTTTCCATTATTCTGTATTGTCTTATTTATTTTGGAGCATTTAAACTCGATTGCAATATTTTACTCATATAAATATGATATGTTTCTGCACATTTAAATCTTTATTATTAATTATGTTTTTGCGCCTTATATCCGATACCCTTATTATTACTTATAGTTGACCGCTTTTGTTATAATTTCTTTCCACTATTTAAAAGCTACTTATTAAATTTGTTGCTTCATACTTTTCGAATGTACTATGTGCATCCACTACTTATATTTTGCTTAAATGTTATTATCATTACATTCTTGATTTCTACATGTACTTCCTACAAATTTCTATATATGTACCACATATTTCAACATACTTACTATGCATATCATTTCACATTTGTTTAATTCCTACACTATTGTATATATTTTATGATATATTTATTGTGTAAAGTTGCTATACTACATATGTATTTTCTCATTCACATTTGTCTTTGTGCTTAGGCATATATTTCATTCCGTTTGAAACATGATGTTTTGGGTTGGGGTATGGTTATGGTTTTGCCATAGGGTATGGATGTGAATGTGAATTGTGTGGTGATGCTCTACCTTTACCCTCATTTTGTAGTGATCAGTATGGTTGCATCCAGACCCCAGAACGAGGACAACAATAAGGATGGATCTGGAAGTTCTCGAGGAGCTAGAATTAATCTTGAGACTGAATTCGCCAAGGTGTATCAGACTCTGGATGCGCTGATGGCAGTTAATTTGGCACAGATTCGGAACCAGAATCGGAACTATAGGATTGGACCAGTGTTTATTAACGCTGATCCCATCAAGCAGGACGAGTCTCTCAAGAGGAGGAGGCCAGCATCAGATCAGGAAGGGAAGGAATCCCCAGCGAAGCAAGCCAAGTCCAGTGACCCAGTGCAGAAGGCACCTGCAACTCGGGAAGTGACTTGTTATTTCTGCAAGGAGGCAGGTCATTACCAGTCAGCATGTCCGAAGATGGCAAGGCAGACTTGTTTTCATTGTGGTCGTAAAGGGCATATTCGACCAATCTGTCCGCAGCTGAAGAAGGATGGTGCCGGGAAGGGCAAGGATCTGAAGAGGGGCGAGAGTCTGCATTGACTGATGAGGATACTCAGAATTATGAGTCATGTGTGCAAGAACTTGGAAATTCATTCTTTTGTATTAAGTAAAACTTTTAATTGGGGAATAATTGAAAATTGAGTATTTTTCTTCATGTAACAAGATTATTTGGATTAATGGAATAAAGACAAAAGTTTTATTTAATACTGATTTCTTGCATGCAATTGTGTCGCCCAAATTCTTGTTAGTCTTAGTGTGGAGTTTAAGGTGTTTCCAGGCAAGGTCTTGAGGTAGTTATCCTTAGTCATGTCCTTTCTAAGGAGGGAGTGACCACTGATTCTTGGAAGAATGAAGCGGGTGTGGAAGGTCAGAGTTGGATGCAGGAGTTCAGTAGTTGTTGCAGCATGGTTTCCGGTGGCAGATATCAGAGTTGCGCAGCGGAAGTTTAATTTTCTGAATTCTTTTGCATGATTGTGTTTCGTCTGCATGTTGTACTTCTTTGTTGAAGTGCATTCCCTTGTGTGATTGTATTTCTTTAAATTATGTTTCTATCCATAAGTTTTCATTCATTCTTGATGTGTTTGTTTGGACCCCATTAGCAGTAGTTCTGAGGACAGAACTCTTCTAAGGAGGGAGTGATGTAGAACCCCGTATTTTCAAATATTATTTTAAATATTTGAAAATGAATTAAAATGGTTTTCTGGAGATTTAATATATACTTTCTAAAGATTTATCTTTTTACACATGCGAAACACGTGCAAATACTTTTGGTGAAAATAACCAATTTTATACTTTTAGTAGATTCTCCTAATTACAATGGAGTATATTCTAAATTTTGGGATTTTTCAGAATAAAGAAACTATTTTTACAAATATCTCGAAAGAGAGGGGCTTTTATGTAAAAAGTCGTTTGGACCTTAAATAAACTATGAAAATTCGTTTTTACTGATATTTTGGTTTCCCATGGTTAGTAATTAAATCTAAATATATCTATATTTTATTTAAAGTCGATTTGGTGAAGATTTAAACAAAAAGGGTGTTTTTGCAAATATGAAATTTATGTAGAATCTTGTGCAAATGTTTTTCTGGAAAGTAAAGGTCAAATATTTTGATTGGAAAATCTAATATGTATTATTAGATATTATTTCTGATTTTTCTGGATTTTTATAAATATTTCATGATGTAATTGCAAATATTACAAAAGGGAGGGTTTCTGTGCAAAATCTCCAGCCTGAGTGTAAATCCGGGATTTTCATATCTCTGGGCCGTGCTAGGTTGTTGAAAAACTTAGTGGTAAAAGGATTTTATATAGTTTTGATTTATTTAACTTATTTTAACTAAGAAAGGTTATATAGGTGAAGTAATAAATTGAAAAAGGACTATTTTGCAAAAGTACTTCAAAACCCTAATTCCTTTTGAACCCGGCCTGTATAAAAGAAGGTGTGCAGCCGTCATTCGCTGCACAACTCTAGATTTATTATATTATTAATTTCTTGGTGATCAAGAGGAAAATTTTTGGATCTCACAAAAAAGAAGGCTTTTCGTGGATTTTCTCAATTCAAAGGTGAGTGACATTGTATGTTTTGTTTTGTTTTGTGAATGATATAAATTTGTCTCGTTGTTGATCTATGTATGCGGGTGGCAATGTGGTTTGATTTGATGTTGTGAATGATATAGATCTTGAAATTGTGGTATGATTCATGTGAATAATGATTGTTGTTTGTACCATATTGTGAAATCTACGAATGATTAGTAGATCTTTGTTTATAAAATCGTATTGCTAAAGGCATGATTAAGATTTGAGTATGGTTATGATCGGATGTGGAACATCTAGATCTTATATATTGTAAATCAAATTTTTTTATTGAGAGTTGTGGAAGAAATTTAGTAATGAGAAACCCTAATGGAAGGATTAGTGATCTAGAACATGAGAACTTGAGTTTTGACATTTGATGTTTTGAGTAGTATATCCATAATGAAGATTATTTGAGATTTGTCATTCTGCCTGAATACGAACTATTTATCATCAACAAGGAATCTTTAGAAAACTCTAGTTTTAATTATTGTATTCAGACCTAAGTTATGAAAACTGTTGGCCGACAGCCGACTTGTCTACCTATCAGTCGACTGGTAAGACCCTACTGTTGTATCCTTAGCCTTTTGAAATTCGATCTGGACAGCCGACTGAGACCCTTGTCAGTCGACTGGTGTACTTAGAACTTACTGTGTAAAATTATGTCAGTTTCTTGTCTGGACAGTCGACCTATACCTCCTTTAAGTCGACTTATATACTTAGAATATTTTTCTGAAATTTATTGGAATTTACCTCGGGTAAGTCGACCGATTCCCTTTTAAGTCGACTGTTACGACTTAGTTTATTTCTGTAAAACTTTGGATAATTGTCTTCTGGACAGTCGACTTACCACAGTATAAGTCGACTGGTACTGAAGGATCTTTGTAAACTTTAGTGTTATTTGGAATGATTGGTTTTCAGATAATTCAGTCTATAATTTGTCTTCAGTTAAGCTTTTGATTTGAGACATTCAGTTGAGCTAATTTTGTTTAGTGGAAATTTGTTTAAGACTTTTGAGCTTGAATCTCTAGAAGTGAGTGACCCTAGTATACCGGTGTTGAGTTATTTTGTTGAGGCCCGTAGAGGTATTTCAGTTATTCAGTTTTGATTTTAGTCCGGTAGGGTACACTACTCTAGGAGATTCGTTGAGTAATTACGTAACCCAAAAATAATAAGGACAGTCACTAGTGGTGATATGATGAACGGGAACATGGGTTATGCACCTCAGTATGGCTTTAGATGTGGGATTTAATCTCCGAAATTATCCAAGTAACTTTCTTGAGATGTGGGATTTATCTCCGGAATTATCCAGGTAAATTACCTGAGATGTGAGATATATCTCCGGAATTATCCATGTGGTTGCTTGCGATGTGGGATTGATCTCCGGGATTATCAAAGTCGAGGCGACGCACATGGGGTATTCATGTGATGATGTGTCTATGTCTAGATGTGGGATGATCTCCGGAATTATCCAGGTAAAATACATGAGATGTGGGATCCATCTCCGGAATTATCAGGCATGGGCTAATTCTCACAGTTTATCTTTATCTCGTAGTAGTCATCGTGATAGGATTTGTTGCATAGCGGGGGATTGAACCCTATGAAGTGAAGACGTTAAGGGCTTGCACCGAACCTATGTAGAATGGGATGCATAGACTTCGACAAGTATGCATTAGAGAGTCCGCATATAGACTTTGTGTTGTCATGACTTGGTTTCGTGTATGTGTTTTCCAGTTTTCCCACACTTGACACTTAGACTAGATGCACTTGTTGTTTTCATTCTATGATGTTTTCATGCTTTACATCTTTGTTATTTCTCATTCCTTTATTCTTGTGGATGATACATGTTGTTGATAACTTTATGTCTTACGATTAAATTATGTTGTTTGTTTTTATGTCACTCACACCATTTATGACTGACCCCTTTAGTTTGGGGGTTAGGGATCATCTCTAGCCTCATATGTTGCAGGTTGCTGCTTAGAGTTTGGGGGTTTGTACGCTTGAGTTAGCTTTGGAAATTATAAGTAATGTAATAGAGCCTTGTGTAATTTTTGTAAAGAGAAGTGTTGTAAAAAAGAATGTTTTTAATTCAAGGTGTTTGTATTTCCGCTGCATATGAAAAAGATTGTTGTAATAAAAGTTGGAATAAAATTATTTGTATTTTTGGGCTATGTGTACTATTACATTGAAGTTGATGCTAGGATTGTGCCACGTATTTTCTAAGTTATTATGTTAGAAATTCGGGGCGCTATAAGATGTAGGTCGGTAGGACCGAACCAGGATACATCATTGTGTTTGGCTGTGATTGACTCTTTGTGTTTGTATTCTCTCAACTTGGAATTTCAATTTCTCTGAGTTTTATTTCAAAAACTTGTCTGGTTAGTTGACTTGTTTTTTGCTATAAGTCGACTGATCAGACTTGTAACTCTTCAGTAAAATAATCTTCTTATCTGATGCAATAGTCGACTGTATATCTTTTTCAGTTGACTTTACAGTACGAAAAGTTCAAGTTCTTAATTATTTTTTATGCAACACTATTCCCCCCCCCCTCTACTGTTATTTGCCTTGCCTACAAGATCCAACATTTAGAATGTCTGTTCTCCAATCCCTGCAGGAAATTCTCCTTCTTTACCTGTGTATACTTCATCTAAAAAGAAAAAAAAACTGTCCTTAGAGTAAGTCATGGACAACAAGTAGAGAAAGCAAGAAACAATGGAATAACGATAAAACTATGAATCAATCGATTAATAGGAATCAATAACAATAATCGATACCATGATAATCGGAACAATGGCTATAAAAAATGATGCAAAATTCGGTAATAGTTATCAGTGATCAATAATGGTAACACTTAGCCAATATTCGGTATCAATAGAAACAATGATGAACAATATGTAATGTCGGTGATGTGTCAATCTTTATGTCTATTAATCATTTTAAATCCAAACTAATGCACGTACTACTGTGTTCCATATGTTCCATACCACAGGTTCGATGCATACAATCAATTTCGTTTAAACTATAGTGATAGTTTTATAGTTCATGTACTGGGTATGATGACGATAACAGTAATAACACGGGCCATGATGTAATTTCTTACACGATGACAATAACAGTAATAACACGGGCCATGGTGTAGTTTCTTACATGATGACGATAACGGTAATAATCACGGGCCATCATCCGAGTATAGTCTCTATATCATCAATTACTCTAGTCAATCCCTTCCCGGCTTATTTATTATATATCAATGTAACAATACAATATGCAATTTGAGCCATGAGATGAAGAATAGTATCAATAGGAGAATAATAGGATGGTGACATGAAATAGGACGATTAGAATGATGAGAATAACTCATTGGGATCATGTAATACAACATACATACATTAATTTATGCAATATTACGATATAGGAATAATTAATCTATTAAAAACTGAAATGTGAAATTCTGGACAGCAAGAGCAGTCTGTACAAATATGCAGTTTCCTGCTCTTCGGAAATCAAAAAGTGAATCCTTCAGAAGTTCTAGCAATTAGACTTCCATACGGTTCCAACGCATATTTAAAGGTCAATCACAATGTTCTTTAAAGATTTCATGTTCAGGAAGAATTTTGACATCGTGTTATTTTATTTTTAGAATCAGCAAAAACCTAATAATAAATTCATTAAAAAATATTTTCTTGACGCCTAAATATGATTACTAACAATCTGGAAATTATCAGAGAAAAATTTTAACATTTGATCAGCCTTTTTACTGTTTAAGCATGCAAGATATAAGAATCTGAAAATCTAAAAGTAAAAATACAGTGGTAGTAAAACGAGCATAACTTTTGCTACACAACTCGGAATTAAGAAATTTAAGATGTTCTGGAAACTATAAAGATAAGGCTACAACTCTTATTCAGAAAGTAATTTATTTTAAGATCATTTACTGGTTCAAAAATAGCAGTCAATATACAGGTCAGAAAGCATTATACAGGTTTTGTGTAGTTTTCCTCAAAATAAATAATTAAACATGATGGGTATCAATTCTTTAGTCAATAAATTGTGTAATCAACATGATGGGTGCAATAACATGATGAATAAAACTAAAATCATATCCATATACTAAATAATAATCGATCAAACAACAAACAATCAACCAAACATACAACCTAGTAGTTGTTTCTACAATAATTAATTGGGTCATGATTATACAGTTAACCCTATTATCAATTCTACATGAATGCATGAAAGATCCAATCTTTAAAGTCAAAGGTGGCACGATGTCAAGAATATTGGGGTTAGTTCGTGTAAACCGTCAATAGACCCAACGAAGAGATGAACAAAGTATAATACGATAAACAAATGGATCTACTAGCAAGAGTTTCAACAAAACTTGAATTTGATACAATTAACAATTCAAGAGGACAGTGACTTGACTTATAAACAGTGAAAACGAATACCAAGAATAACGGGATAAGAATCCCGAAGCAACGAACCCACGAACTAGCAATTTATAACACGTGCAATATACGTGCAATGAAACCCAAACCAATAACAGCAAGAGTACACAACAACTTCAGCAACAAAGACAACAGCAAGTCAGCAATGGCCAACGCAAGGGCGACGGTGGTGGCATCGCTGGCTGAGGGCGACGACGAGGGCGATCGGTCGGGATGGGTCGACGGCGGCGTCGACGGAGACAGGAGAAGGGGAATTGGGATTTGGAGGGGTTTTGGTCGATGTCAATGCCGAGGAGAGCGAAGAAGGAGGTGTAGGGGGTTCTGGGTGTCTGGGCATCGAGGTAGAGGTGGGGCGGCGCTACGGAGGTGCGTCGACGGCGAGGAGTGACGGAGAGATGGTCGGAGAAGAAGCACGAAGGGGGTTCTGTGGTTTGGGCAGGATTTCGGTATGGAGAGAGAGAACGGCAAGGAGAGAGAAAGAGAGAAGAGAGAGAATAAGCGGCTAGGGTTTCGAATTGCACAATTTTTAGGGTTTGTAGTAGAGTTGTATTTATAGGGTACAATTAGGGTATTGGGTTGGTGGTTTAGGATCCAATAATATCTGTTCGGGGTCAAGAACTATAAAAATTGGGTTTTTAGGGTTCAATAAGGGATTGATTTAAATCAATCGGGTTCAATTAAAAATACCCACAATTAGATAGAAGAAAATAGGATCAACAAAATAGTTCAATCACAAAGAATGAAGAATTTTATGAACAAAAGTTTAAATACAAATAAACAAATAAGCAATACAAATGAATAGAATATAAACTGGGCTTGAAAATAAACTGGAAATTCGCCCAGAAAATCAGATCTGGTACAATTATAAAATAATCCAATAGATGAACTTTAAATAGATAATCATGAAATAACAATTAATAACTGTAACACCCCGAATTTCAAAATATACTGAATTCGAAGTTCCATAGGATCTTTACACTTCTCTTTGTACAATTTTACAAGAAAATAAAAACTTTTTGTTACATTAGAGTTTACATTTGCATTGCAAATTTACAGCGGAAGCAATTTACAACAATTTACATGAATTGAAATGTACAACACTTGAATCATTCTTTAATCAGCATGCATTCTTTAGTCCTGTTAATCACTTTATCCTGCATAGAAACTGTGGGCACGTCAGTTGCTTACACTAATGCACACTTTTTTAGATTCTATGCATCCCATACTACATAGGTCTGACGTGAAGCCCTTAACCGCTCTTCATCTTGTAGGGTTCAATCTCTCGTCATGACTTAAACTATTACTGTAACTATGATATGTATCCTAGATGTTCTATGAGTTACGAGCTCATGTCCAGACAGCCTGGAGGGGAATCCCACGTCTTGTCACGATGCATCGTAAAGAACCTATGGACAATTCAGCCTCCGTCATGGGACATGACACCACCTGCAATTACCAAACACCCCACGAGCATCGTCTGCGGTACGGACACCTAGAGACAAATCCACGTAATGTCACGACGCATCGTGAAGACAGCCTGTGAATATTCTCACACTGTAGCTCCGAGGCCCTCATACTCGTATTTTTCTCTTATTTTCATCACATCTTCACTATGTATCTAGTACTTGGTTATTTGAATCATGAACACAATCAATTCTCTAGAGTTAGCCCTTCCACTATACCGGTCTTAACCATTTATATTACATGACCAAAATCTTGGTCTTATCATTTCAAATTTCATTTCAACATATTTCCGTTCAATGCCGGTATGAGGCTTAGCTACACTCTAATTCTCAATTTCAATTCATAATCACAAAATTTGAGTCTTCAAACTCATAAGTTCTTTTTCACAATTATCATGATGTCTATTTTTTTTTTATGAATCAAATCTCGTACATAAAGTTCAATTGCAATTCATGAATTTCATTCAAGCAAAATAGGTTTCACTAATTCCATGTAATTCCTTTTTCTCCCAAAAATGAAAATCCATAATCGAACATGCTTTCTTTTTAGAAAAAATTCTCTTTTATAAGATTTAGTATAACTCTTCATGGCTAAAAATCACTTTTCTATTTTATATACTTATGCGATTATCGATTTAACAGAGTTCAACTCAATTTTATTTCTCACACTATTTAATTTAAGTCAAAATAGCGTGGAAATATTTTTCATGAAGTCAATATATTTTTATAATAATTATAAAAATTTTTCCCGAATTTTTCAAAGTCAGATCACCAAAAAAACGTTAAAAAATCAAATATGGGTATATTAATGCCGAGCTCAGGAATCGAACCAGCGACCAAAGCCAAGCCCAGCGCTACAGTGCAACACACTGTGGTGCATGCACTAGCCAGATAGGACAGGGCGCAACCACGTCACAGATGAGGGCGAAAACCCTTATGAATCCATTTTCCCTTTTCTGATTTTCTCAAAAAAATTAAAACAAAAGCCTCTTGTTCGGTTTCGAACCCGAGACCCAAGACCAGACCCACGCTACAGTAAGCGCACCCAAACGCATCCATTAGCCAATAAGTCCAGGTGACTAAACTGATTTGGTTTAGTTTTTGAGGGTTTTGATCCGAATTTCGGCTTATTCGATTTTTATAAAAAAAAACTAATTTCAACTTCGTTTCTTCGCCAATTTCATTCAAAATTTCCAGAATATAATTTTTATTATTTCTAAAATATCAGTAACTAAAAACTTATTAATTTTTGGCATTAAAATGTGATTCCCCTCTTTAAAAAAGATTGTCTTATAATTTCAAATAGGCACATACAATGTAGTTTCTTCTATAAGTTTGCATTTAAACATCTCATATATCTCTCTCATTAGTTTTATTATCATTAATTAATCATTTCAGGAACAAATCTATCTTTTTCACATTATTAACAATGGAATTAGAAAAAAGAAATCTCCTTTAAGCATGGTTATTGTTTCTTCCAATTTAAACATACAATCATGTCTCCTTAGAACAATTCATAAATTAAAGCATGGTAGCATGGTCAATATTAAACTCACAATCATAATTTGCAATTAATTACCATTCTTTTCACACACAATCAATCATCTCAATTTGTCGCCTTCTCATAACACATGGCTAAATTAGCTAAGTTTATTTTCAATTTCATCAACCATACCCTAGCATGAAACCTAATTAGAAGTGTAAGAGAATCACCCACCTAAAGTTGAAGAATTTGTGATTGCACTCAAATGAAATCCTAGAATTAGAAGCTCCAATGTCCCAATCGGCTTCCTCGAAATCCGCGCACAAGACGAAACATCCCAACTCCAACATCACTCTTGGCCAAGCACAGGAAATGCATCATTTCGGCAAACACAGTGAAGTCCACTTTCATATCATTCTACTATATACATCTACACATCTATATATATATTTATATGATAAGATGTGTATTGTTTGGTGAGATAGAGTGAAGACAAAGCGACAGTGGGGTCTTTGCTGGAATTGGCTTTCGGAAAGTGACAGGGAGATAGAGGAGATAGAAATGTATATACATATAAATGTTTGGATACATTCAATTGTATGGTGGGGAAAGAAAAGTATGCTGGATGGGATTGATTGCTTTTGGAAGTGAAACAGAGAAGGAAAGAATGAATGGGGAGGAGAAGAAGTGTTAGGGGGTATTAGTAGGATTTATTTAATTAGTTACACTAACTACTTCTCCACTAACTCCGCCCCTAATCCACTAACACAAATTCAAAACTCAATTTTCCATCCAACCCAAAAAGTAACCGGCCACCTCCTCTCTTCATGCCCAAACACATGTACGTGCACCGCACGTGCACACACTTTATTCACAAACTTGATTATTTATTTAATCTAAAATATATGTATATAATATACAAGATGCATACAAATTAATTTAATTAAAATTACACTTTTCATGCACAATTAAAATTGACACACACACACATTTTATGAAATTTATTTTGATTAAGAATCCGCTTAAACACGTGCACCGAAAACACGTGCATTGCACGTATACAAATATTTAAAAAAAAACGAGAGAAAAATAAATGTAATTTATAAAATGAATTTAAACAAGTCATAAAAGTACACAATTGAAACACATCAAAATCATTGCACGTAACGGTAGAATACCCGAAATCGACACGTGCATCGATAATACATAAAAAGCACGTAAAAATACAAAGATTGAAATTTAGCATTTGAGTTGTCTCAAATGGGATTTTAAGAATACGGGAATGCATAAATAGTCGGAATCCAAAATTACGTCATAAAAGACATTACGGATATCACAAGTAATGGTACAAAATGCACGTGCGTACCACCCGAGTGCAAAATTGTTATTTCCAATTTTGCAGGGTGTTACACTCTCCCCGCTTAGAATAGTTCTGTCCTCAGAACTCGCTAAGGTAAAAGTTGTATTTTGTACACACTAAAAAAAAATTATTATTATATATTGAAAACTGCAAATATTAAAATAAATGTAGTATAAAAGTAATCAATGTAAATGGGTAAACATAAAGTGACATAAAAATATGAAAAACAAAATTTTAAGTCTGAAAGACAGATAAACAAATTTAAAAGATCAAGACTAAGGAAGATAGACAAAATAATAGATATCCAAGTGATTTAATAGTATTAAAAATTATTGAATGTCGAAAAAAACTATGATAAAATTCACGAAGAAAAATTTGAGAGGGAAGTGTGTCTACGTGTAAGGCATCATGAATGTTGGTTCAACCAACCACGCTTCCACTGCGCCTCTCTGATACCCAGGAAAAATGTGCTCGCATACAGTCTCACATCAATGTATACAAGGAGAGTATCATGAATGAAAGTCAATAACTATTTCATTCGCGACTCCAGCCACCCAAAAGAGATAGGGAAGAGAAAATATCAGCCTATAGAGCAACACAATTGTACATCACTTACATTTAAATCTTTACAAACCAAACTCACACTCTAAAGTCTACCCTAATGTGTCGTCCTTATAAATTTGTACTACTTATTGAAGCGTGGCTCTGTTACCACTCCGTAACACCCCGAATTCCAAAACATACTAAATTCAAAGTTCCACAGGATCTTTACACTTCTCTTCGTACAATTTTATAAGAAAATAAAAACTTTTTGTTACATCAGAGTTTACATTTACATTACAAATTTACAACGGAAGCAATTTACAACAATTTACATGAATTGAAATGTACAACACTTGAATCATTCTGTAATCAGCATGTATTCTTTAGTCTAGTTAATCACTTTACCCTGCATAGAAACTGTGGGAACGTGAGTTGCTTACAACTGACGAAATATTATACACGGCTATCCTCTCTATGCCAAAACAGAATAACAATTCTCAAATACTTAAACAAACCACAAACTTGATCATAAACATAACTACAAGGGACTATGCTATTGATGTCGTGTTGTTCGGGGCACTTAGTCCTTGATGCAGTTATGTAGATTACATGACACTACTGCGCACTTGTTCAGATTCTATGCATCCCATACTACATAGGTCTGAGGGCAAGCCCTTAACCCCTTTTCATCTTGTAGGGTTCAATCCCACGTCGTGACTTAAACTAGTACTATAACTATGATAAGTATCCTAGATGTTCTACATGTTACGAGCTCATATCCAGACATCCTGGAGGGGAATCCCACGTCTTGTCACGACGCATCGTGAAGAACCTATGGACAATTCAGTCTCCGTCATGGGACATGACACCACCGCAGTCACCAAACACCCCACGAGCGTCGCTGCAGTACGGACTCCTGGAGACATATCCACGTCATGTCACGACGCATCGTGAAGACAGCCTATGAATATTCTCACATCGTACCTCCGAGGCCCTCATACTCGTGTTTTTCTCTTATTTTCATCACATCTTCACTCTGTATCTAGTCCTTAGTTATTTGAATCCTGAACAAAATCAATTCTTTATAGTTAGCCCTTCCACTATACCGGACTTAACCATTTATATCACATGACCCAAATCTTGGTCTTTTCATTTCAAATTTCATTTCAACATATTTCCTTTTAATACCGGTATGAGGCTTAGCTATGAGGCTTAGCTACACTCTAGTTCTCAATTTCAATTCATAATCACAAAATTTGAGTATTCAAACTCATAAGTTCTTTTTCACAATTATCATGATGTCCAATTTTTTTTATGAATCAAATCTCGTACATAAAGTTCAATTGCAATTCATGCATTTCATTCAAGCAAAATAGGTTTCACTAATTCCATGTAATTCCTTTTTCTCCCAAAAATGAAAATCCATAATCGAACACGCTTCAAGTTCGTTTTAGACAAAATTCTCTTTTATACGATTTAGTATAACTCTTCATGGCTAAAAATCACTTTTCTATTTTATATACTTTTGCAATTATCGATTTTACAGAGTTCTACAAAATTTTACTTCTCACACTATTTAATTTAAGTCAAAATAGTGTGCAAATATTTTTCATGAAGTCCGTATATTTTTATAATAATTATCAAATTTTTTCCTGAATTTTTCAAAGACAGAATCACCAAAAAAATGTTAAAAAACCAATAGGGGTTTAATGATGCCGAGCTCAGGAATCGAACCAGCGACCAAAGCCAAGCCCAGCGCTACAGTGCAACACACTGTGGTGCATGAGCTAGCCAGAAGGGACAGGGCGCAACCACGTCACAGATGAGGGCACAAACCCTTATGAATCCAATTCCCCTTTTCAGATTTTCTCAAAAAAATTAAAACAAAAGCCTCTTGTTCAGTTTCGAACCCGAGACGCAAGACCAGACCCACGCTACAGTAAGCGCACCCAAACGCCCCCATTAGCCAATAAGTCCAAGTGACTAAACTGATTTGGTTTAGGTTTTAAGGGTTTTGATCCGAATTTCGGCTTATTCGATTTTTATAAAAAAAAACTAATTTCAACCTCGTTTCTTCTCCAATTTCATTCGAAATTTTCAGAATATAATTTTTATGTATTTCTAAAATATCAGTAACTAAAAACTTAATTTTTGGAATAAAAATGTGATTCTCCTCTTTAAAAACAATTTTGTCTTATAATTTCGAATAGGCACATACAATGTAGTTTCTTTTATAAGTTTGCATTCAAACTTCTCATATCTCTCTCTTATTATTTTTATTATCATTAATTAGTCATTTCAGTAACAATTCTATCTTTTTCACATTATTAACAAGGGTATTAGTAAAAAGAAATCACCTTTAAGCATGGTTATTGTTTCTACCAATTTAAACATACAATCGTCTCTCCTTAGCACAATTCATCAATTAAAGCATGGTAGCATCGTCAATATTAAACTAACAATCATAATTTGCACTTAATTACCATTCTTTTCACACACAATCAATCATCTCAATTTGTCTCATTCTCATAACACATGGCTAAATTAGCTATGTTTATTTTCAATTTGATCAAACATACCCTAGCATGAAACCTAATTAGAAGTGTAAGAGAATCACCCACCTAAAGTTGAAGAATTTGTGATTGTACTCAAATGAACTCCTAGAATTAGGAGCTCCAAAATCCCAATCGGCCTCCTCAAAATCCGTGCACAAGAAGAAATACCCCCACTCCAACTTCACTCTCGGCCAAGCACAGGAAATGCATCATTTCGGCAAACACAGTGAAGGGCACTTTCATATCATTCTACTATATACATCTACACACACACACACACACACACACACACACACACACACACATATATATATATATATATATATATATATATATATATATATTTATATGATAAGATGTGTATTGTATGGTGAGATAGAGTGAAGTCAAAGCAACAGTGGGGTCTTTGTTGGAATTGGCTTTCGGAAAGTGACAGGGAGAGAGAGGAGAAAGAAATGTGTAGGGAATTGGACTAATATGTATATACATATAAATGTATGGATACATTCAATTGTATGGTGGGGAAAGCAAAGTATGCTAGATGGGATTGATTGCTTTTGGCAGTGAAATAGAGAAGGAAAGAATGAATGAGAAGGAGAAGAAGTGTGATAGGGTATTAGTATGATTTATTTAATTAGTTACACTAACTACTTCTCTACTAACACCACCACTAATCCACTAACACAAATTCAAAACTCAGTTTTCCCTCCTACCCAAAAATTAACCGGTCACTTCCTCTTTTGTCACGCCCCGCTACCAAAAATATGGAATACGAGCACGTAACATTGGCCCATCATCCATAAGCTGTTCAGGAATTTTTACTACATATCACAAAAATAATCAGAGTCGGAAGCAAAAGTATCAACCAACATGCATAATTGAAATAAATACCAACAAGAATACTTGAAATAAAATATATTAATCTCAAATAGTCATGATCTGAAATACACAAATAATCCTGGGTCACACTGTCCAAAAATAAGAATAAATCCAAGTACATGAATACAATTATTGTCAAGCAAACTGCAAGAAATAATAACAGCAAAATTCTAGCATCTAGTACATCATGTCACCAATACCGTCTGGAACCTGTTCTACAAAATCTGCAATTCAACGAATGCAAGAAAGAGGGAAAGAGAAAAACAAGTATCCGTCAATTGTAAGTTACGGGCCACTTATAATGTAGGATACAAGTACATGGGGAAACTAACTAGCAACATGGTTTAAGCATGATGTCAAACTAAATAACTTGCATGGTAATGTGATCAAGTATCATGTAGCATATATCAAGAGTCAAGTAAACAAGGATCATGTAAACATGTGTCAAGTATCGGGTATCAAGTAACCAAGTGTCACGTATCGAGTCTCATGTATCAAGTTCAAGTATCAAGTTGTCAAGCAAGCATGTATCATGTTCAAGTATCATGTTCAAGTATCATGTATCAAGTCTTGTAGTGAATTACTATCTAGGTAGCACTTCATGCGCCCCATATTATAACACATGGTTGCTACAACAAACAGTTTCGCTTTAGATTTCATAGTGGACCATAGAGGGCAGTGTACTCAGAGATCAGAACATAAATAGGAAACGGGTTCATGAATCAAAATAGGTATACGAATCATCCGATTCATGCATCAACGGGTTAATGAATCAACAGGTACACGACCAATAGGTCCGTGCATCAACAAGTAACCGGTACACGACCAACAGGTCCGTTCATCAACAGGTAACAGGTACATGAACCAATATGTCCATGCATCAACAGGTAACAGCTATACGAACAAACATGTCCATATATCAATAGGTTCATGTATCAACATGAATCAAAATGGAAAACACGGGCCCCTTTCCGAGTACACGTTTATGAAATATCCACTATTAGATCTTTTCCTTAACCCCGGTTTGGTTATTTATTATTATAATCAGGCATGCGTGTATGTATCGCAAAACAAAGCAAGGATATCAGGGCATAAACATGTATCAAGTTCAGGGTGCAAGATAAACAAGTACAAGTACAAGATAACACATAACAAGGTAAAACAACTAGTTTTCTAATTCAGGACAGCAAGACAGTGTTGTACTAAACCAGTGATTCCCGCTACTGCAAACATCCAAATCTGGATCCGTCAAAGGATCTGGAAAATAGACTTGCAAAAGAATCCAGGGAATATAATTAAGTCATATAGTAATTCACAACTTCATAACTGAAAACAGGTTTGAAAAGAGAAAACACGTTCAGCTAGAAAGCAGGAAAACGAATTCGCAGTCAGGAAAACTGCATCAAAACCTCTCAAATAAATTCATGAAAAATCTGGGATATTCTCCTATATGTCTAGAATCAAAATATAGAGTTTCATAATATTCCAGTAAAATTTGTTCAGTCACCAAAAATAAGAAAACATCAAGAAACGATACTTTGGCCAATCTGGAATTCTGAACACTGTTGTACGAAAACTAAGATATCTTGCAACCAGTGAAACGAAATCCGAATTCGCCAAAGGGAGATGAAAATAGATAAAACAAACTAACTTTCATATTTCGCAAATATTTTCCATACAGCAAAAGGAATCATAGTGAAATTAAGCTTCTTTACAGAACAGCGAGCAAAATACAAGTATAGGTTTTATAAATGAGCATGAAACAACCCACAAAACTTATCAATAAAATTTACCAAAATTCTGGGTAACCCTAATTTGATAAAGAAACACTGACCAATGTTTTGGATCAAAATAATATATGTAGCATAGTTCTTTAAAATGATTTGTCATCAAAATTACCAAAAAACAGAATCTAGAAAAGATCGACACCTCTGTACTAAAACAGTCATAACTCATTCATACAAAATCAAAATCAAGCAAGGTTAGAGGGGTTGGAAAATAGACGAAATTATATAAAACTCATGTTTTATACCGAAATTAAGATACTGACTTTAACCCAGTCGAAAATAGTAAACCAAACAGAACATCGACAAAGTACAGATTTCTCCCTTAAAAACAAAATCAACATAGATTCAAGAAAATTGATCCAAACACATCCAAACATGAAATCTAGTCTACCAAGTGTCTAAACATCTTTAATTAGAGTTATTAACATGTCCATACTAAAAATATCACATTGGTCTCAACCAAATCACAAATTCATCCAAAATCTCACATACGTGATCAAAATCAAGAACGGGTAAAATCCTAGGTTAATTTATGTCCATATTGTGTCGTGAGTCATCTATAGCCAAATTTTCACAATAAAGACGAAACCCATCATGCATATCCCAACCAAGAGTCGTCTCTAGACCCAACTACACTATAGGTGAACTTTTTGACTTGTATCAAACAAATGAATTGGAGTACAAGTTACTTGCCTGAGAGATGACGAATCCAACGAAGAAAAGAGTAAGAATAACGGGAACATATTCCCGAGCACGAACACAAAATCACGAACAAGCGAACAAGAACAAGATCACGAATCCAAAGAAGAAATAACCCACCAACACGATCAGATGGCTGAGATCAAAAGATCAAGGATCAAGGCGATCGGATCAAATCAGACGACTCTGATTGAAGATCAAGATCAAGATCGAGATGTGATCAGTATCTTGATGATGATGATGATGATGATCAGGTCAGATCGACGATCGGACGGCCACCAATCCAAGTGATCAAGAACTCCAATATGATGAGAATGCGATCCAACGATCCATAATCAAAGGTGATGATCAAGATCCACGGATGGCCAAGATTAAACCATGATCAAGAAGATCAAGATGAGATCGTGAAGATCCAACGGTCCATGATCCACTTGGTCAAAACCCATGATCCAAATTAACAAGATCTAACGCCCCACAACAAAGTGATTAACTCTCCATGATCAACATTCACAGCAATGGCAACCCATGATCAAAACAACCCAGCCACTGGATGGCAAGCCGACGGTTGGCAATGGTGCGGCAGCCAGGGAACACAGGCGGCGGCGAACGACAGGGGGACGACGCACTGTAGGCTGCTGTTGGCGCTGTAGAAGGCGGTTGGTTGAGTGCCTGAGGTCACTGCAATGCCGCTGCAGTCGTGCGGCAGGGCGCGCTCAGTGGGAGCACAGAGCAGCCGGGCGGGATGGCGGGGCTGCGGGCCACTGCAGTCGTTGCGACTGGCCAGGGGGGCACACAGGGTCACTGGCTGGCGTGGGCGTCGCGTGGTGGGAAGAAGGATCCAGAGAGAAAGGGAGCAGGGACACTAGGATCGGAGATGGAGAGGATGGGAGAGAAGTCGGGAGATGGTGAGATGGCTGGGGAAGCATGGGTGAAGACGAAACGAGACGGAGAAAGAGTTGGAGGCTGAGTAAAAATATAGGGGAGGTGAAAAGGCAGAGTATGTATAAATATGGGTATAAGAATTAGGGTTGAGGGGTTATAACGGGTTAGGTTGTTTAATAACGAGTTGGGGCAAACAGATGGATAGGGTTGTATAGGAAACGGGTTAAATATAAATGGGTAATTGGGTTTAGTTATAATGGTTAAATGGGTATTAAAAAAATCCATTAGGGTTTGAATAAAATTAATTCAAAAATATATTTAGATTAATATTAAAAGAAAATAATTTTTTCAATAGAAAATATACAATTAGAAATACCATAGTACAATAAATCAAATAGTATACACTGAGTTAATACTCAAATACTAGCAAATAAAATAGGATTTTTAATATACAATCAAAATGTAATAACAATAAAAATAATAATACTAACAGTAGAATTTAATAATAATAATAAAAATAAAATAACAGTAATAATAATAATAGTAAGATTTTTATTAAAATATAAAATCATACAAAATAGTTACAATACAATTATTGATCGAAAATAGATTTTAATAGGAGATCCAATCGTAAAATTCGACAAAAGAAATTGAAAGCGGTAAAAAAAATAATTTACGAGAATTTTAAATACAGAAAATACACCGAAAATACATTTTTTGAAAACAGGGGTTACATCTTTTCTTGCCCAAACATGTGGACGTGCTCCGCACGTGCACACACTTCATTCACAAATTTGATTATTTATTCAATCTAAAATACATGTATATAATATATAAGATGCATACAGATTAATTTAATTAAAATTACACTTTTTCATGAACAATTAAAATTGACACACACACATTTTATGAAATTTATTTTGAACAAAAATCCGCTTAAACACGTGCACCGAAAACACGTGTGTTGCACGTATAAAAATATCTAAATAAAAACGAGAGAAAAATAAATTTCCAATTATAAACTGAATTTAAACAAGTCATAAAAGTAGACAATTGAAACACATCGAAATCATTGCACGTAACGGTAGAATGCCTGAAATCGACGTGTGCATCGATAATACATAAAAAGCACGTAAAAATACAAAGATTGAAATTTAGCATTTGAGTTGTCTCAAATGGGATTTTAAGAATACGGGAATGCGTAAATAGTCGGAATCCAAAATTACGTCATAAAACATGTTACAGATATCACCAGTAATGATACAAATGCACGTGCGTAACACCCAAGGGCAAAATTGTCATTTCCAATTTTACAGGGTTTTACAGTCTCCCCCCTTAGAACAGATATGTCCCTAGAACTCGCTAAGGTAAAATTTGTATTTTGTACACACTAAAAAAAATATCATTATTATATATAGGAAACTGTAAATATTAATAAATAAATGTAGTATAAAAGTAAACAATGTAAATGAGTAAACATAAAGTGACATAAAAACATGAGAAACAAAATTTTAAGACTGAAAGCCAGATAAAACAAATTTAAAAGATCAAGACTAAGGAAGATAGACAAAATAATAGATATCCAAGTGATTTAACAGTATTGAAAAATATTGAATGTCGAAAAAATGCTATGAAAAAATTCACGAAGAAAATTTTGAGAAGGAAGTGATTCTACGTGTAGGGCATCATGAATGTTGGTTCAACCAACCACGCTTCCACTGCACCACTCTGATACCCAGGAAAAATGTGCTCACATACAGTCTCACATCAATGTATACGAGGAGTGTATCATGAATGAAAGTCAATAACTACTTCATTCACGACTCCAACCATCCAAAAGGGATAGGGAAGAGAAAATATCAGCCTATAGAACAACACAAATATAAATCACTTACATTTAAATCTCTATAAACCGAACTCACACTCTAATATCCACCCTAATGTGTCGTCCTTGTAAATTGTATTACTTATTGAAGTGTGGCTCTGATACCACTCTGTAACACCCCGAATTCCAAAACATACTGAATTCGAAGTTGCACAGGATCTTTACACTTATCTTCGTACAATTTTATAAGAAAATAAAAACTTTTTGTTACATCAGAGTTTACATTTACATTAGAAATTTACAGCGGAAGAAATTTACAACAATTTACATCAATTGAAATGTACAACACTTGAATCATTCTTTAATCTGTATGCATTTTTTAATCTTGTTAATCACTTCACCCTGCATAGAAACTGTGGGTACGTCAATTGGTTACAACCGACGAAATATTATACATGGCTATCCTCTCTATGCCGAAACAGTATAACGATTCTCAAATACTTAAACAAACCACAAACTTGATCACAAACAGAACTACAAGGGACTACCCTATTGATGTCGTGTTGTGCGGTGCACTTAGTCCTTGATGTAGTTATGTATATGACATGACACTAATGCACACTTATTCAGATTCTATGCATCCCATATTACATAGGTCTGAGGGCAAGCCCTTAACCGCTCTTAATCTTGAAGGGTTCCATCCCTCTCATGACTTAAATTACTACTGTAACTACGATAAGTATCCTAGATGTTCTATGAGTTACGAGCTCATGTCCAGACAGCCTGGAGGGAAATCCTACGTCATGTCACGACACATCGTAAAGAACTTATAGACAATTCAGCCTCCGTCATGGGACATGACACCACCCGCAGTCACCAAACACCCCACGAGCGTTGCCTGCGATACGGACTCCTGGAGACATATTCACGTCATGTCACGACATATCGTGAAGACAACCTGTGATTATTCTCACACCGTAGCTCCGAGGCCCTCATACTCATGGTTTTCTCTTATTTTCATCACATCTTCACTATGTATCTAGTCCTTAGTTATATGAATCATGAACAAAATCAATTCTCTAGAGTTAGCCCTTCCACTATACCGATCTTAGCCATTTATATCACAACTTAAATCTTGGTCTTTTCATTTCAAATTTCATTTCAACATATTTTCTTTCATTGTCGGTATGAGGCTTAGCTACACTCTAGTTCTCAATTTCAATTCATAATCACAAAATTTGAGTCTTCAAACTCATCAGATATTTTTCACAATTATCATGATGTACATTTTTTTCTATAAATCAAATATTGTACATAAAGTTCAATTGCAATTCATACATTTCATTCAAGAAAAATAGGTTTCACTAATTCCATGTAATTCCTTCTTCTCCCAAAAATGAAAATCCATAATCGAACATGCTCCTAGTACTTTTTAGACACAATTCTCTTTCATAAGATTTAGTATAACTCTTCATGGCTAAAAATCACTTTTCTATTTTATATACTTATGCAATTATAGATTTTACAGAGTACTAATCAATTTTACTTCTCACATTATTTAATTCAAGTCAAAATAGTGTGCAAATATTTTTCATGGAGTCCATATATTTTTTTAATAATTATCAAATTTTTTCCCAAATTTTTCAAAGTCAAAATCACCAAAAAAAATGTTAAAAAATCAAAAGGGGTTTAATAATGCCGAGCTCAGGAATCGAACCAGTGACCAAAGCCAAGCCCAGTGCTACAGTGCAACGCATTGTGGTGCATGCGCTAGCCAGAAGGGACAGGGCGCAAACCCTTATGAATCCATTTCCCCTTTTCGGATTTTCTCAAAAAAATTAAAACAAAAGCCTCTTGTTCGGTTTCAAACCCTAGGCCCAAGACCAGACCTACGCTACAGTAAGCGCACCCAAACGCACCCATTAGCCAATAAGTCCAAGTGACTAAACTGATTTGGTTTACGTTTTGAGGGTTTTGATCTGAATTTCGGTTTATTCGATTTTTATATAAAAAAAAACTAACTTCAACTTCGTTTCTTCTCCAATTTTATTTAGATTTTACAGAATATAATTTTTATGTATTTCTAAAATATCAGTAACTAAAAACTTAATTTTTGGCATAAAAATGTGATTCTCCTATTTAAAAACGATTTTGTCTTATAATTTCAAACAGACACATACAATGTTGTTTCTTTTATAAGTTTGCATTCAAACTTCTCATATATCTCTCTTATTATTTTTATTATCTTTAATTAATCGTTTCAGTAACAAATCTATCTTTTTCACATTATTAACAAGGGAATTAGTAAAATGAAATCACCTTTAAGCATGGTTATTGTTTCTACCAATTTAAACCTAGAATCATGTCTCCTTAGCATAATTCATCAATTAAATCATGGTAGCATGGTCAATATTAAACTAACAATCTTAATTTGCAATTATTTACCATTCTTTTCACACACAATCAATCATCTCAATTTGTCTCCTTCTCATAACACATGGCTAAATTAGCTAAGTTTACTTTCAATTTCATCAACCATACCCTAGCATGAAACCTAATTAGAAGTGTAAGAGAATCACCCACCTAAAGTTAAAGAATTTGTGATTGTACTCAATTGAACTCCTAGAATTAGGAGTTCCAAAATCCCAATCATCCTCCTTGAAATCCGCGCACAAGAAGAAACACCCCCACTCCAACTTCACTCTGGGCCAAGCACAGGAAATGCATCATTTCGTCAACCATAGTGAAGGGCACTTTCATCTCATTCTACTATATACATCTACTCATCTATATATCTATGTAATAAAACACGAAGAAAGCTATCAAGTGGCTCTCCTTCAATCCCCAAAAAAATTAAAGGCCCAGATCTAACCTTACAAAACATATTTTCCCCCCAAAAGTTCCCCCCAAAACTCAAATTCAAATCTCCCACCCAAAACAACTCCTATATTTATTTAATTTTTTTTTCTCTCTCTCCCTCCCTCTTCTATATAATATTAAAAAATTAAGAAAATATATTTTTTTAAATTTTAAAATATTTAAAAATTTTAAAAATTTAAAATTTAAAATTTTAAAAATTTAAAAACTTTAAAAATATTTCAAAAAAAATCAAAAAAAAAACATATAATATGTTTTTTGCTCTATATTTGCTACTTCAATTAATTTTTGCTGGATCTCCAAAACTATTTTTTATGATCAAACAAGGTGCACTGTTCTGAAGACGTGCAGTAGGCACGTGTCAACGGGCAAACCTAGTATATTTATATGATAAGATGTGTATTGTATGGTAAGATAAAGTGAAGACAAAGCAACAGTGGGGTCTTCGCTGGAATTGGCTTTCGAAAAGTGACAGGGAGAGAGAGGAGAAAGAAATGTGTAGGGAATTGGAAAAATATGTAAATACATATAAATGTATGGATACATTCAATTGTATGGTGGGGAAAGCAAAGTATGCTGCATGGGATTGATTTCTTTCGGAAGTGAAATAGAGAAGGAAAGAGTGAATTAGAAGGAGAAGAAGTGTGAGGGGATATTAGTAGGATTTATTTAATTAGTTACACTAACTACTTCTCCACTAGCTCCACCACTAATCCACTAACACAAATTCAAAACTCAAATTTCCTTCCTACCCAAAAAGTAACCGGCCACTTCCTCTCTTCATGCCCAAGCACGTGTACGTGCTCCACACGTGCACATACTTCATTCACAAATTTGATTATTTATTTAACCTAAAATACATGTATATAATATATAAGATGCATAAAAATTAATTTAATTAAAATTACACTTTGTCATGCACAATTAAAATTGACACACACACACACATTTTATGAAATTTATTTTGAACAAAAATCCGCTTAAACACGTGCACCGAAAACACGTGCGTTGCACGTATAAAAATATTTAAATAAAAACGAGAGAAAAATAAATTTCCGTTTATAAAATGAATTTAAACACGTCATAAAAGTAGGCAATTGAAACACATTGAAATCATTGCACGTAACAGTAGAATACCCAAAATCGATACGTGCATCGATAATACGTAAAAAGTACGTAAAAATACAATGATTGAAATTTAGCATTTAAGTTGTCTCAAATGAGATTTTAAGAATACGGGAATGCGTAAATAGTCGGAATCCAAAATTACGTCATAAAACACGTTACGGATATCACCAGTAATGGTACAAAATTCACATGCATAACACTCGAGAGCAAAATTGTCATTTCCAATTTTGCGGGGTGTTACAATAATCGTAATAATAATAATAATAAAATTATACAAAAAAAGTTGTATTCGGGTTTAACAATTTTATTAAAATAATCCAATAATAATAATACACTTCATTTTGGCTCAAATATAAATAGTCAATCAATAAGATGTAGAAAATAAGATCAAAATACACTGTTATTCGAAATGAATAAAATTTTCGATTAGAAAGCACACAAAATAAATTTTAAATAGTCAAGATATAGAAATATACGGAAAATACTTATTAACGGGAATGGGGGTCACATTGACACCCGAGGGGGAGACGGTCGACCGCATAGTCGGCTGTCCACCTCTATGTTGTTGCGACTACTAGCTGGCTGCTTTTTTCTTGCTTCCACTCTTTCTCTGATCGTCTCGATTCCTCTATCGCTTAATCGTCTTTTTCATTTAACTTAGTATGCAAGACATAAACCCAACATTTCAAGCATGGTATACACTCCAATATTGGCCTTTGAATACTAGTTTTAGCAAATAAAGCATGGTGTGATTCAAAAATATGGTTACAACATTTGATAAGGAGTTACATTCAAAAATATTTGATAAGAACTTCAAAACACAATCACTTGAATTAAAAGGTGGAGTTTAAACTATGCTCCTAGGTTGTAGACGGTCGTTTTGTTTGCATGCAAATCCAACCTTCATGCTACTTGCATTATTCTCCACCTGTTGCCGCTAAATTTGGTGTGGGGGCAAACAGATAGAACTTGTGGATTCTTAGGGAAACTGAATAGAAAACCCGTGTACCTGTTCCGTCGGACTTCGGTCGTCGATCCCGCCGTAGACCTGCAAAAAGTGCGAGACACCGGGGTTGTTCCCGGCGACGCACCCTCCGACGCTCAAGTCAGTAATCAGAGAGATTATGAAAGAGCGTAAAAACTGGTGAAAGATTGATTACCTCTTAATGGAGATGGATGGGGGGTATTTATAGGCGTCTCAGGGAACAGATTGGGAATGTAATCCTGGTGATTTGGCAGGGAATATTCCCCAGAACCAGATGAGGAATGTAATCTGATGAGGTATATTCCCCGTAATCAGATAAGGAATTTTATCCCCAAATCCCGGTGAATAGATAGATGTATATCTGGGTCGTTGATCAAGATTAATCAGGGACCCTGATTTTATCTCGCTGGATTGGGTCTACAGCGGGTTGAGACCCGCACCCTCTTGTTGGTGGGTCCGTTTGTGGGTTACTGGGTTCTTGGGGAGAAGACCCACCACCTATTTCGGACCCTCTTGTAGGCGAAATCACCATTTTACCCCCACGTCTCAAGATTCGTACTCAATTTGGACGGTTCCGATTTAACCCCACTTTTAGCCATATCACGAGCCCCCCACTCCTAAAGACTGAGCTTGATCAGCCTTTGAGGAGTAGTTTGATTGTTTAATGGCTGGCGGAGTTATATCGGAGTTCAAGTGGAGAGTTGGGAGTCCGGAGGAGGCAGTGAGGTGATTTGCCAAATGGATTGAACTTATGAGCTTTGACGGTCGTGTGGCATTTCTGCAGGGATATCCTCTTGGCCCTAGCGCAGCATCAATTCGTTGTTCGGAGGCCTCATACATTTGTATCGCGCCTTAGACTCTCCCCAGGGCTCGCCGACTAGGAGGCCGAGGTCCATATGTAGTTCGGCAAGCTTTTCGGGAGAGAAAAGCGAGTTCGGCATAGATGCGAGCGCTAGGAGCGGGTCTGGCGACCTGCCGAACTTGTTCTTTACTCCGTAACGAGGTCGGTGTCACGAACGCTCGGCAGTAAGTGCCGAGCTTGACTTTTCCCCCATAACAGGGTCGGTGTCACGAACGCTCGGCAGTGAGTGCCGAACTTGACTTTTCCCCCATAACAGGGTCGGTGTCACGAACGCTCGGCAGTGAGTGCCGAACTTGACTTTTCCCCCATAACAGGGTCGGTGTCACGAACGCTCGGTAGTGAGTGCCGAGCTTGACTTTTCCCCCATAACAGGGTCGGTGTCTCGAACGCTCGGCAGTGAGTGCCGAGCTTGACTTTTTCTCCCATAACAGGGTCGGTGTCACGAACGCTCGGCAGTGAGTGCCGAGCTTGACTTTTTCCCCATAACAGGGTCGGTGTCACGAACGCTCGGCAGTGAGTGCCGAGCTTGACTTTTTCCCCATAACAGGGTCGGTGTCACGAACGCTCGGCAGTGAGTGCCGAGCTTGACTTTTTCCCCATAACAGGGTCGGTGACACGAACGCTCGGCAGTGAGTGCCGAGATTGACTTTTCCCCCATAACAGGGTCGGTGTCACGAACGCTCGGCAGTGAGTGCCGAGCTTGACTTTTTCCCCATAACAGGGTCGGTGTCACGAACGCTCGGCAGTGAGTGCCGAGCTTGACTTTTTCCCCCATAACAGGGTCGGTGTCACGAACGCTCGGCAGTGAGTGCCGAGCTTGACTTTTTCCCCATAACAGGGTCGGTGTCACGAATGCTCGGCAGTGAGTGCCGAGCTTGACTTTTTCCCCATAACAGGGTCGGTGTCACGAACGCTCGGCAGTGAGTGCCGAACTTGACTTTTCCCCATAACAGGGTCGGTGTCACGAACGCTCGGCAGTGAGTGCCGAGCTTGACTTTTCCCCCATAACAGGGTCGGTGTCACGAACGCTCGGCAGTGAGTGCCGAGCTTGGCTTTTTTCCCCATAACAGGGTTGGTGTCACGAACGCTCGGCAGTGAGTGCCGAGCTTGACTTTTTCCCCATAACAGGGTCGGTGTCACGAATGCTCGGCAGTGAGTGTCGAGCTCCCAGACTTGTCGTTTTTTGGGAGTTTGTCTTTTCTGTGCGCCATTTGAACCCCTCACACCTCTGACAACTCTGACAACCCTGACAGATGGGACGTTCATTAATTGCGGTGACCTCTGGGGTTCTATCAGATGGGATGCGCATTAAATTCAACTCATGATTTGTTGCAGTTATCGAGGTGACGATTGGGATCGCTTCGCCGCTTGGTTTAGATGGGCCGATCGTACGAGCCCATTAGCCTCGTGGGGTGTGCCCCCCTTCTATAAATCCTCACCCCCCCTCTCATTTCTCATTTCTCCTCTCATTTGCTCAGGCGTTCTCTTGTGTCTCAGGCGAGTTTTTCCGGTGACCGGCGTTTGACTCAAGCAAAGTTTTTCGGCAGCACTCTCTTTCAAGGTAATTTATAAATTATGTCTGTAGCTTCTGTCTCAGATGAAGTCTCATGGTCCGAGCCCTCCCTTGAAGGCGCCGAGGCCTCGACTCCGACTCCAACCAAGGGCAAGGTGTTCGGCAGGGATTCAATCGTCGAGGATCCGAAGAGGATGGGGGAGTTCGAACAGCTGCCAGGTCCGCTGACGGGGCTGCACAGGGTCAGGGAGCTCCCGAAGGACCAGGCCGAGCGAATCATCCATGGGAGGGAGAGGTCCTTCGAGGAGAACGAAGTGAGAGAGACGACGGAGGCGGACGACGCGGCGTCGATCCTGCGCGAGGAGGAATTGGCTGCGATCCGGGACTCTTTTTTCATCCCGGAGGAGTACGAAATCATGCTGCCGGGCCCCGGGGTTAGGGCTAATTCGCCGCTGCCAGTGACCATGTGTTGCTGGCCGGTCGATGCCTTTATTGCCGGTGCTCGGCTGCCTCTCCACGCGTTCGCTGTTACCATGGTGAGCTGGTACGGGGTCTGGCCCATTCAGCTCATGCTGAACGCGTGGCGAGTGATTAATGACTTCGTTCTCCACTGCCAGGCCGCAGGGATCGAGCCGCAGCTGAACGTGCTTCGGACGATATACCGGCTCCACCAAGGGAACAAGTCGGAGTACCTAACTATCTGACTCCGAGGCACGGCGGCAGGCTCGTCGTCTGCCCCGACTCTATCAAGCACTGGCGAGAGAAGTGGGTCGTCGTGCAGAGTTGAGAAGCCTGGCCGATCCCCACTAATTGGGCAGAAGGGGTGCCCAAGAGGGCGACGACACTGCCGAGGCTTACAGTAGAAGAAGAAGAGGCGGTCCGGACCCTCCTTGACCGGCCGAAGTATGATTGGAAGGATTTGACGGAGGACGTTCTCTTCAGGGGAGGACTCTGCCACGTAGATCCTAGTACGCGGCTCTCGTCAAGTTCTTTTTTCTGTACTTGCTGCCTTGTTGTTTTTTGTGCTAATCATTTTTTGCTTTTGATGCAGAATCCATGGACTACGAGGCGGTGTTGGCGCTCAGGGCGGGGCTCGCCAGTAAGGCGCCGAAGAAGCGCAAGAGGGTTGCGTCGAAGCTGCCCTCAACCTCGAAGGTGCCGAGGATTGCGGCCCCCGTCCAGGCGGTGGAGGTTGTCGACGACCTGTGGGGGAGTTCCCCATTGCCGCTGCGCTCGCCATGCCGACCCCGCCGCTGACCGTAGCAGGCGAGGAGCTCCTGACGGAGGAGCACAAGCGGATCCATATCCCGGACTGGCAAGTCCGGAGGCACGATGGGTTCCTCGGGAACTCGTTGGCGAGCATGCAGGCCATCAAGCATCTCGCCACCCCGAAGGACCGCGCCGCCATGGACGCGGGGAGGGAAGGCGACGACGTGATCGAGATCGCTCGTTCGGCGGTATCGGTAAGTTCCGAGTCCCCTCCGTTCGTTTCATCCCTTTGAATCACAAAATTTTTTTCTAACTCTCTCGGTTCGTCTTCTTTTTTTTTGTAGATCGTCGTCCATTTCGGCCACCTCACCGAGAGGCTGACCGCCCTCGAGAAGGAGCTGAAGCAGGAGTCCGACCAGGCTCAGAACGAGAAGGCTCGGATGTCGAACCAGCTCGACAAGCTCCGAGTTGAGCATGAGGGGAGGTCGGCGAGGGTCCAGCATTTCGAGGCCGAAGTGAAGAGGCTGGAGGACGAGCTGCTTCGGGAGAAGGAGGGGTCGGCCAACCAGTTGGTCAAGGCCGAGGCGAAGCAGGCGGCGGCCGTGAAGGCGGCGGAGGACGCAACCCTGGAGAAGGCCCAGGGGTACCTCGTGCAGAACATGGCGAAGGCCTTCGCCACTGCCCTCGACCGGGTGCGAGAAGCATACCCCGGGTTGGACGTCTCGGGATGGCGGCTCTTCCCCAGACACGTCGAGGGCTTCGACCCCGAGTCCGAAGGGGAAGAGGAAGAGGAGGAGGGCGACGCTGATGCCGACGCCGGGGTTACTGGCGAAGTCCCCAGCACCACGACCACTCCGTTGGCGGCGGCGTCTCCTTCGGCAAGTCAACGCCTACTCCGCCTCGTCGCCCGGGGAAAGAGGTCGGGCCCTGAATCCGCCTTTCGCTTTGTTGTTTTTGATTTTTTTGTTTTTCCTTTCGAACTTTGTAATGCCTAATAGCGGACTGGCCACCGCTTCTTTTGACGTTTAATGAAAAGAAAATTTTTGCAAGTGTTGGTGTTCGGAAGTTTTTGTCTTATGCCCCCTCTTTTGCCGAACTGTCCCCTCTTGTTTTTAGAGATGAAAATTTTTCCAAGTGCGGTGCTTCGGCCATATTCGACATTTTTGCTGATTACTCCGATCTCTTTGCAGCTTATGGTGATCGCCCAAGACGTCGAGCTTTCTCGCCCGGACGAGGAAGTTCCAGCCGAGGCCGGCCTAGGGGCGACAAGGCTGTGTCTGGCTAGGTGTAGAGAGAGACTTTATGAGGTCGAGCTCGGATTGCGCCGAGCTGAAAGCGAGAGGAAGCATCTCCAGCTCGTCCTTGGCCGGCGGGATATCGAGATTCGTCGTTTGGAAAGCAGAATCGCCGAGCTTATACCCGAAGGTGAACATTTGACAACTGATTTTAGTAATGAGATTCGAGTTCAGTGCATTCGTCATAACTTGTCCAAAATAACAGCGGAGAAGGACGAGTTGCTTTCCGAGATACAGCATCTGCAGTCCGTAGAGGCGAAGCTTCGGAGTGAGGGCAAGGGGCTGACGGCCGAGGTGGCCAAGTGGACGACCGAACGAGTCGAGTTGACTGCCGAAGTCGAAGCGCTGAAGAGAGCGACGGTGGATAAAAGCATCGAGGTCACCCACCTTCGGCGCCTCATCGCTAGCCGATCTGGAGTGCCGGACTCCGCGATACCCCCACGTTTCGAAGTCGACGTCAAAGACGACTCGTTGCGGGACAGGATCTCAGAGTTGGAGGCGGAAGTGGCCCGTCTTAAGCTGCATTCAGGGCCGATCAACGTTCGAAGTACGTCATGCACTCGCGCTGAGAGTGAGCGGGGCATTACTTTCTATGAGATGGCGACCCATCAGTGCATCGGCCAACCTAGCCCGGGGGACGCGCAGAGCTCGATAGCGATCTCCTTGAGCGGGGCGTCCGTCGGAGTAGCTACTAGAAGCGGTGACGAGGATACGTCCCAATTTGCCGGCTTGGGGTCGCGCTCCGGGGACAAGCGTCGTCACTCTCGAGTGTCCTTAAAGCGGAACGCTCCGGCTCCGAAGAAGCGCTGAAGTGGTCGACTCCGCGAGTTTTTTGCTTATTTTTTGTTTTTCGCTAAGTGTAATAAGTCGGCATTGTAACTTTCCTTTGATGAGTTGTGCTCCTGTTGTGTATGCCTTTGTACCACATCTATTTCACCAATAAACGCGTTATTGCCGAACTTGTGTGTTTTATTCTTGCGACTGTTGTCTGCCGTGCCGTAACTTCTAAAGCTTCGGACTCCGAATAGCGAGTTTCTTTTAGTTCGTTCATGAGTGAAATCGCGAGATAGCATCGAGCCAAGTGTTAGACTTCGGGGTCCTTGGTTGATTAGGTTAGGGTCGTCGGAGCGTTTTCGAATGGCGAACTGCCCCTAGCTCGCTTAGGAGCGAGCTTGCGGAGTAGAGTCGAACCAAGTGTTGGCCTCCGAACCATTGTCAATTTAAGGGGTGTGGGAGCAATTTCGAATGGCGAACTACCCCTAGCTCGCTTAGGAGCGAGCTTGCGGAGTAGAGTCGAACCAAGTGTTGGACTCCGAACCATTCAACGGCTATGGGAGCATTTTCGAATGGCGAGCTACTTCTAGCTCGCTTAGGAGCGAACTCGCGAAGTAGAATCGAGCCAAGTGTTGGACTCCAGAACCATTGTCAATTTAAGGGGTGTGGGAGCAATTTCGAATGGCGAACTACCCCTAGCTCGCTTAGGAGCGAGCTTGCGGAGTAGAGTCGAACCAAGTGTTGGACTCCGAACCATTCAACGGCTGTGGGAGCATTTTCGAATGGCGAGCTACTTCTAGCTCGCTTAGGAGCGAACTCGCGAAGTAGAATCGAGCCAAGTGTTGGACTCCGGAACCATTGTCAATTTAAGGGGTGTGGGAGCAATTTCGAATGGCGAACTACCCCTAGCTCGCTTAGGAGCGAGCTTGCGGAGTAGAGTCGAACCAAGTGTTGGACTCCGAACCATTCAACGGCTGTGGGAGCATTTTCGAATGGCGAGCTACTTCTAGCTCACTTAGGAGCGAACTCACGAAGTAGAATCGAGCCAAGTGTTGGACTCCGGAACCATTGTCAATTTAAGGGGTGTGGGAGCAATTTCGAATGGCGAACTACCCCTAGCTCGCTTAGGAGCGAGCTTGCAGAGTAGAGTCGAACCAAGTGTTGGACTCCGAACCATTCAACGGCTGTGGGAGCATTTTCGAATGGCGAGCTACTTCTAGCTCGCTTAGGAGCGAACTCGCGAAGTAGAATCGAGCCAAGTGTTGGACTCCGGAACCATTGTTAATTTAAGGGGTGTGGGAGCAATTTCGATTGGCGAACTACCCCTAGCTCGCTTAGGAGCGAGCTTGCAGAGTAGAGTCGAACCAAGTGTTGGACTCCGAACCATTCAACGGCTGTGGGAGCATTTTCGAATGGCGAGCTACTTCTAGCTCGCTTAGGAGCGAACTCGCGAAGTAGAATCGAGCCAAGTGTTGGACTCCGGAACCATCGTGAGATTAAAGAGTTAAAAGCAGAGGGATGTAATAGTAGTGAAAACATGAAGAAACTTCATTTATTAATGTCTAATGATCGGCTGCTTCTAAAGTTGCTAGCCGTTATTACAATGAAAAAAACAAAAGGAAAAACCACTACTAGTAAAAGGAAGGGAACGGTTCGACATTTCGAGTTACTTGGAGAGACGTAGTTGCCTTCTCTTGGTATTTCAAAAGATGGTCGGCGTTCCAAGTCCTGGGAATTTCTCTACCTTCGAGATCTTCTAGCTTGTACGTACCGGGGCGGATTACTTTCGAGATCTTGTACGGTCCCTCCCAGTTCGGGGCCAGCTTGCTTTTCTGTCCGGGGAACGAGATGGCCAACTTCCGGAGGACTAAATCCCCTTCTTTGAGGTCTGTTGGGCGGACTCTTTTGTTGTATGCTAGCTCGATCCTTCTTCGGTAAGCTTGCTGGCGTATGGCAGCTCTCTCTCGGATCTCGTCTATCAGATCTAGGCTTGCTCTGAGCTCTCTATCATTCTGCTCTTCTTCATAAGCGATCAGGCGAGGATAGGGTATCCCGACTTCTAGGGGGATGATGGCATCGGCCCCATAGGTGAGATTAAATGGGCTCTGGCATGTTGGGGTCCGCTTGGTGGTGCGGTGATTCCAGAGCACGTTCGGCAGCTGATCGACCCATAGTCCCTTGGAACACTTGTCTAATCTCTTCTTGATGCCTGAAAGAATCTGTCGGTTGGCATTCTCAGCCTGGCCATTCGACTGAGGATGGGAGACGGAGGAGAATCGGTGTTGTATGGAGAGGTCCTCACACAAAGCTCGGAAGGCGGCTCCGGTGAACTGTGTCCCGTTATCCGTGACTATGACTCGGGGAACGCCGAAGCGACAAATCACATTTTTCCAGAAGAATTGAACGACTCTATGCTCGGTGATTGTAGCTAGGGGCTCGGCTTCTATCCATTTAGAGAAGTAGTCGACTGCCACGACTAGGAACTTTAGCTGCCCGGGAGCTGGTGGAAACGGTCCTAGTAAATCCATTCCCCACATGGCGAAGGGGATCGGACTTGATAGGAAGGTGAGCGGTGCTTGTGGAAGGCGTCGGATGTCTGCATACTTTTGACAGGAGCTGCATTGCCGAACGTGTCGTTCGGCGTCCCGTAAGAGAGTGGGCCAGTAATACCCGTAGTTCAATACTTTGCGCGCTAGAGCTCTGGACCCCGAATAAGCTCCGCCGATGCCCTCGTGGAGCTCTTGCAGGGCGTAGTCGGCCTGCCCGGGGGAAAGGCACCTTAGGTAAGGCCGACCGTCCACCTGGGTGAAGGAGCGTTTATATAAGATGCCTTCGATTAAAGCAAAACGCTCGGCTCGGGTCCTGATTCTTCTTGCTTCCCTCGGATCTTCAGGGAGGAGTCCGTCTTTTAAGAATTCGACGATGGGTTTCATCCAGTTGTCCTCGAGGAGGACAGGCAGTGTTTCAACGGAGTCTGGTGCTTCATCCTCTATGCTTGGCTTCAAGAGGACTTCTATCAATACGGTCTGTTCAAGACCTTGAAGGGAAGAGGAGGCTAATTTCGATAGGGCGTCGACCTGAGCATTTTCTTCTCGAGGGATCCTTCGGATGAGGGCCTCCTCGAACAGCGCCATGAGGCTCTTGACTTTAGCCAGGTATTTAACCATTCTGTCATCGCGGGCTTCATACTCTCCGAGGACCTGGTTGACAACCAACTGAGAGTCGCTGAAGATCTGTAGCCGCTGTGCTCCTGCGTTTCGAGCCATTCTGAGACCGGCTAATAACGCCTCGTACTCGGCTTCGTTGTTCGAGGCTTTGAAATTTATACGGAGGGAGTACTGGAGGACGAAGTCATCTGGGCCTGCCAGGATGACCCCTGCCCCGCTTCCCTCATTGCAAGAAGATCCGTCAACATAAATCGACCAAACCGGTGGCCCCTTTGCTGTTTGGCAGGGCTCAGGGATTGTACTCTCAACTATGAATTCGGCCAGCGCCTGAGCCTTGATGGCGGTCCGAGGCTGATAAGTTATATCATGTTGGCTCAGCTCGATTGACCACTTCATGAGGCGGCCGGAAGTCTCAGGCTTGTGAAGGACCTGTTTCAGCGGCTGGTCGGTAAGGACGACCACCGAGTGGGACTGAAAGTAGGGTCGAAGCTTTCTCGCGGCCATTACCAGGGCATAGGTCATTTTCTCAATCTTCGGGTACCGGAGCTCGGCGTCCCGGAGCACTTTGCTGACGTAGTAAATGGGTTTCTGAGCCCTTTCTTCTTCTCTGACTAAGACCGCGCTAAGCGTCTGTTCGGAAGCTGCTAGGTTGAGATAGAGTGATTCGCCAGGTATCGGTTTGCTGAGGAGAGGTGGATTGACGAGGTAGGCTTTAAGCTGGTCGAAGGAGTCTTGTTGCTGCTGTCCCCACTCGAATCCTTTAGCCCCCCTGAGGGCTTTGAAGAATGGGAGACACTTCTCCCCGGACTTCGACAGAAAGCGCCCTATGGCAGCTAGGCGACCGGTCAATCTCTGAACTTCTTTAATATTTCTGGGAGGGGCCATGTCTAATATGGCCCTGATCTTCTCCGGATTTGCTTCAATCCCTCGTTGGCTAACCATGAAGCCGAGGAACTTCCCTGATGAGACGCCGAACACACACTTGTTCGGGTTGAGTCTCATACTGTGCTTTCTTAGGACGTCGAAGGCTTCCTGAAGGTCGGCCACATGATCAACACCTCGGATGCTCTTTACAAGCATATCATCGACGTACACTTCCATGTTTCGGCCGATCTGGGCCTGGAAGACCTTGTTGACTAGGCGTTGGTATGTTGCACCGGCATTCTTGAGACCGAACGGCATGACCCTGTAACAATAAAGGCCCTGGTCGGTAACAAACGATGTCTTCGGGATGTCTGGAGGGAACATCCTTATCTGATTGTAACCTGAGAAGGCATCCATGAAGCTGAGGAGCTCGTGTCCCGAGGTTGCGTCAATCAGAGTGTCGATGCTCGGCAGAGGGAAGGGATCTTTGGGGCAAGCCTTGTTGAGGTCGGTGAAATCAATACAAATTCTCCACGTCCCATTGGACTTCTTCACCATTACTACGTTAGACAACCACTCCGGGTAGTTTACCTCCTGTATGAATCGGGCTTTCAACAGCTTATCTACCTCCTCTTTGATAGCGAGCTGACGCTCGGGGGCGAACTTGCGCCTCTTCTGCTGAACCGGTTTGGACCCCGGATCGACGCTTAAGCGGTGGACTAGGAGTTCTTCGGAGATACCGGGCATGTCTGCTGCGGACCATGCGAAGAGGTCTTGGTTGGCTCGGATGCATTTCACAATATCTGAGTATAGGGCGGATGGGAGAGTCTTGCTTACGAAGAACTTGCGGGACGGCTTCCAGTTCGTCCACTGGCTCGGAGGTCGGTCTTGCAGAATCTTGGGGAATCTCCAGGGTCTCTAAGGAGAGGACGGGCCCGAGGGTTGAGGTCATGTAGCACTTCCAGGCCTGCTCCTGATTTCCCCTTACTTCCCCGACCCCGGATCGGGTGGGGAACTTCATCTTCAGATGGTATGCTGAGGGAACTGCTTCCAGAGCTGCGAGGCCAGGCCGGCCCAAAATCACGTTGTAGGCAGCGGGAACATCCACCACCATGAAGTCCATTGGCTCTGTCCTGGTAGTAGGAGTCTGGCCGGCAGTTACATCGAGGGTGATCACCCCATCAATAGTTACCGGAACCCCCGTGAACCCATGGAGAGTGTAACCGGCGGGCTTGAGTCTGTCTCTGGAGAGCTTTAGGCCTTTAAAAGCGGAGAGGAGGAGGATGTTGACGGAGCTGCCGTTGTCTACTAAGATCCTCTCCACCTTGAAGTTCGCCATGTGGAGGCAAATGACGAGGGCGTCACAATGTGGAATACGAACTCCCTCGAGATCTTCGTCGGAGAAGGTGACTGGCACTCCGAGGCCTTTGGGAGGAGGTGTGGCTCGGACTGAATTGACCTCTCTGATAAACGCTTTCCGAGAGGAGTTCGAGGAGCCTCCCATTGGACCCCCATGGATGAGGTGGAGGACTCGCTCTTCCTCAAAGTCTGGCATCTCTTCCCTTTCCGGATGCTTGTTAGCCCCCCGAGGCGGGGGAGGGAGCTCGGCTCGGTCCTTTCTTACAAACTTCGTTAGTTGTCCCCTTTGGATAAGGGCTTCGATCTCGTTCCTCAGAGCACGGCAGTCGTTGGTGTCATGCCCATGGTCCCGGTGATAGCGGCACCATTTCTCTCTATCTCTTCTCTTGGCGGGGGTGTTCATCTTGGGAGCCGGAGGCAAGACCCCGTCTTTTTCGACCTCCATGAAGATGGCTGAGAGGTTAGCGTTGAGGGGAGTGAACTTCTCAAATCTAGGGGGAGGTCGGCACTGGCCGGCATTATCCTTCTGGAGCTTCTTGGCTCCTTCTTCTTCCATCCCCTTCCTTTTAAACGCGGAGGCAGGCACCTCCCAGTTGGGTTGTTGCTCAGCCTCTTCGGCCCGAATGTACTTTTCTGTGCGAATGAGGAGATCAGAAAAGTCCTGTGGTGGCTTCTTGGCGAGGGAGGAGCGGAGGTTGGAGTTGAGAATATTGGATTGGAACGCTGCGGTAGCAACCGACTGGTCGAGGGAGGCAATGGTTCTGGCTTCAGCTGTGAACCTCTTCACGTAGTCTCTCAGTTTCTCTCCCTTCTGCTGACGGAGGTGCAATAGTGAGATGCTGGTCTTCTCAGTCCTTCGGCTGCTGACAAAGTGGGTGATGAAGAGGGTTTCGAACTGCTCGAAGGAGAATATCGACGCTGGGGCAAGGCGAGAGTACCACTCTCGAGCCGGGCCTTTGAGAGTCGCGGGGAATGTTTTGCAGACGAGGGCATCGGAAGCTTGGTGGAGGAGCATCAAAGTCTTAAAGCTTTCGATGTGATCCACTGGATCGGTCTCCCCGGTGTAATTCTCGAACTGGGGAGGTTTGAAACCGAACGGCACAGGGGCATCTACTATGGTCCGAGAGAATGGGGGCCGGCTAGGACGTAGGGTCCTCCCCCTGAGCTCCTCTTCTCGGTTTATCTGACCCAGGAGCTTTTCCACCTCATTAAGGCGGCGGTTCATGGTGTCATCCCTCCGACGGTAATCCGCCGGGCCACGGGACTCGTCTTCGTATGAGGGGGAGCGAGGGCTGCGCCGATGGTAGCTTCGAGAACGGCGAGGACTTGGAGTATGCCGAGAGTTGGTAGGAGCGGGTCGAGGAGAGGGAGACCGTCGGCGAGGGCTTCGGACCGGAGGAGGGGATGGGAGCTTCGGCCCAATAGGATTCTGACGGAGGTTGAGGGCCTGCAGGACGGTCGCTTGGAACTGTTGGAACTCGGCACGGGTGATGGGTGCCTCATTGTTCCTAGGCTGTTGCCGTCCTGCGGGAGAGTGCCTCCTTCGGTGGTGATCGGGGGAGTCCTTCCTCCCTCTTCGGATGGGGGACCTCCTGTACTCTCGGCGACGAGGGGAACGCTCTTGCTGGCGGGAGACCTCCTCCCGAGCCCGCTTTTCATCCAGATGACGACGGAGGTCATCATCCTCCGGGCGTTTGGGGGGGACATTGTGGCGACCAGAGGCTCGGGGATGATGGGAGGCCATAGAAGCGCTGGAGGCGTTGTGGATGGAGAGGTTCTCTTGGTGAAGAGGCTGTTTCTGAGGGTTAGGACCTTTTGGATCGGGAGGTGGAAGGTTCCGTTGGAGCGGCTCTTCCATGGTAGGGGGAAGTTGCCCTTGTTGCTGAGCGGGATCAGGAAGAACTTCTTGCTGGTCAGGGTTGGGTACTCGGTTAGACCCTCTTGACCTAACTTTGCGGGGCGGCATGGCTGGAAAAGACCTGTTCACCGGGAAGAGGAAAGGTCTCTATTCGTTAGTTTCCCACAGACGGCGCCAATCTGTTGCCGCTAAATTTGGTGTGGGGGCAAACAGATAGAACTTGTGGATTCTTAGGGAAACTGAATAGAAAACCCGTGTACCTGTTCCGTCGGACTTCGGTCGTCGATCCCGCCGTAGACCTGCAAAGAGTGCGAGACACCGGGGTTGTTCCCGGCGACGCACCCTCCGACGCTCAAGTCAGTAATCAGAGAGATTATGAAAGAGCGTAAAAACTGGTGAAAGATTGATTACCTCTTAATGGAGATGGATGGGGGGTATTTATAGGCGTCTCAGGGAACAGATTGGGAATGTAATCCTGGTGATTTGGCAGGGAATATTCCCCAGAACCAGATGAGGAATGTAATCTGATGAGGTATATTCCCCGTAATCAGATAAGGAATTTTATCCCCAAATCCCGGTGAATAGATAGATGTATATCTGGGTCGTTGATCAAGATTAATCAGGGACCCTGATTTTATCTCGCTGGATTGGGTGTACAGCGGGTTGAGACCCGCACCCTCTTGTTGGTGGGTCCGTTTGTGGGTTACTGGGTTCTTGGGGAGAAGACCCACCACCTATTTCGGACCCTCTTGTAGGCGAAATCACCATTTTACCCCCATGTCTCAAGATTCGTACTCAATTTGGACGGTTCCGATTTAACCCCACTTTTAGCCATATCACCACCTATAAAAGAGAATTCGACTCGAAACAAAATTTCCAGTTCAACAGACATATATTTGATCAAACAACATGACTAATTATTATAATTTTAAAGAGTAATCTTGTCCATATACATTGGTCAAGGACTCAAGGGGAACAAGGTTTTCATCATACCAAAGATAACCAAACTAAAAGCAAACAAGTTTGATGAAAATAATAGTGTTAGATTATCTCTAGTCGTTCAACTCAAATTTGGGGTATTGGCATATAGGAATAGGAATTTTGAGTTTCAGTTGTAATTGTTTAAACCCAAAATTCAGGTTTTCATTTTAAAAAATAGACGGAAGATAGATGATGTCTTGACTCACAAAAAAGGATGTCATTTTAAAAATGTGTCGGACGAGGAATCATTTTCCGTCTGAGGATTTTTTTTATACAGAATTTACCACGAACGGAAAATCATTTCCCGTCCAAGATATTTTTTTCCAAATTAAATCTTAAATAAATCCTAATTAACTCTTAATTTAATCCTAATTAAATCTTAAATCTTAATTAAATTTCAATTAAAACCTAATATACCCATAATAATTTGTATAGGCCTAGTTCTTTTTTCTAAAAACTCAAAATTGGTTTGGACGGGAGATCATCTCCTGTCCGAGAATTTTTTCTTCTTTTTAATCGGCGGAAATGATTTCCCGTCCAATCAATTTAAAAAAATAAATTAATCGGACGTGAAATCATTTTCCGTACGATATTAAAAAAAAAAGCGACAAAAGATGATCATTCGTCCGATGACTTTTTAAAAAAAATGAACGGACGAAAGATCATCTTTCATCTGGCTATATTTTGCAATTTCCTAAATCCTCTCCCAAATATAGCAGACCATTGTTCCCCTAAAACCCAAAGTTTTGGTATATAGGCAATGACTACAACACTCTTTTTCTTTTTTAAAAATTTTGCAAATTTAGCCCATGACTACAAATGCTCTAATCATGTGTATCTCGAATAGATACTTTTGTTACTATCCGTTGTATAATATAAAATCCAATAGATGGGATTAAATAGTGTAAGAAGATAGATGTTTTAGATTGGATATAGGGAATTAAAGCATCTGTAGTTGTTAAGACCCAAAACTTTCATATTTGGCTTTTAGAAAAGAAATAGGAATTATGACTTCTTGCTATAGTCGTTCAGACTCCAAATATGAAAAAATAAATTGCACGGACCCAAGATGATCTTGCGTCCGATATTTTTTTTTAATAAAATTGCACGGACACAAGGTGATCTTGAGTCAGATACAAATTTTCAATTTTTTTTTTAAATTGCACGGACACAAGGTGATCTTGAGTCAGATACAAATTTTCAATTTTTTTTTAAAAATTGCACAGATCTGATACAATTTAAAATAAAACACAGACGCAAGATGATCTTGCATCCAATATTTTTTCTTAAACCTTAATTAATCTTAATTAAATTAAATTAAGATTAATTTTTTTAATTTTGAAAATTTGGTCAACGACTACATAGGTTCCTTTTGGGCTAAATTTTATATTATCTTATAGGTTCCTTTTTGACAATGTTTTCTCATTCTTTCCAAATTCTTATCGTAAATGCAACACAAACACAGAACAGTCTTTGACCCCTGCTCAAGAAACCCTTCATTTTCTCAAACAAAAAAAATCAAATCTTTCCTCATTTTGACTTGATCACCATGGATGGAATCAATCACAAAACCGTAGCGGGAGAATCCGTCCCTATCTCTTCGCTGTCAACCGCTCACCATTTCCCCTTTCGCCCACAACTTTCCTCCATCCCTCTTTGGTCCAATTGCATTAAAATTGAATGTATGGGTAAAAATAGAGCTAAATCGGGACCGTGCAAATCTGTACGCATCCTATAGCTGTCAGGGGTAAAACAGTTATTTCACCTATAAACGAGTCCGAAAATGGGAAGTGGGTCTTTTCCAAGCCCAATAACCCAAAATGGGTCGGGGTGACAGCCCGTTACGAACCAGCCCAGATCGTTTAGAGAATTATTCAAATTCATGATTAACTTTAAGAGGCAGTTTAAACCAAAATTCTTATCATGAAACGATTTAAACTCTCTGGCTTATCCAAAAACACCGAGATATAGAGATAAATAATTATCTCCAAACCATCTCAAAAGGCGACTATAAATACCCCTCTACCCCCACCATAAAGAAGGTAAGCAAAAAATTTTCTACAAAAGCGCTCTCTTATAATCTTCCTGATTACTGACTTGAGCATCGGAAGGTTCGTCGTCGGGATCCATACCGATGTTTCGAATTTTTTGCAGGTTAACGGCGGCGGCGAGAAATAGTCAAATGCCAGCAAGAAGTCAACAAGTCTGCTTTTATTGTTTCTTGAAGAACTCACAAATCATCTGTTTGCTCCCACATCGAAATTTGCAGCAACAGATTGGCGCCGTTTGTCAGAAACAGAAAATGCAATCCAACCACATATCCCCGGCGAAAGTAGTTTCTAATTCATGCCTTCGAAAGGGAAATGGAAGGCAGCAGCGCCTAGCCGAAGTGCCACTCCTCTTCCTCCTCCCCTGCTACTCCAAGATGTTCTTCCTCTACAAGACCACCAACAGATTCAGCAACCCTAGCCTGAACAGCCTCCTCCTCAATAGGCTCCTCCCAGGTCCGGGGGGGCTGCTCCGGGGGGCTCCCGTCGAAGCCGTCAGGGACAACAATCTCATCATGACCACATCTCAGTTCATAATCCTTCAACCGACTCCATGGCCTCTCAGGGTCCTCAAGGGCCGGGAGATCTTCGACAAGTAATTGTTAACCGTTAACAAGGGGTAAACCTCTAAACTCGCTTGAATGAGAGGCGAGCCCTTGATGAAGTCCATCACCCCGAGCACCAAAGGGCCTCGAGAGTCTGGTCCCTCCAGAGGCTAAGATCTAGAAAACCCCCCTCCCCGAGGAGGCGAAAGGAGTCCCCTCCACGTCGTCGGCAGAGAAGTCAACCTAATAAGTCGATCAGCACCTAGAGACCGCGGAGCTGGAGGTGCCCCAGTCACATAGGCAGAGTTCCAGAACTTCAAAGAAGACATACTGCGAGCACTTAATATTGCCACGAGCCACAATCAGCGTGCACCTAGCCCTCGCCATACCCCGAGTTATGAACAGCGTGCATCTAGTCCTCTCCAGCCACTCATGAAGGAGAGTCCCAAGTGTCGACTAGATCTGTCCGAAGGGACGACTCGGTCCATCGCCATCTTCATGAGATGGAGAGGCGCCTTTGCAGACTCGACCTGGAAGAAGAACAACGGGCAAGGAATTTCTGCCCGAGCAGGCCTCCCTTCTCCAGGGCCATCATGGAAGCTCCGGTCCTTGAGACCTTCAAGCACCCTCACTTCGAGTCTTACAATGGGGAGTTAGACCCAGCTGATCATATCGAGAGTTTCAAAACTCTCATGATGATTCACCAAGCCTCAGATGCGCTCCTTTGCAAGACCTTCCCAGCCACATTGAAGGGACCTATGAAAGAATGGTACTCCCGACTGTCCCCCACCTCCATCTTCTCATTCGATCAGTTTGAGAAAGTCTTCCTCACCCACTTCGTAAGCCACCGCAGAACAGAGACTACAAGTGCATCTCTATTTGCCCTAACTCAGAGGAAGTGCGAGCGCCTAAGGGACTATGTCCGGCGCTTCACAACCGAGGCTCGGTCCATTGCCTCTCTCGATCAGTCGGTGGCCTTGGCAGCATTCCGACACAACATCAACCATGCTGACCTAAAATCATCCTTCACCAAGAAGCCATCCCGGGAGTTCTTGGAGCCCCTATTGAGGAGTGAGAAGTATATTCTGGCAGAAGAAGACCTCCACCCTAATGACCAAACGAAAGGGAGTGGATGAAAAAGGCACTAAGAAGCTCTAAAAGGATAACAACGACCAGTGCCGCTTTCGTCCCCATTTTGAAAAGTTCACCCCTCTCAATTCCTTTTTTTCGGATATCCTCATGGAAGTCAGTAAAGAAGAGCTGCTCCAACCTCCCCAAAAGATGAATACCGCTGGCAGAAGAGGAACAGAGATAAGTGGTGCTGCTTTCACAGGATCCACGACCATGACACAGATGACTGTCGGGACCATAAGGATGAGATTGAAGCCCTTATTCAGAGAGGGCAACCAGCCAAGTTTGTTAGGAAGGACATTGTTGTTCCTCCACCATCCCGAGGGGCAAATAATAGAACTGAAAGACCTGCTGAGTCCCCTGGCTCCGAACCTGAAGCAATCCTACACCTAATCTACGGAGGCCCAATGGGGGCAGAGTGGAACTCCTTAAAAGCCTTCATCCGAGAAGTAAACTCAGTTGAGAACCATCCTCTACCCAAAGGCTTCGAGGTCCCCGTGACTTTTTTCAGATAAAGACTTGGAAGGCATCCGAATGCCTCACTGTGATGCCCTCGTGATCAGCCTCCACATGGTCAACCACGAAGTGCACCGGATCCTAGTCGACAACGGCAGCTCTATCAACATCCTCTTCCTAGAGGCCTTCTAAGGCCTTAAGTTGTCCCGAGACCGCCTCAAACCCACTGGCTACACACCCCATGGATTCTCTTGCCACCAGAATAGAGCCAATGGATTTTATGGTTGTTGATGTAAAGGCTGCATACAATACAATCCTCAGCCGACCCAGCCTCGCCGCGCTTCAAGCCATGCCCTCTGCCTTCCATATGAAGATGAAATTCCCTACCTCCACAGGGGTGGGAGAAGTCATGGGAAGCCAGGAGACTTCCTGGAATTGTTACATGACTTCGGTAAGAGGATCGGTTCTCTCTCTCGATGCCCTTGAGCTCCCCAAGGGAGCAGCCAAGCTGTTTCAGAGCCGATCGATGAGTTAGAAGAAGTAGCTTCTTTGAAGAAGACCCGACCAAAACCTTCCAAGTGAGCAAATTCCTCTCCCACTCAGTCAAAGCCGACATAGCCTAATGCATCAGGGGCAACCGGGATCTGTTTGCATGGACTGCTTGCCGATATGCCAGTATTTCAGAGGAATTAATTATGCACCATCTCATCAGAACCGGGACCAGTCTAACAGAAGCATCGCAAGTTTGAACCGGACCAGCAGAAATCTATCAAAGAAGAAGTAGATAAACTCTTCGCGGTTCGTTCATCTAAGAGGTCAGTTACCTCAAGTGGCTTTCCAATGTCATGATGGTGAAGAAGGCCAGTGGGAAGTGCAAGATTTGTATCGACTTCACCAATTTGAACAAGGCTGTCCAAAAGATCTGTTCCCTCTTCCCAGTATCGATGCACTAATTGACGCGACTTCCGGTCACAAACTCTTGAGCTTTATGGATGCCTTCTCTGGGTATAATCAGATCATGATATTTTCCCCTGATATTTTGAAGACTTGTTTCACAACAGACCAAGGCCTATATTGTTACCGCATCATGATCTTTGGGCTAAAGAACGCCGGGGTAACGTATCAATGCCTCGTCAACAATGTCATCTAGGAACAAATTGGGAGGAACAAGGAGGTTTATGCAGATGACATGTTGGTGAAAAGCCTCTGGAAGCAGGGCTATGTGGTCGACCTCTAGGAAGTCTTCGATGTCTTACGAAGTGGCAACATTAGACTTAACCCGTCTAAATGTGCCTTCTAAGTATCGTCCGAAAAATTCTTAGGTTTCATGGTTAGCCAACCCTGAGAAGATCCAAGCCATATTGGATATGGCTCCCCCATCTAATGTCAAAGAAGTGCAAAGGCTCACAAGGTGCCTCGCCACCATAGGGCATTTTCTTTCCAAGTCAGGGGAGAACACCTCCCATTTTTCAAGGCCGTAAGAGGAACGAAAGGTTTTGAGTGGGGGCAATCGCAGCAGGAATCATTCGAACAACTTAAAGCATATCCGGTCAACCCCCCGCTCCTGACCGAAGCATGGGAAAAGTCTCTACCTTTACCACGCCACATCGGAACAAACCCTCAGTGCCGTTCTAGTGAGGGAAGAAGACAAAGCTCAGAGGCCGATCTATTACGTCAGTAAAGTCCTTCGAGATGCTGAACTCCGTTATTCCAAGATTGAAAGATGGCCTTTGCACTAGTCATGGTAGATCGAAAGCTCTTCCCATATTTCTAAGCTCATTCAGTGGTCGTTCTTACCGACCAACCCCTCAAGTCGGTGTTGCACAAGCCTGAGAGTTCGGGGCACCTCATGAAATTGTCCATAGAGTTGAGCCAACACGATATCAACTATCAGCCAAGGACTGCTATCAAAGCTTAAGCCCTAGAGGAATTTATAATGGAAAGCACTATCCCTGACCCCTGTAGGGAAGGCAAGGAACCCCCATTCTGGAGCATTTATGTCGATGGGACCTCATGCACTGAGGGAAGTGGAGTGGGGGTCATCCTAACTGGCCCGATGACTTTGTTCTCCAGTATTCGCTCCACATCAACTTTTGAGGGTCGAACAATGAGGCTGAGTATGAAGCTCTTATTACCTATCTATTCCTGGCACGCAAGGCTGGCGCCCAACGCGTTAAGGTATTTAGTGATTCTCTGCTGGTAGTGAACTAAGTCTCGGGGGAATACAAGGCTAGAGATGACCGCATGGCCAAGTATCTGGCTAAGGTCAAAGACCGTTTAGCCACCTTCCACAAAGCGAAAGTCCAACGGATCCTCTGAGAAGAGAATGGACAGGAATATGCCCTATCCAAGTTAGCTTCCTCCTTTCTCCAAGGGCTTGAGCGCACTATTTTGATCGAAGTTCTTTTAAGACCCAGCATTGAGGAAGGAAGTCTCGAACTGATGGAGATAACCCCAATGGCACAAGAGGAAAATTGGATGAAGCCCCTTCTTGAATTCGTCGTAAAAGGTGTCCTCAACCTAGCCCCCAAAGATGCTAAGAAAGTCAGAACTAGAGCCGAGAGATATACGCTCATTGAGGGAGTCATCTACATGCGCTCCTACACCCAGGTAGATGGTAGACCTTACTTGTGGAGTCTCTCCCTACAAGAAGCCCAGTACGCTCTCAAAAAGGTCCATGAAGGAGTTGGCGGTGCCCATATGGGAGCAAGGTCCCTTGCCCGCAAGATCCTGAATCATTGCTACTTCTGGCCCATGCTCCTTACCGATGCCGAACAGCATGTTCACCAGTGCGCCCCTTATCAGAGATTCTCATCCTTTCGGCATTTAACTCATGGTCAGCTATCCTCCTTATCCAATCCGATCCCCTTTGCCATGTAGGTAGGGATGGCAAACGGGTCGAACGGACCGGGTCGGGCCGAACCCGTCCGGGTTGGCCCGTGACTTGGGCGGGCTCGGGCCGGTTTGGCCACTTAGCCGGGCCGGGCCCAAACTTGATTTAGGCAACCCGCCCAACCCGTGAACCCTTTAGGGTCCAACCCGGGTCGGGTCGGGTCGACCCGCGGGTTGGCCCGTTTAGATAGGTAGGTTTTTTTTATAATATTTTTAGCTTAAAATAATAATAATAATAATAATACTAAGTAACTAATAATACTAATAAACATTAAAAATTGTAATAATAATAATAAGATTGAAAGAGTGAAATTGCCAAAAAAATTTGAATTATTATTCATATGAATATAAATTATACAATTTTCACAATTTCTAATGAAATGAAGAATTCAATTCACAAATAAGTTTTATACAATAACAAATTTCTTATATACAATTTTAATTTACTCCAATTTTTCTAATTTAACATAACAAGTAAAGATATAATACAATTCCTAACGTGTCGGTCGAGCTGCTATTACAAGCAAAGCAGATATTGTTGTTGTTCTTCTTCTTCTTCTTTCGGCAAGTTGTTCCCACTTGTGGACGTTGATAGTGCTTTCCCTTGTGTCATATCTTCAGCCTTCAGCCATTCTTCTGTGCAAACGAGCATCTCTAACGAGTTCGGCTTCAAGCGATTCCTGTAATCAGTTAGAACCCTGCCACTTGAAGAAAATGCACTCTCAGAAGCAACTGTAGAGACAGGTGGAGTTAGTAAATCTTTAGCCATAATTGATAGAATACTAAAAGTGTGTTCATGGTCTTTCCACCATTGTAAAATATCTAGTGGAGAAATAGAAGGCTTAGAATCTTGTTGGTTATACCAATTTAATTCATTTGGTTGATTAGTCCTAGGTTTTTTTGATTGAATTTGTTCAAGTAAATCAAATGTTTTATTATCAAATTTACTTATACCCTTACCTTTAGAAGAACCAGAAGAAGAATTAACTATAGAAGTTGTACTACTAGAAGCAAAACGTCTATCATAATAATCATACAAGTTATTTAATGTAGATTTAAACTGAACTAAAAAAGTAGCACAATCAATTACTAATTCTACATTTTCCCCAAGTAATGCAAAAAATATTTCAATCAAACTCTTTGTACATTCTAATTTGATACGAGGATCCATAACGGTAGCAACACAAATCAACATAGGAGGAAAATAATACTTCAAAAATTTTTTGTATGCAGGTTTTACAATCTCACCAACATTGATATCATTTAACATTTCGTTAAATGTTTGCATCATCCTTACTAATGAAATAAAAATGCTACTAGAAGTAGATTTATATGTTTTTAAAAATTTTAAAGTTGCGGTTTTAAAAGGTTCTAAAAATTTCAACAAAGATTCGGCAAAAAACCAATCAGCGAGAGTTATTTCAAAATTGTGCATATTTTTTCTGATACAAAAATCATTTACAACTGCTTTATATTCAGTAACAACATTTAGTAAATCAAAAGTAGAATTCCATCGGTGTCTAACATCCTTTGGAAATCTTCTAAAAGGTACATTTTTAAGCCTACACCAAGCTTTCCATTCTTGTAATATGCTTGGACTTAATGCAATGAAATGTACACAATTTCTAATTTTAATTATATATGGATCGGCTATTTTTAATGCATCTTGAACACATAAATTTATAATATGACATGCACATCTAACATGAAAAATATTGTCAGATGGAGGGTTTAATACGGATTTTAAAGTAGTAATTGCTATATTGTTGTTAGATGCATTATCAAAACTAATACACATAATTTTATCGCGAATATGAAAAACATCACAAATTTCTATAATACGATTTGCTATTGCAGCGCCACTATGGGGATAGGGCAACGCGGCAAGTAATATGATTCTTTTTTGAAGAATCCAATCATTGTCGATCCAATGACAGGTTATTCCCATCGTTGGAATATTGTTGACACCCGTCCAACAATCCGAAGTTAAACTAACTCTACAAGTTAAACTCTATAAAATTGCAATCAAAGCATCCTTCATTTCGATGTACATTTTAAAACAATCTGATTTGCAAGTATTTCTCGGAATTCGTCTAAAATGAGGGTTTAAGGCCGTTTGGTTAAAATTTTCCAAGTCCCTACTCTCGGGATAGGAAAATGGTAACTCTTCCTTTATGACTAATCGGGCCATTTCCCATCGAACAAGATCGGGATCATAAGGGTGGCTATCAACTAGACCGGTCCTAGGGTTGATTTTTTGTTGGCCTTGTAGGTCAGCAAGAAGGTCTTTATGGTTATGTTGGATGTGTCTACTAATTGTACCGGTACCGTCACCCCTCTTGAATTTGTATGTTTTACCACATGTTTTACAAACTTTCAAACCTATACCCGGAGTATATTCGTCTGGGATATAATCGTAATACTTATGCCAATCATTAGTTTCTCCTCTACTTTTCCTACTACTACGGGGTTGTGTGGTTTCGGTTGGTTGTTGTTGTTGTTCTTCCTCTTCTAATTGTATGTCACTTACAACCTCGTCGTGTGTACCCCATCGTTGGGTAGGGGGATCATGGTATTCTTGGGCGGGCTCACTAGTTGGGATAATTGGTGGCCTACGGGAAGAGGAGGAGGAATCTTGCCCGCTACGACCGCTACCGCGTGATCTAGACATAATGTAGTAATGTACTAATGTATGTAATAAAAAATACACAATGTAGGAACGGTGAATTATAAAAAAAATCTAAAAAATAAGAGGGTTGAGATAGAGAAGCTCAAAAAACCAACAATAATTTTAACTACAACACAAAAAAATATAACGAGAGAGGTATGAAATTTTGATACCGTTCACCGTGGAATACGTGTATATAAAATAAACCGGAAAAATAAGAATAGAAATAGAACTAGAAAGAAGCGCTTCGCCGATTCCGCAATTGAAGAGTTGAGGAGTGCTTGAAGGAGAATTGACGAGAGTTGAAGAGAGCTGAAGACGTTGAAGACGTTGAATTTTGATTTCGATACGATCGAAAATTGATCGTGTATATGCCTTATTGTAGACTTGCTTATTGAATACTACAATTGTTGAAAAATTCCTTAGAAATGATGTATAATAGTAGAGAGAGTAAGAGAGTAAGGTGTGAATTTTTAATGGGATTTTTAGGGGTATTTATAGGCTAAAAATACAAAAAAAAAACCAAAAAAAAACCAAAAAACAAAAAAAAAAACGGATTGGCTCTCTCTGTTGAACAGTGCTCCCCCCAACAGGCGACTCGCGGTTTAGAACGGTCGACCCGTAACGGGTCGAACGTTCGACCCAAACGGGTCCAACAGTTCGAAACCCATGGGTCGCCCCGCGGGTTGGCGGCGGGTTGGGCTTTTTACAACGGGTTCACGGGCTGGGTTTAACTGGTTGAATTCGCGTTTTTGACGACTCGGGTCGACCCGTTACTGTTCACCGGGTTCGACCTGAACCCGCCAAATCGTTTTACGGGCCGGGTTCAACGGGCGGGTCGCGAGCAGGCCGCCGGTTGACCTGGCCCATTTGCCATCCCTACATGTGGGGAATGGACTTGCTCGAGCCTTTCCCTCCAGCGCCTGCATAGAAGAAGTTCCTTATTATGGTGATCGATTACTTCTTGAAAATTGAAGCCGAATCTTTAGCAACTATAACCGAGACCATGGTCCAGCAGTTCTTCTAGAAGAACATTATTTGTCGATTTGGTATCCCTCGGATCTTGGTGACTGACAATGGGACCCAATTCACAGGGGAGGCCTTCCACAGCTTCTATGCGGATCTTGGCATCTAGCAGCAATTCTCCTTAATATCCCACACGCAATCCAATGGTCAGGCAGAGAATGCCAAACGGCAAATTCTCTCTGGCCAAAAGAAGAGACTCGACAAATCTGCTAAGGGGTTGTGGGTTAAACAACTACCCAATGTGCTTTTGAGCTACCGCACCACTAAATGGACCCCGAAAGGAGAATCTTTGTTCAATTTGACATACGACTCAAAATCCGTCATCCACTCGAAGTTGGTCTACCCTCTCCCCGCTTATTGGCTTTCAATGAAGATCAAAATTCCAATCAACCCCGTGTCAACCTTGACATCATCGACAAGATTCGAGAATGATCATCCATTCGTCAACAGATCTATCAGCGCAGGGTTGAGCAGTTCTACAACAAGAGAGTCCGCTCCACAAATCTTAAGGAAGGAGACATGGTCCTGAGAAAGTTATCAATTTCTTTCCCACGCAAGAAAGGAAAACTATCTCCAAAATGGGAGGGGCCATACAGGATCTCCAAAGTGTTCCGCCCTTGCGCGTATCACCTTGAAGACCCAGGGGGGGGGGGGGGGGTGAGAGTGCCTAGAACTTGGAATGCAGAGCATTTGATGAAATTCGAAGAGAGCTAGTTTTCTTAGTTTTTTCTTACTTTCTTTGTTTCTTATTCATCACCATGTAATAAAGGCTTGCAGATTAGAAGCAGCCACTTAGTTTTCTCTTTTATAAAGATAGTTTATTTTTTTGAAGAGTTATTGCCAAAAACAGATTGTTTACTTTGAGTAAGACTACTCTTAAAAAACGACAAGTTCAGAGTCCAACACTTGGTTTGATGCCACTTTAACCACTTACAAATGAGCAAGTGCGAAGTAGCTCGCCATTCGGAATTGCTCCCACAATTGTTGAAAACTCATAAACAAACTCACAACATTCCAGTTGTCCAACAAAGGTAAAATAACACTTAAATACTTTGAGGGTTTTTATTCCAAAAAGAAACTGATTACAAGATTAGAAAGGCACAAACAATACAAACATTGCTTAAGTGTTGAGAATATCTTAATTCACTCTGAGCATCCCCTGGGACTCGCGAAACTTCGGGCAAATGGAAAGCCAACTCGTGAAACGACTTTCCTTAAGCATGCTCCTCTCGCGAGCACGACGTGCTCCTCACGTTGCCACCATCAAGATGTCTCTTTAGTTGGTGAACTTCCATCTCCAGCTCAACTATTCTCTCTTTGAGAGAATCGTCCTTCACCTTTAGTTTCAAACGGGGCACGCTCCCTGTGGAGAACTCAAGAATTGCCCACTTAAGATGGGCTACCTCCATACTTCTCTCGAGCACCACGTTCTTCAACCCGTCTTGTTTAGTAGTAGCCAAAAGTAGGGATTGGCAAAGGAGTTTTACCCCTGAAGGCTCTCGGGCAGTCCCCTCCTCCGAAGGATTATCTTCAACCCCAACAGGGGGTACATCCTTCGAAGCCTCATCGTCACACCGTGCTCCTATCTCTCGATGGAATAACACTCTTCTTAAGTAGCCGAGATCCACTTCAGTTTTCGAAAGTCCCTCCCGAGACTGAGCGAGTCCCAACTTAGTAATATGGAGCTTGGTACGGAGCTGTGACGTCCCGCTGTCCTGAGAAACATGTACGGGGAATGCAATGACCTGCCAATCAAAGTAAGGAGCATAAATCACTCTAACGAAAAGTAAGGAAGCTACAAGATAGATCTAACTTAAAGTATGAAAGCTACAAGATAGTTCTATGTTTGAGTAGAGCTACAAGATAGTTCTAAGTTTGAGTAGAACTACACGATAGTTCTAAGTTCAAGTATGACAACTGCAAGATAGTTTCAAGTTCAAGTAGAGCTACCAAATAGTTCTAAGTTCAAGTGTGACAACTACAAGATAGCTCTAAGTTCAAGTGTGACAACTACAAGATAGTTCCAAGTTCGAGTAGAGCTACAAGATAGTTCTAAGTTCAAGTGTGAAAACTACAAGATAGTTCTAAGTTTGAGTTGAGCTATAAGATAGCTATAACTTCAAGTGTGACCACTACAAGATAGTTCCAAGTTCGAGTAGGGCTACAAGATAGTTCTAAGTTCAAGTATTAAAAGTTGTAATATATCTCCAAGACTCACTGCTATACATAATAAGGGAGCCCAAAAAGAGTTTTTCATTGCTAAAGTGAAGATACAAAAGCGGTGGCCAGTCCGCTATTAGACATTGATACAAAAGTATTCAAAAAAGAAGAAGAAGAAAACAAAAACAACTAATAAATGCGGTGTAGATACAAAATAGGTCAATGGACCACCTCGGTAGACTGGTCTACGGGGGATGTGGGCTCGCGACCGCTCCCCTCAGTCGCCTCCGACACCGCCTCTATAACCGACTGAGGGTCCGCTACAATGTCCTCCTCTTCTTCCTCCTCGCCCACCTCCGCCTTTTTGCCCTCGACGAGGTCGTACAGATTGTACCACGAGCCAACAAAGCTGGGGACATGCACTTCATGTTTGAGAGCCCTTGCGTACGACTGCTCCATGTTCGAACGTAGGTGTCCCTTCGCTTTGGCCTCCACAGCCGTCTCCTTCTCCTTCGCTGCAACTTCTATGGCCTTTGTAGTGAGCTCTCTCTCCTTGTCCGCCCTCTCCTTCTCCAAGGTGATCTGTTCGTTCACCTTCGCCAGCGCGGACTCGAGGAGGCTAATCTGAAATGCCTGAGACTCCGACAAGCGCTTCTCTGCCTCATACATCTTCGTGATCTTCGCTCGCTTTGACCGGTCCCTGTCACTCGCCGCCTTGAGCTCTTTCTCTTGCTCGGTGAACCGTTCCAGCATATGGCTAAAGTGGAAAGTGATCTACAAAGACATAGGAAAAAATTCTAAGTGTAAAGACACAAGAAAAATGTTCTAAGTGTTAAATTCACAAGAAAAGACTCTAAGTCATGGAGTTCGTGTAACCCCTTTTCCCGCTAATAAGTATTTTCCATGTTTTTCTATAATTTGATTTTTGTAAATTTCGGATCTTTTATTAAAGCGTTTTGTAATCGAAAATTTAATTCAATTCGAATAATGGTATATTTTAATTTTTATTTTCTACTCTTATTGATAGGCTATTTATATTTTAGCCCAATTTAAATGTATTATTGCTATTTGGGTTATTTTAATAAATTTATTGTTTGTTGGTTGTTGTTGTTGTTGTTGTTGTTGTTGTTGTTATCCTAATTTTTAACCTTGTGATTGTTATTATTGTTATTTTGGTTGTTATTATTATTAGTATTATTATTGTTATTAGTATTATTATTGTTGTTCAACCCCCCCCCCCCCCCCCACCCCCCCATACAAATGTTCTCCCTACCTCCCGCTCTCTCTTTTTCCCTCTGCTCTGTTTCTCCCACACCCCGAACCTAACTCATCCCCGATCTCGTCCTCTTCCTTCGACTGCCCTCGACCACCCACTACTCCTCGTTGACCCCCCTTGTCACCACCGTCACCACCACCATTCACATCGCCTCTCATCCCCGTCATCTCGATCGAACCCATTATCGCCATCGCCATCCGATCGCCATCACCGCCTCTTTGACCACCGCCTTCATTCGCGCAGTCACCTCGACTGCCCTTCCTTGATGCCCAGTCGCAGAGACGCCAACACCTCACCTCACCACCTCATCTTCGTCCTCTTCGCCGACTGAAATCCATCATCTTCATCGCCTTGCCTCCTTTTCCCCGTCGAAGCTTCGTCCTCGCTCATACCTCATCGAACCCATCTCCATCCTCGGCATTCCGTCATCTCACCCTCATCGTCGTTCCCCTATCCTCGCTGCAACCATCGCATCTCCTCCTCTGTTTCATTGAGAAATAGAGCACCGTCGTTGCCACCCTCACTCCAGTCGAGGTGCCGTCCCTTCGTCTCTGTGTCGCACCTCGGCCACAGTACCCCACTGCCAGTCACCCCAAGTGCCTTCGTCACCATTCGACGTTCTCCCTCCCGCCGTCTCGCTCTCTCTCTGTCGTGGTTGGGAAGAAACAGGTTTGGTGTTTGGTGTTTGCTGTGTTGGGAGTAAGGGATCGAACATCTGCGTTTGGTGTTTGGATTGAGTTGGTGTATACTGTTTGTATGAGAAAGGATTGATTTGCTGTGTTTGGTGTTTTGTTTGGGTTGCGGTGTTTGGTGTTTGGATTGAGATCCGGTGTGTGTGTGTGCGTGTGTGTGTGGTTGGTGTTTCGTGAAGTGAAGTATATTGTTGCTGTTTTGCACGTGGTTCGCACTTGTGATTGTGTTAGTTCGTGGGTTCGTTGCTTCGGGATCCTTATCCTGTTATTCTTGGTATTCAATTTCGCCGTTAGTAAGGCAAGTCACCGTCCTCTTGAATTATTAATTGTATCAAATTCAAGTTTTATTGAAATTCTTGCAAGTAGATCCATTTTGTTATCATATCGCTGTATTGATTATCTTCGTTGGGTCTACTGAGGGTTTACACGAGCTAACCCCAATATTCTTGACATCGTGCCACTTTGAATCCAAAAATATTGAATCTTGCAAGCATCATGTAGTATTAATGATAGGAAATTTTCATGTTTCTCATAACACGGTTAATTATTGTAGAGACATTGCTAGGTTGTATATTGTTTGATCGATTGATGGTTTATTGATGATAAATTAGTGTATGTATGTGTTCTAATTTTATTCATCACGTTTTGACACTCATCATGCTGATTATATAACTTATTGACTAATAGAATTGATATCCATCATGTTACTTAATTTATTCCATGAAAATACCCAAACCTGTATCTTACTTGCTGGCCAGTATGTAAACTGCTATTTTCGACCAAGTAAATGATCTTAAAAATAAATAATTTTCTGAATATGAATTGTATCCTTATCTTTCTAGTTTCCAGAACATCTTGAATTTTTTAATTCCGAGTTGTGTTGCAAAAGTTATGTTCATTTTACTACAGCTGTGTTTTATTTCAAGATTTTCAGATTCTTGTATCTTGCATGCTTAAACTATTAAAAGGCTGGTCAAATGATTAAATTTTGCTCTGTTAATTTCCAGATTGTTAGTAATTATGTTTAGGAGTCTAATAAATATTTTTCATGAATTCTATTTCGAGTTTTTGCTGATTCTAAAATTATTATAACATGATGTCGAATTTCTGCCTGAGCATGAAATCTGTAAAGAATTGGGTGTTTGACCTAGCTACTATTGTCGGATTTTGAAATTTAAATATGCGTTAGAACCATGTGGAAATCTAGTTTTTAGAATTTCTGATGGATTCAATTTTCGAGTTCTGAAACAGTGGAAAACTGCATTTTTGTACAGACTACTCTTGTTGTCCAGATTTTATATTTCTGATTTTAGTAGATTAATTATTTCTTTATCGTAATATTGCATGAATTAATGTATGTTGCATTGCATGATCGCAATGAGTTATTGCCATCGTTTTAATTGTCAAATTCAAGTTATCGCCCTATTATTTCCCTATTTGTTACCATCGTTCATCTCATATCTCAAATTGCATATTTTATTGTTGCATTAATAAAATAATTAACAAGTCGGGGTTTAAGGATTGACTTTAGTAGTGGACAATATAAAAACTGTACTCGAGGGAGGGGCCTGTGTTTCCCTAATTATTGGTCTATTGGTCTATTGGTCATATCGGTCATCGATTAATTGTAGATTACTGACTACAGTATCTCGATTGATTCGGTCATCGGTCATTATTGAATATCGTTACCGAGTACATGAAATATAAAATCCACCACTAAGTCTAATCTTAACTTGTTTGTATGTAGCAACCATGTGGTAAATGAATGGGACGCATGAAGTGCTATATTAGTTAGGATTATAATGATTAAAAAACTTAAGGATTGACACACCACATCAACACTGCATATTGTTTATCATTGTTCAGTTAATATCGAACATTGGCTAAGTGTTATTGTTATTAGTCATTGATTATTGTTACCGAATATTGAGACATTGTTTATAGTCATTGTCCCATGTTATTGATTCCTATTGATCCATTGAAATCATTGTTATACCGTTATCCCATTGTTCCTTGCTTTCTCTACTTGCTGTCCATGACTTGCTTTATGAACAATTTTTTTCCTCTTTTTAGATGACGTGTTTACAGGTGTTGATGAAGAATTGCTTGATCGATTGGGAGAACAACATTGATTAAGAAATTGATAGCATCGCCGCTTAATGAATAATTGTTTTGTCATGAAGACTTAATTATTGAACTATTGTCATTTCTTTGTATTATGGGCTTTTGACCCGAATCTTGCTATTATTTGTTCGAGATGTTGGATTATTATTGTATTTTGATATTTTATATTGTTTATTCCACGTATTATTGTTCATGAGATTATTATTATTGCCTGCACAATTGTTCGGTATTGATTATATTGTTGAGTTAATCGGATAAACAGCTTATGGGTGACGTTAGTCATTCGCTGGGCCAATGTCATGTACTCATTTTCCGTACTTTTGGAAAGCGGAGCGTGACAGTTCGAGACGAAACTTACCGACATGTTCGCCCTGGCTATCTCTAGGGCGTCATCACCTACCGACCCTTGCCTTCATCGCTGCTCTATCCTTCGGGGTCGCCAATTGCTGCACCGCCTGCATGCACATGGCGGAATCCCCGAGGAAACCGTAGTGCTTCATTACGTGCTAGTCAGGGATGAAGAGTTTTTTTCGCTCTTCGGTGAGAACCACCTCCGCCGCTACGGTAAGAGGCGGAGCTTCTAGTGCTAGTGCGGCACTGAGGGTGAACTCTCCGACGGACGAGGTAGGAGAAACGGAGGGGGGAGACTCCAAATTGACCAGCGGAGTCATCGGCGCCGAACCCCGTGCAACTTTAATGGACGATGGCCCCACAGTCGTCCTCTTCCTCTTCTTTTCGTCAGGTGCCTTACTACTTAGACCCCCTTGGTCAGAAAGCATCGATCTGAAGTCCATGTCTGCTGCTTTCGCAAAGTGAGGAACGAAAATATTAGCATATGAAGATATATAAGTTTACACAAGAAAAATAAGGAAAAATATATGATGCATACTAGGGTCGATCGGCCTGAGACCCCCACCGAAGAGAACCTCCTCAGTTATATCCTTCCAACACAGGGGAGGACGGTCGAGAAGTTTTAACACAACCTCATCCTCCTCCGGACTTAACACCGGTTCGGCCTTCGCCCACCTCGACACCTCCTCCCTCCACCTCGTGCGCTACTCCAAACCAAAAAATATTTCTCTTTCCAAAACATAATGCAGTCGGGGTTGTCGATCAGCTTCACTCCCCGATGCAGCGACAAATAATACCGGTACTTCGTCTTACTCTTTCGATGGATTCTGTAGAGCCTTCGGAGAACACTGAGCTGAGGCACAACCCCTGCTGCCTGGCACTGAAGAATAAAAATGGTGACGTGCCTCCACAAGTTTGGCATGTACTGCACCGGACTCAAGTAGTACCACTTCAGCACCTCAGCCACAAATGGCAGATGAAGTTCGGCGTGAAATGCGTCGAAGAGGAAAAAACACTTGTCAGGAGAGGTCAGCAAACAGGCTCGAACACCTGGACCTGGAGAAAGAAGACTGAGCTCCCTCGGTATCATGAAGCTCTTGCAGATACATACCAAGTCCCTCTCTGAAAAACATGGAGGGGATGTTGTCGACTTCGTAGTGCTCCCGTGGCCTATTCTCCTCGTACAAGGCCGACATCCCGTACACAACCTTGGCCAGAAGGTCGTCGGAGTAATCTCGAACACCGCCGATGCTTGTCAAGGGGCACCGGAAGCCTGCCTAACTCCCCCGCTTCCCTCACCTTCTCCGCTACCGTCTCGGTAATCACCGACCCTACCTACCTCTTCCCCTTATCCACTGTCTGGGGAACTATCAACTGCCGATCCTTTTCGTGGTCCGAGGTGGAGGTCCCATTCCCCGAGGAAACCCTAGAAATCAGATAAAATATATAAACAAAAATATGTATTTACCTTTATGTGACTACTACGGTCGGAATAGTTCGTCGAAAGTAAAATGCCTGGCCACGACTGCTAGCAAAACCACCCCAGAGCGAAAGAAAATTTTTCAAGAATCTGAGAAGGGAATGAGGAAATGAAGTGGGGGAAGACTTATAGAGAATGAGGGGTGTCGTTTGGGCTTTTAAGATATTCGACCCCCCAAAACCAGTTGTAAAACCCAAAAGGGTTGCGAATACCAAGCAGAAAGACTCGAAAATGAGGGAATCTCATGCATCGCCAAAAACCATTGGCTGGTTAATGGTCGACGGTCAAAGGGGACATGTGTCACTCTGCCCAACCACCAGACCTCGTCGGTGGCGTACTCCAACCAAACACGTCCCTGAACGTGATATCACGCAAAAGCCGTTCACTGGTCAACAGTCGACGGTGAAAGGGGACACGTGCCACTCTGCCGAGCCACTATAACTCTTCGATGGCATACTCTAAGAAAACACATCCCCGAATGTGAAATCACACAAAAACCATTGACTGGACAACAGTCAACGGTCAAAGGAGACACGTGTCACTCTGCCGAGCCACCTAGTTCTTCGGTGGTGCACTTCGAGCAAATCCGTCCCCGAACGTGAAATCACGCGAAAACCATTGACTAGTCAACGGTCAATGGTCAAAAGGGACATGTGTCACTCTGCCGGGCCACTATAGTTCTTCGGTGGCACACTCCGAGCGAATGCGTCCCCGAACGCGAAATTGAGAAAAAACCATTGACTGGTCAACAGTCAACAGTCAATGGTCAAAGGGAACACGTGTCACTCTGTCGAGCAACCATAGTTCTTCGGTGGTGCAGTTCGAGCAAACATGTCCCTGAACACGAAATTAAGCAAAAACCGTTGACTGGTGAACGGTCCACGGTCAACGGTTAAAGGACACGTGTCAAGTTGCCGAGCCACCGTAGCCCTTCGAAGGCATGTTCCGAGCAAACACGTCCCCGAATGCGAAATTGTACAAAAACGGTCAACGGTCAGAGGACACGGTTCACGCGACCGAGCCATCATAGCTCTTCGGTGGCATGTTCCGAGAAAATGCGTCCCCGAATGTGAAATTGACCAAAAATGGTCAATGGTCAATGATCAAAGGACACGTGTCACTGTCGCCTTTCCTGACCGTTCGATCTTCCAAATCTTCGCATTATTCATTATCAACTGCTCAGATTTTGCCACGTCATTAGGTAATTTAATAAATTCTTTATTTAATTATTAAAATGAGTTTTTATTTATAAAATTTGAGAAATAATTAAAATTTCGAAAAAATATTTAAAAAATTCTAAAAAATAATTATTCATTCGGAAAAATATTTTTAAAATTCTGAAAAATAATTATTAATTTAGAATAATTAATTAAAAACTTTGAAAATTAATTGTTAAAATTCGAAAAGTAAATAAAAAAATCAGAAAATGTTTAAAAAATGAAAAAAAATTACAAAAACTCAAAGAGGCTTTAAAAATAATTCTGAGTATATTACAAGCTCAGAAAGGTATCATCATACTCCTACCAAGCTCTAAACATCCCCGAATAAATTCTATGAACCACTAGAAACGGGGAAACTACTCCTCAAAGGTTATGAAACTCAGTCTTCAGCAGTAGGGAGCTCGTGATATGGGTAAAAATAGAGCTAAATCGAGAATGTTCAAATCAGGCACGCATCCTAAAGCTCTCAGGGGTAAAATGGTAATTTCACCTATAAATGTGTCCAAAAATGGGAAGTGGGTCTTTTCCAAGTCCAATAACCCAAAAATGAGTCTGTCTTGCTATGTCAGGGTGACAGCCCATTACGAACTAGCCCAGATCGTTTAGAGATTAATTCAAATTGAGGATTATCTTTAAGAGGCAGTTTAAACCAAAACTCTTATCATGAAATGATTTAAACTCTTTGGCTTATCCAAAAAGACTGGGACATAGAGATAAATGATTATCTCTAAACCGTCTCAGAAACCGGCTATAAATACCCCTCTACCCCCACCATAAAGAAGTTAATCAATATTTTTTTCACAAAAATGCTCTCTCATAATCTTCCTGATTACTGACTTGAGTGTTGAAGAGTTCGTCATCGGGATCCATCCTGGTGTTTCGAACTTTTTGCAGGTTAACGGAGGCAGCGAGAAACAGTCAAACGCCGGCAAGAAGTCAACAGGTTCTCTTTTATTGTTTCTTGAAGAACTCATAAATCATCTGTTTGCCCCCTCACTAAAATTAGCTGCAACAATGAAAACATTGTTGCTTCATACATCGTTCCTCCGATCAGTTGAATTGGTGTAACTTATACTTTTATGTTTGAGTTTCAGTTTTCTTTTGTTTTTGACCACTTCTATTTTTTTTTTAATTGATGTTGATTCTTGCAAGTAAAAAAGAGAGGTTGAATACATCACCTTCTGAGTTGGAGTGAAAGTTTACAGTAAAAAAATTAGTCATAGAAGAGATATGCCATCCAGTTGTTCAGAGTTTTATGAAATTTTAATATCACTTGGTTTATTATTATTATTATTAATTATTTTTTGAAGGAAAATGTGGAGTATGGCCTCCCTGTTTCATTAATAAGGAGTTAATAAAACAAACTCAGAGTACTGAGCCAAGTACAAGAACCTACGACACAAAAGTATATAAATCCACCTTAAACATGGGGGTGGGGCAAAACACGGTACAAACATACATGCATCCATGCAAACAAAGTACATCCAAACAACTACTCCCCCCAACAAAATCCTGGGGTGGTGGGGATCAATCGATCAACATTACAAATCTGATAGGCCGGGCATATCCCTCAGTCTAGCGTCGGTTCAATCTTGATATCCTTATCATCATAATCCTCCACCTAAAAGACGTTCGCAATCCTCCCTCTAGGATCTGCTGTGGCAACATTTGCCCAAAAGGAAATAAGATGTATAATGTGAGTTAAAATACTAGAAATACTATTATGTGTCCCACAGAAGTACCAATTGTTTCTGTCTAGCCAAAGACCCCAGGTCGTAGGGGCAATAGCGATAAATCAAGCTTCTCTCATCATTCGTCTCTCAGTAGCGAACTTTGGACCTACCAACAGATCCTCATACTTATTGGAGAACTCATTCATCCCCAGGGCACAAAGTACCTCCACAAAGACTACTTTCCTCCTGGGACATTCTAGAAAAAGATGGTCTCTAGTTTCGGGAACAGTATTTCAGAACCCACAGGTAGAGTCTAAATTCGGTTGGCATTTCGATAGGTTCTCTCTAGTCAAAATAGCATCATTCAGCACCAGCCAGATGAAAACTTTAACTTTCAGTGGTCTTTTCGCCTTCCAAACTACACCCATCCAACTCGGGCTACATCCCCTAAAATAATTACGATTATAAAGGGAGTGCACGGTGAATGTGCCATTCTTTTTCAGTCCCCAAGATTTCCTATTAGGACCCTCTGCACAAATAAGACCGGCATCGGTGATATAGGTCTGTAGTTCCGTGAGCCTAAGCTGGGACCCTTGGTCAAGGGGATGTATAAAGGCCGATTTCCAGGACCTTATTCTCTGGGCTGCAGGCACCGTGCAGTGTGGTTGTGATGCTTGGTCATACAAATCAGGGAACATGGCTTTAAGTGTATGTTCACCACACCACTTATCCCACTAGAATCTGGTTAATCTGCCGTTCCGAATAGACGATGTCACACAGCTAATGAAGGGGTCGTATGCCTTGGTGATACCTCTCCAGAACCAGGAAATGCATGGGCCTACCCTGAAACCTAGGTTTCTCGTCCCATTTCCATGCAGATATGGCTGCACGAAATCCTGTCCTTCTCCATTATGGTGGAAGATTTTCCACCATCATTTTCCCAAGATGGCCAGGTTCATATCTCTCAGATCAATAATACCTAGTCATCCGTGTATCTTTTTTATCCAAGCTTTTTCCCATCTGATATGGTGATATCCTCGTCTATCAGACTCGCCTCCTTCCAAAGAAACTGTTTACAGGTACGGTTAATTCTCTGGATAACCCAACCTGGTATTTCAAAAAAGGACAAATAATAGGTAGGAATATTTGAGAGAACCGCATTGATAAGCGTGTGTCACGCCCCGCTTCCCAAAAAGAATACGGAATACGGATACAAGACAAAAGCTCAGCGAATAATTTTTATCATCCATAAGCTGTTCAAGAAATTTTTACAACATTCTCAAGAATCATCAGAGTCGGAAGCAAATGAATCAGCCACATGCACATAATGAGCCAAAATACCAACAAGAATACTTGAAACCAAATATATAAATCTCAAATAGTCATGATCTGAATAAACAAATATCTTGGGTCACATCGCCCAAATACAAGAATAAATCCAAGTCTCAATACAATATTGCTCAAGCAAGCTACAAGAATATTAATAATAAAATGCAGCACTAATACTTCATGTCTCTGATACCATCTGGAACCTGTTCTCCAAAATCTGCAATTCAACGAATGCAGGAAAGAGGAAAAGAGAAAAAAATAAGTACCCGTCAATTGCATGTTACGGGCCACTTGTAATGTAGGATACAAGTACATGGAGAAACTAACTAGCAACATGGTATAAGTATGATGTCAACATAAACAACTAGCATGGCTAGGTGATCAAGTATACATGGCATAAATCAAGTATCATGAAATCAAGTATCACGTAAACATGCATTAAGTGTCAAGTATCATGTAATCATGTATCAAGTGTTAAGTTTCATGTAATCATGTATCAAGTCTCATGTATTATGTAGTCAAGTATCAAGCAAGCATGTATCATGTTCAAGTAGCATGTATCAAGTCTTGCAGTGAATTACTCATTAGGTAGCACTTCATGCATCCCATACGGCATGGTTGCTAAATCAAATAGTTTCGCTTTAGATTTCATAGTGGACCATAGAGGGCAGTATACTCGGGGACAAGTCAAGTAATCGAGCTCCAAGCTCCAAGTTCTTTAAAATGGTTTGTCATCAAAATTACCGAAAAACAGAATCTAGAAAAGATCGACACCTCTGTAGTAAAACAATCATAAATCAGTCATACGAAAACAAAATCAAGCAAGGTCAGAGGGGTTTGAAAATAGACGAAATTCTCTAAATCTAATGTTTTATACCGGAATCAAGATACTGACTTCAAGATAGTCCAAAATAGCAAACAAAACAGATCAGCGACAAAATACAGATTTTTCCTTTAAAAACAAAATCAACATAGATTCAAGAAAATTGATCCAGACACATCCAAACAAGAAATCGAGTCTATCAAGTGTCCAAAGGTCATAATTTAGGGTATCTAACAAGTCCACACCAAATATATCACATGGGTCTCAACCAAAACACGAATTCTCACACAAGTCTTACATACATGATCGAAATCAAGAACCAGAAAATCCTACATTAATTCATGTTTATATGGTATCGTGAGTCATCTATGGTCAAATTTTCACAATAGAGACTAAACCCATCAAGGAAAACACGACATGAGTCGTCTCTAGACCCAACTACACTATAGGTGGTATTTTTGACTTTCATCAAACAAATGAATTGGAGTACAAGTTACTTGCCTTAATCGAAGATGAAGAGCGATGCAAATCAAGAGTAACGAGCAAAACCCACGAAGTACAAGTTACTTGCCTTAACCGAAGATGAAGAACAATGCAAATCAAGAGTAACGAGCAAAACCCACGAACGAAAATCCACGAATCAACGAATCCGAGCAACTAGAGCGAAAATCTCGACACGAACAAAAACTCCAAAAGCGAGAATGACGGCGATGGTGGCTTGCGGCCACGAGAGAACACTAAGAAAGAGGGACGAGGTATTTATGTGGTGGTGCGAGGTGGTCGGGATGGCCAAGGAGGGGAAAGATGAGGGCTCGGGTGATGTGGGAGAAGGGGCTCGTGTTGAAAGTAGGCCGGAGAAGAGGGGGGTGTGCTCGGCCTGAGATAGGGTCGGCCTGGGACTTGGGTTTGTGTGCGAGCGCAAGCAACGAAAGAGAGAGAGAGAGGCCGGGATTGTGAAGGAGAGGGGAATTAGGGTTAGGGTTTAGTGGAGAGGGTTTTATATATATAGGGTTTAGTTGTGGGTTAATGGGTTAATGGGTATTAGGAGTAGAAGTAGGTTTACCAATGGGTTTTGGGTCAATCAAATAGGAATACAAATAGGATTAGGGATTTAAAATTAGCCTTTGTAAAATCTTATTATGGATCAAATAATAGGATTGGGAAAATACAACAACCAAACACCACCACACACACCCAAGAACAAAAAAATAAAAAGGACAAGAACAAAATGGAGGAAAGAACAAAATAATGAAGAACGAAACAAAAGAGACACCTAATCAAACATAAAGAGCTCAAAATGAAATACAACGAATATATATTGAAAAAACTCTAATATACGGTTCAGAAAAAAATACAAGAGAGAAAATACACCAAAACAAAAAATACACTCAAAAATACACAAAATGAAAAACAGGGGTTACAGCGTGACTCTTCCTCCCAAGCATAAAGCTTTACCTTTCCATTCAGCAAGACGGTTTTCCACTCGTTCAATGATCGGTAACCAGTCTGCCTTCCTTAGTTTCTCCGGTCTCTGCAGTAACCCCAAGTATTTAATAGGGAAACTCTCAATGGAGCAGTTACAAATTGTGGCATGCTCTTGTGCCTCCTATGTATTAAGGACAATGGGGATAAGAGCACTTTTGTGGAAGTTGACCCTGAGTCCAGACCAAGCTTCAAAACTATAAAGAATTCCTCTGAAAGCGGTGGTTTCCCCGAGGTTGCCTTTTCCAAATAGGAGAGTATCATTTGCATAATGCAGGATGGAGTCCAGACCAAGCTTTAATATCACTTGGTTTGTTCAACAAAATTATCATGAGAAAGCCTTTGTTAAGGGTCCGCTTATTCCTAATTGTTGAAAATCTTAACATTGTTAGACCTTTAATTTTCATGTTTTTATTTGCATGTTGGGTCATAATTTTGAATTAAAACTAAGATAGTCTTTATATTAGCTAAGATAGGCTCTGACCACCATGATAGAACTAAATGCTGCAGTGATACGATATCGCAGAGCAAGGGAGGAATGGAAGAGGGCCAAGTGCGGAGTTAGAGACCCAGGAGGGAAGCAGTAAGACCCAAGCATTTAGAAGATTTTATAATGGTGTGAAGTGCACGTGTTTTTCAAATATGCTGAAGGCTGGAATAAGCGGTTACACACGTGTAACGTGGATATGCAATATTAGAGTCTATAAATAGATAGAGCGGGAGCAGAGAGAGGGATATCAAGAACTGTAACAAACTCCTCTAATATTTTTCTTCCATCAATCTCCTGTTCTTCTTATTCTCTTCTTCTTCAAACCCTTGTTGTCGATTGTAATCAAATTCTAACCAATTGCAATAGAAAACTCTGAGAATTTGTCTTGTGATCACTGATCTTGGGTGTGGCTATATCAATTTGGTGCTTTCACTGTTTTGAGCTCAAGAATGGCACGGTACTAGGTGGCATATGATGATGGAGGAATCATTGGGTAATATTAAGGAAACACTGAAGAATCATGGTGATCAGCTGTAATCGCTTGCGTCTTCAATGGTGGAGCAATAGAGATCAGCTTCAGAGCAGAAGGAGGTGATGTCGAGGGTTATAGAGAAGCTAACAATTCTTGGAGCAAAAATTGATCAGCAATCTAATCAAATTCTGATGATCGATTCTACAATCAATGTAAGAAATTCTCACACTAATTCATCAGAATTTCAAGTACGAAATCCTCAATTGGATTTTCCCAGGTTTGAAGAGTCAAATCCTTCTGGTTGGGTGTTCAAGGCGAATTAGTTTTACTCTTATCATCGAACACCTGACAAGCATAAACTTACAATTGCTTCATTTCATATGGATGGGAAAGCATTGGCTTGGTATCAATTTAAGTTTGATAATGGGGAATTTCTGAATTGGGAAAGTTTTGATCAAGAGTTAGATATCAGATTTGGTCCATCTGCGTACATTGATCATGCTGGAATGTTATTCAAGTTGAACCAGACTACTTCATTAGCTAAATACTTGGACCAGTTTGAGATATTGACAAATAAGACTAAAGGCTTGGGTGATATATTTTTTTTGAGTTGTTACACTTCAGGTCTAAAACCTGAGATTAGAAGAGAGGTACTAGCTCATATACTTGCTAATTTGGCTGAAGCAATAGGATTGTCAAGATTGCAAGAAGAGAATATTTTGGAAAAGAGAGCTTTGAGAGGAAGAAATACCCAGGGGCGTCTTTCTTGGCAATTACCCCAAAGTAATCTTACGCCATTACTTCCTACTCCCTTACAAAACATTCTTCTCATGTTAATTCCCCTGATACAGTTCATTGACCCTTTATTAAGAAAATTCCTCCCGAGTAATGGGCGATGAGGAAGGAGAAAGTACTTTGTTTTAACTGTGATGAGAAATATTTGTCGGGGCATAAATGTAAGAAGCAATTATTTATGTTGCTTGTTGATCAGGCCTTTAATGAACAATCGACTGATCAAGAATTACAGTCGACTTATCAAGAATTACGGTCGACTGACCAAGAATTGGTAGCCATAATGGAGCAAGAGTTTGAACAAATCCTTGAAATATTCTTTCAAGTAGTTTCTGGTGAAATTAGGCTCCGAACACTGCAGTTATAGTGATGTATAACGAATTAGAACATTCATGTATTCATTGACTCCGGCAGCACTTACAATTTTATTCAAGAAAGGCTCATACAGTACCTCAAATTACCAGTTATGCCTTGTAAATCTTTCTCTATTGTGGTGGGCAATGGTGAGACACTGCAGTGTAAGGGGAAATGTGTATCAGTTTCTCTTCCGATGCAGGACTATAGTTCGCAAGTACATTTTTACATACTTCTAATCCATGGTGCTGATGTGGTCCTTGGCATTCAGTGGCTGAGACTTTTAGGGAAAGTAGTAAATGGTTATGATGAGATGACAATGGCCTTTACTCACAATTTGAAAACAATTACATTGAAGGGAGAATCACAAATGCCTAGGTCTATAGAGCTTAATACCTTGAGAAAGGAATTACACAGGGATAACATTAGTCAATACTACAACTTAGTGTTGCAGGAAACAAATGAAAAGCAACCTGTTCATGAAGACTTACATGAAGTTTTAAATCAATATACTACTATGTTTGAAGCTCCAAAGGGTTTGCCTCCATCTACAGATTTTGATCATCCCTTGGACCTTAACCTTATAGCTACACCAACTAATGTCAAGCCTTATAAATATACACACTATCAAAAGAAGAAATAGAGAAGAAAGTGTCGCAAATGCTAGCTGATGGCATCATAAGACCCAGCACAAGCCCATTTTCTTCTCCAGTACTTCTAGTGAAAAAGAAAGATGGCACATGGAGATTTTGCGTTGATTATAGAGCTTTGAATGTTATTACTATCCAAGACAAATTTCCTATTCCTACCGAAGAAGAATTGTTTAATGAAGTGCATGGAGCTAAGGTATTCTCTAAGCTTGATTTGAGAGCAGGTTATCATCAGATAAGGGTGCGAGCTAATTATATTTGTAAGACTGATTTTCTTACACATGAGGGTCATTACGAATTTCTAGTAATGCCCTTTAGTCTAACAAATGCACCGGGAACTTTTCAAGCGGCAATGAATACCATCTTCAAGCCTTTCTTAAAGAAATTTGTGTTAGTATTTTTCGATGACATTTTGGTGTATATTGATGGAGTGCAACAACATGCGGACCATTTGCAGAATGTATTAAGGGTGTTAAAGCAAAATATGTTCTTTGTCAAGAGATCTAAGTGTGAGTTTGGCAGTGCACATATTAAGTATTTGGGGCATATTATCACTACTAGGGGAATACACGCTGCAGCTAGAAAGATTGAAGCTATTCAAAATTGGCCTACTCCATGCAATGTTAAGAAACTGAGAGCTTTTCTTGGACTTGCAAGGTATTATAGAAGTTCATCAAAGCTTATGCATCAATCTGAGCCCCATTGTTTGACTTACTAAGAAAGGAAGGGTTCACTTGGCCTGCTTTGGCTGAGAAAGCTTTTCTTAATTTCAAAGTCTTAATGCTGTCACCACCAGTATTGGCTCTTCCAGATTTTTCCAAATTGTTTGTTGTAGAGACTGATGCCTCTAGTGTGGGTAGTTAAGCTTTTTACAGTAGGAACAACACCCGATTACATTTTTCCGCAAGAAATTGATGCCTAGAATGCAAGCTGCATCCACATATGTTAGGAAAATGTATGCGGCGACGAATTCTTTGAAGAAATGGAGACAATATTCGTTGGGAAAAGAATTTGAGATCTATACGGATCATCAGAGCCTCCATCATTTACTTACTTAAGTGATTCAGACACCGGAGCAACAACATTGGGTTCACAAATTGGTGGAATATAATTTCAATTTTTTTAATAAATCTGGAAGGATAAATTTAGCTGCAGATAGCTTATCTCACCTGTATGAGGTTGAGCCTCAGTGTTATTCTTTGGTTTCCCAACCGCAATCGGAGTTGTTGAGCAGAATTAAGGAGGAGCTGCATAAGGATGTGCATTATACAGAGTTGGTTAAGAACTCTTCTTTACTACCACCAGATTATTATGTTAGAGAAGGATTGCTTTGGTTTAAGAAGCTCATTGTAGTACCTGAAGCTTTACATGGTGAGATCATCACTGAATTTCACTCAAGTCCACTGGGGGGTCATGCAGGTAAATCAAAGACTTTATCCAGATTAAAATCATCTTTTTATTGGCAGAACATGTCTACACATGTGCAAGAATTTGTTAAGAAATGTTCCATATGCCTGCAAACTAAGTATGAAACTTCAAAACCTGGGGGGTTACTCCAACCTTTACCAATTCCGAATCAGTTATGGGAAGATCTATCAATGGGTTTTATAACAGGGTTGCCAAATTTTCAAGGGAAAAACGCAATAATGGTGTAGTAGACAGATTGAAAAAATACAGTCATTTTCTTCCCTTTACCTCCTAAATTCACAACAGTAAAGTGCCTAAGATATTTGTTCAAAATATTTTCAGATTGCATGGATTACCCAACTCTATAGTTTCTGATAGAGACAGGGTATTCATGAGTAAGTTTTGGCATGATCTTTTTCGGCTGCAAGGTACGACATTGAAGATGAGTACAACGTATCATCCGCAATCAGATGGCCAAACAAAGGTAGTTAATCGATGCTTGGAGCAGTATCTTCGGGCAATTGTTAGTGATGAGACTCTGCATTTGGCTGAGTTTTGGTATAATTCTTCTTTGCATTCATCAATGGGAATGACACCCTTTAAAGCAGTATACGGTCGACCGCCTCCACTAATTACTGATTATATTCTTGACACTACAATTAATTTTGCAGTTGATTCAAATTTGGTGAAGCGCAAGGATTTAATTTTGAAGCTCAAGGAAAATTTGCTCTAAGCACTGGTTCGAATGAAGAATGAAGCTGACAACCATAGGTCAAATAAGGTGTTTGAGCCTAGGGATTGGGTATACGTTAAGCTACAGCCATACAGAATAAAGACTGTAGCCAATCGTACTTCACAGAAGTTATCGAAGAGGTATTTTGGGCCATTTTTAGTTATGAAGAGGGTTGGAAAAGTGGCTTACAAATTGGCTTTACCAGAGGGATTGTGAATTCATCCTGTATTTCATATTTTGTTATTGAAGAAGTGCATCGAGCATCCTACTTCAGAAGTACCAGCTGCATTACAAAAATGCAATGATGATTTGCATCTCATGTTTCAATCGGCAGCAGTGTTAGGAAGCCGATGGATCAAGGGTTGTATGGGATTGAATGAAGAGATTTTAGTGCAGTGGGAAGGTTTGCCAAAAGAGGAGGCAACATGGGAAGATGCGAGGGCAATGCTTCGATTATTTCCACACTCGAATCTGGTGGAACAGGTTCATTTTCACAGGGAGGTTATTGATATGATATCGCAGAGCAAGGGAGGAATGGAAAAGGGCCAGGTGCGGAGTCAAAGATCCAGGAGGGAAGCAGTGAGACCCAAGCATTTAGAAGATTTCATAATGGTGTGAAGTGCACGTGTTTTTCAAATAAGTTGAAGGCGGGAATAAGCGGTTACACACGTGTAAGGTGGAGATGTGATATTAGAGTCTATAAATAGATAGAGCAGGAGAAGAGATCGGGATATCAAGAATTGTAACAAACTCCTTTAATCTTTTTCTTCCATCAATCTCCTATTCTTCTTATTCTCTTCTTCTTCAAACCCTAGTTGTCGATTGTAATCGAATTCTAACCAAATGCAATAGAAACCTCTGAGAATTTGGCTTGTGATCACTTATCTTGGGTGTGGCTGTATCAAATCGGTGCCTTCACCATTTTGAACTCAGGAATGGCAGATGGTACTAGGTGGCGTATGATGATGGCGGAATCGTTGGGTGCGATTAAGGAAACATCGAAGAATCATGGTGATAAGCAACAATTGCTCGTGTCTTCAATGGCGGAGCAAAAAAGATAAGCTTCAGAGCAGAAGGAGCTGATGTTGGGAGTTACAGAGAAGCTGACGGTTCTTGGAGCAAAAATCGATCAGCAATCTAATCGGATTCTGTTGATGGATTCTCCAATCGATGTAAGAAATTCTCACACCAATTCATCTGAATTTCACGTACGAAATCCTCGATTGGATTTTCCCAGGTTTGAAGGGTCAAATCCTTCTGGTTGGGTGTTCAAGGCGAATCCATTTTTCTCTTATCATCGAACACCTGATGAGCATAAACTTACAATTGCTTCGTTTCATATGGATGGGAAAGCATTGGCTTGGTTTCAATTTAAGTTTGATAATGGGGAATTTCTGAATTTGGAAAGTTTTGTTCAAGAGTTAGATATCCGATTCGGTCCATCTGCGTACATTGATCATGCTAGAATGTTGTTCAAGTTGAGCCATACTGCTTCATTAGCTGAATACTTGGATCAGTTTGAGATATTGGCAAATAAGACTGAAGGATTGGGTGATAAATTTGTTTTGAGTTGTTATACTTTCGGGTCTAAAACCTGAGATTAGGAGAGAGGTACTGGCTTATAAACCTGCTAATTTGGCTAATGCAATAGGATTGTCAAGATGGCAAGAAGAGAAGATTTTGGAAGAGAGAGCTTTGAGAGGAAGAAATACTACAGGGTCGTCATTCTTGGCAGTTACCCAAAGTAATCTTCTGCCATTACTTCCTACTCTCTTACAAACACCTTCTTCTGATGTTAATTCCTCTGATACAGTTCATAGACCCTTTATTTAGAAAATTCCTCCTGAGGAGTGGTCGATGTGGAAGGAGAAAGGCCTATGTTTTATCTGTGATGAGAAATATTTGCCGAATCATAGATGTAAGAAGCAATTCTTTATGTTGCTTGTTGATCAGGCCTTTAATGAATAGTCGACTGACCAAGAATTACATTCGACTGATCAAGAATTATGGCCGACTGACCAAGAATTGGTAGCCATAAGGGAGCAAGAGTTTGAACAGATACCTGAAATATCCTTTCAAGCACTTTCTAGTGAAATTAGCTTGTGAACACTGTAGTTATAGGGATGTATAACAAATCAGAACATTCATGTATTCATTGACTCCGGTAGCACTCACAATTTTATTCAAGAAAGGCTCGTACAATACCTCAAATTACCAGTTATGCCTTGTAAATCTTTCTCTTTTTTTTGGTGGGCAATGGTGAGACACTGCAGTGAAAGGAAAATTTGTATCAGTTTCTCTTCAGATGCAGGAATGTAGTCCGCAAGTAGATTTTTACATACTTCCAATCCATGGTGCTGATGTGGTTCTTGGCATTCAGTGGCTGAGACTTATAGGGAAAGTAGTAAATGATTATGATTTGATGACAATAGCCTTTTCTCACAATTTGAAAACAATTACACTCAAGGGAGAATCTCAAATGCCTATGTCTATAGATCATAATACCTTGAGAAAGGAAATACACATGGTTAAAATTAGTCAAAACTACCACTTAGTGTTGCCGGAAACAAATGAAAAGCAACCTAGTCATGGAGACTTACAAGAAGTTTTAAATCAATATGCTACTGTGTTTGAAGCTCCAAAGGGTTTGCCTCCTTCTAGAGATTTTGATCATCCCTTGCACCTTAACCCTGCTACACCAACTAATATCAAGCCTTATAAATATCCACAATTTCAAAAAGAAGAAATAGAAAGCAAGTGTCTCAAATGCTAGCAGATGGCATCATAAGACCAAGCAAATGCCCCTTTTCTTCTCCAGTACTTCTAGTGAAAAAGACAGATGGAACATGGTGATTTTGTGTTGATTAAAGAGCTTTGAATGCTATTACTATCAAACACAAATTTCCTATTCCTTCCGCTGAAGAATTGTTCGATGAACTAGATGGAACTAAGGTATTCTCTAAGCTTGATTTGAGAGCAGATTATCATAAGATAAGGGTGCGAGCTAATGATATTAGTAAGACTGCTTTTCGTATACATGAGGGTCATTATGAATTTCTAGTAAAACCCTTTGGTCTAACAAATGCACTGGCAACTTTTCAAGCGATAATGAATACCATCTTCAAGCTTTTCTTAAGGAAATTTGTGTTATTTTTTCTCGATGACATTTTGTTGTATAGTGATGGAATGCAACAGCATGTGGACCATTTGCAGATTGTATTAAGGGTGTTAGAGCAAAATATGTTCTTTTTCAAGAGATCTAAGTGTGAGTTTGGCAATGCACAAATTGAGTATTTGGGGCATATTATCACTGCAAGGGGAATACAGGCTTCAACTATTAAGATTGAAACTATTCAAAATTAACCTACTCCATGCATTGTAAAGCAACTGAGAGCTTTTCTTGGACTTGCGGGGTACTATAGAAGGTTCATCAAAGCTTATGCATCAATCGCAGCTCCATTGTCTGACTTACTAAGAAAGGAAGGGTTCACTTGGTCTGCTTTGGCTGAGAAAGCTTTTCTTAATCTCAAGGCCATAATGCAGTCACCCTCAGTATTGGCCGTTCCAGATTTTTCCAAATTGTTTTTTGTAGAGACTGATGCCTCTGGTGTGGGTATAGGAGCAGTTTTACAACAGGAAAAACACTCGATTGCATTTTTCGGCAAGAAATTGATGCCTAGAATGCAAGATGCATCCACATATGTTAGGGAAATGTATGCGGAGATGGAAGCTTTGAAGAAACGGAGACAACATTCATTGGGGAAAGAATTTGAGATCTATATGGATCATCAGAGCCTACATCATCTACTTACTCAAGTGATTCAGACACCCAAGCAACAGCATGGGGTTCATAAATTGGTGGGATAAAATTTCAAAATTTCTATTAATATAGAAGGAAAAATTTAGCTGCAAATGGCTAATCTCGCCAGTATGAGGTTGAGCCTCAGTGTTATTATTTGATTTCCCAACCGCAACTGGAGTTGTGGAGTAGAATTAAGGAGGAGCTGCATAAGGATTTGCATTATACAGAGTTGGTGAAGAACTTCTTCTTTACTTAGAGAATGATTGTTTGGGTTTAAGAAGCGCATTGTAGTACCTGAAGCTTTATAGGGTGAGATCATCACTGAATTTCACTCAAGTCCACTGGGGGGTCATGCAGGTATATCAAAGACTTTATCAACATTAAATTCATCTTTTTATTGGTCGAAAATGTCTAAACATATGCAGGAGTTTGTTAAGAAATGTTCCATATGCCTACAAACTAAGTATGATACTTCAAAACCTTGGGGGTTACTCCAACCTTTACCAATTCCGAATCAGATATGGGAAGATCTATCAACTGGCTTTTATAATAGGGTTGCCAAATTGTCAAGGAAACAATGCATTAATGGTGGTAGTAGATAGATATACAAAATACAGTCATTTTTTCCCTTTACCTCCTAAATTCAGAACATTAAAAGTGGCTGAGATATTTCTTCAAACTATTTTCAAATTGCATGGATTACAAAAGTCTATAGTCTCTGATACAGACAAGGTATTCATGAGTAAGTTTTGGCAAGCTCTTTTTCGGCTGCAAGGTACGACATTGAAGATGAGTACAACGTATCATCCGCAATCAGACGGCCAAACAGTGGTTTTTAATCGATGCTTGGAAAAATATCTTCGGGAATTTGTTAGTGATGAGCCTCAACAGTAGGGAAATTTTTTGCATTTGGCTCAGTTTTGGTATAATTCTTCTTGGCATTCATCAACGGGAATGACACCCTATGAAGCAGTATACGGTCGACCGCTTCCATCAATTCCTTATTATATTCCTGGCGCTACAGTTAATTTTGTTGTTGATTGAAATTTGGTGATGCACAAGGATTTACTTTTGAAGCTCAAGGAAAATTTGCTACAAGCACAGGTTCGAATGACGAATCAAGCTGACAACCACAGGTCAAATAAGGTGTTTGAGCCTGGAGATTGTATACGTTAAGCTACAGCCATACATGCTAATGACTATAGCCAATCGTACTTTATAGAAGTTATCGAAGAGGTATTTTGGGCCATTTTTAATTATAAAGAGGGTTGGAAAAGTGTCTTAAAAATTGGCTTTACCTGAGGGATCTCGCATTCATCCTATATTTCATATTTTGTTATTGAAGAAGTACCCCGAGCATCCTACTTCTGAAGTATCAGCTGCATTACTAGAATGCAAAGATGATTTGCATCTCATGTTTCAACCGGCAGCAGTGTTAGGAAGCCGATGGATCAAGGGGAGTATGGGATTGAATGAAGAGATTTTAGTGTAGTGGGAAGGTTTGCCAAAAGAGGAGGCAACAGGGGAAGATGCGAGAGCAATGCTTCGATCATTTCTACACTCGAACCTGTGATATTAGAGTGTATAAATAGATAGAGAGAGAGCAGATAGAGGGATATCAAGAATTGTAACAAACTCCTATAATCTTTTTCTTCATCAATCTCATGTTCTTCTTATTCTCTTCTTCTTCAAACCCTAGCTGTCAATTGTATCGAATTCTAACCAATTGCAGTAGAAAACTCTGAGAATTTGGCTTGTCATCACTGATCTTGGGTGTGGCTGTATCATGCAGTTTGAAATCTTTGAACGAGAAATTGATAAATTGCACATGTTGACCAGTTCTGAGGAAAAGACGCTATCGAGTTTGATACCGATTTTCCCAAGGGGGAAGGATTTCTGTGGAACATGCAAGGGGTTTCTACTCTACCAAAGAGGAGGTATGATTTATGACAAGCCTACACGTTAGCCATGTGATTCGTCTGCTAGTTCTTATTATTCATTTAGTTCCCCTTTAAATTTCACTTGGATGGTCTAATGAGTTCACTATAAAAGGAGAAACAGAACTAGCTCCAAAGCCATCTTCAAAAACACTACTTGAAGATATGGTATGTTTATAGGCTGTATGCTTTGAATGTGTGTCTACGTTGAACGATAGGCCTATTAGTATTACTTATGTAAGTTCTTTTGCTTTCTGTGTTTGGTGCTACATTTCAAAATAGATCTAATGAGATGTGCAACAAGTTGTACTTGAAGATGCTACCATTAATTTAACACGATCAACTCGAGACTCTCCACCTCGAAGGAATTACCGGACGACCCCTTTACTCATGCAGTATCTAAATACCTAGAGAAAACATTAACTCTTAGAGTGAGAGAATGTCTGAGTTCGTCTACGGACTTGTACACCTCAAAAATGATGACTAGATCAGACTATGTGTAACCGCTGTTTTTCATTTTTGAGTATTTTTTTAGTGTATTTTTCGTTTTGATGTATTTTTCACTCTTGTATTTTTTTTTCTAAATCGTATATTGGAGTTGTTTTCAATATATATTTGTTTTATTTCATTTTGAGCTCTTGTGTTGATTGGTTGTCTCTTTTGTTTCGTTCTTCTATTAATTTATCTTTCTTTCATTGGTCTCATTCTCTTTATTTTTTTTTTGGGTGTTTGTGATGGTGGTGTTTGGTTGTGATCCTATTTTCAATCCCATTATTTTTATCTCAATTTGTTCACCAAAGTCTAATTAAACCAAAATCCTATTTGTATTCCTATTTGATTTGACCCAAATCCACAACCCATTGGTATAACCTATTACTACTCCTAATTACCCACAACCCAATTTCCCAATAATCCAAATCCCCTTATATATATATACATCTCTAATCTCTCTCCCTAAACCCTAACCCTAACAACCTAGCCTCCATCTCTCTCTCTCCCGGCTACTCCCTCTCTTTCCCCGTCCCTTGCGCCGCTGCACCCTCAACCCGATGCCAGCACCCAGCCGACCACCCCCCTCCAGGCCAACACCTTTCCCCTGGCCTGTGTGCACCATCCGGACAGCCCCTACCCCTTTCGGCATGCATCCAAACCCCAACACCCGAGCCTCTCTCCTACTCCCACTTCTCCCCTACTCCCGGTCCTCTCTCCTTGGGCATCCCGACCACCTCGCACACCACATAATCCCTCGTCTCTCTCTTTTGATTGGTGCACGTGCACGTAAGTTGCACGTGAGTTGTTGGTTTGTGGATCTTTGTTCGTGAGTTGTTGATTCGTGGATCGTCGTTCGTGAATTCGTTCATTCGCGAATTTTCATTCGTGGGTTTTGCTCGATACTCTTGGTTTTCATTATTCTTCATCTTCGGTTAAGGCAAGTAACTTGTACTCCAATTTATTTATTTGATACAAGTCAAAAATACCACCTATAGTGTAGTTGGGTCTAGAGACAACTCTTGTTTGTGTTTTCCTTGATGGGTTTTGTCTTTATTATAAAAATTTGACCATAGATGACTCACAACACAATATGGACATGAATTAACTTAGCTTTTAACCCGTTCTTGATTTTGATCATGTATGTGAGACTTTTGTGATAATTCGTGATTTTGGTTGAGACCCATGTGATATATTTGGTGTGGACATGCTAGATACACTAATTCATGATGTTTAGACACTTGGTAGACTCGATTTCATGCTTGGTTGTTCTTTGAACAAGTTTTGTATGATATATGTTGAGTTGTTGTGAAAGAGAAAAATCTGTATTTTGTCGCTGATCTGTTTTGTTTGCGGTTTTGGACTGTTTTAAAGTCAGTATCTTAATTTTAGTATAAAACATGAGTTTTAGAGAATTACGTATATTTTCAAACCCCTCTGGTCTTACTCAATTTCGTTTTCCTATGAGTGAGTTATGACTGTTTTACTACAGAGGTGTCGATCTTTTCCAGATTTTGTTTTTCAATGATTTTGAGGACTAAATGATTTTGATACTGATGCTACATATATTATTTTGATCCATAACTTTGTTCAGTGTTTCATTACCTTGTTAGGGATTATCCAAAATTTTGGTGAATTTTATTGATAAGTTTATACGTCGTTTCATGCTCGTTTATGAAAACTATACTTGCTGTATTTTGCTCGTTATTCTGTAAAGAACCTTATTTTCACTATGATTCCTTTTACTGTATGAAAACCGTTTGTGAAATATGAAAGTTAGTATATTTTATCTATTTTTATATCCCTTTGGTGGAATTGGATTTCGTTTCACTGGTTGCGAGATATCATAGTTTTCGTACAGGAGTGTTGAGAATTCCAGATTTGCCAAACTATGGTTTCTTGATGCTTTCTTATTTTTGATGATTGATCTAATTTTACTGGAAAATTATGAAACTTTATATTCAGATACTGAATATATAGGGAAATACCCCAGAATTTTCGTGGATTTATTTAATGTGTTTTCATATTGTTTTCATGCTCTTGAATGCATTTTCGTGATTTCTGGCTGAACCTATTTTCTGTATTCAAATCAGTTTTGAGCTATGTTTTTGTGAATTAATATATGACTTATTTATATTCGCTGGATTCGTGTGGAAGTCTATATTCCAAATCCTTCGACAGATCTAGATTTGGATGTTTCTAATACTAGGAATCACTGTTTTACTATAGTATGGTCTTGCTGTCCTGAACTTGAGATTTGTTTATTTTAGTTATTTTATGAGATATCTTGCACACGTACATGTTTATCTTGCAAATTGAACTTGTTACATGATCATGACATGATATACTTGATATGGTTTGCACACCTAAATGCTTGTTTGACATTAATAATAAATAACCAAGCCGGGGCTAAGGAAAAGATCTAGTAGTGGATAGTGCAGAAACGTGTACTCGGAAGAACCTAGTGGTTATTGGAGCTTGTTTGCATGTCGAGCTTGACACGATATACATGACTTGTACACATATGATACTAGATCTTGTTTGGGTTTTGGAGCTTGTTTACATGATACAAGATTACATGATACTTGGAGTTTGTCCCTGAGTGCACTGCCCTGTTTGGTCCCCTACAAAATATAAAGCGAAACTGTTTGTTGTAGCAACCATGTAGTAAAAAATCGGGATGCATGAAGTGTTACCTAGATAGTAATAACTACAAGACTTGATACATGACACTTGAACCTGATACATGCCCACTTGACAATTGTCTACATGATACCTGAGATTTGATACTTGCTACATGCTACATGCTACATGATTACATGATTCTTGATGCTGGTTACTTGATGCATGACACTTGTTTACTTGACACTCGACACATGCTATTATACTTGCTCATCTTGCCATGCTATGATTATATTCTGTTATCATGATTACACCAAGCTAGGTTTGTTACTTAAATTTACTTATCCCATGTACTTGTATCCTACATTATAAGTGGCCCGTAACTTGCAATCGACGGGTACTTGTTTTTCTTTTTCCTTCTCCTGCAAAATTTACTAATTGCAGATCAGGATGGTCGGCTGCCAGATGGTATTGGCGAGATGATGTACTAGTGTTGGATTTTCTACTTTATGATTTTTATTATTATTGTTGCTTGAACTTGAATAAGATATACTTGATTACTTGGATATTTATCTTGTATTTGGGCGATATGACCCAGACATTTGACTTGTTCAGAATTTGATTATTTGAGATTATTATATTTGGTTTCAAGTAATTTCTGTTGGTAACTTGTTTCAATTTTCCATGCCTGGTTGTATCTTTTGCTTCTAGCTCGATTATCTTGTGAAATATTGCAAAGATTCCTGATCAGCTTATGGATGATGAAAATCATTCGTTGGGCTTTTGTCTCGTATCCGTATTCCGTTTTCTTTTTGGGAATTGGGGCGTGACATTATGTACTTTCATTTGAGTTTAACCTGTGAGATGTATGCCATGTATGAATCTGATATAGATGTCTAGTTTAATACAGCATCTCAATTGTCTTCTATCCTTTATGTTCGGAACAAAAAAGAAGAAAGACCTACAAGTGGAAGAATTTTAGATACCAAAGAATGTATAAGTGATCTCATGGACCAAATTTATTAATGTATGGTTTGCAAAATGATGTATAAATTTGGATTCAGGTCTTTTGCCATCTATAAATTAGAGGTGACGTGGTTGAAATGATATGTTTCCTTCGAGAACAAAAAAAATTTCGTACTTGTGTATGTGTGGAATCAAATGATGTCTAACCTCTAAAGTGTATTTTCGTACTTGTAGAGTAACTTTTTTCCAGCCAAATCCACTTATTGGCTCACTTTGTTTTGAGCATATCTCACACTACGCAACTCGGATCAGCAAGCCGTTTGTTTCTAATTGTAAGGGACACAGGTTGTGTTTAGTTCTAACTGCGGAATAGCTGATCAACAAGATGCAAAACAATAGAATCAAAAGCAAGAGAACAAAAGCAATCAAAAGCCAAAACACGCAAGAACATAATTTTTTTTTCAAGGTTCACCCAATGCAACAGCTACTTTCCTGCGCGGAGGCACTGTTGCGATTTCCACTAAAAATATGAAGAAATGGGTTCAAAATCTCTCAAGAACTCACCCCCAAAGTGTAGGGTTTATCTCTATCTCCCTCTGTCTCTAGAACGGCTGCTAGATCTCTCTATTCTGATACAACAATGTTTCTCTTAAACTTAAAATTGTACACCATAAAATATATATAGTTTACATAAGAAATAATCTCAGTCATAAATCAAACAGCGATGACGATGGCGACCGTGGAAAGTGGACGATCAACTGCATTGACCCCCAGCAGGCCAGAGCATTGGGTGATTGACTACGAGCCTAGTAGTCGACCGTATGAGTCTCTTTTGAGGTCAGAAAATTCAACAGTCAACTGCATTCACTTGGCAGTCGATTGTCAAGTTCTGACAAGTGCACAAACTTTTCTCTTACTGTTGTTGTTATTTCTTTTGATTCTCGCTTCTTTTCTTCAACCTATTCTTCGTTTTTTAGTGTTTTGGATCCACAAACCGAACAATCTCCCATTTGGGGACATATACACGAAGTGTCTAACATGTTCTTCATTTCTCCATTGGCATAGTCTAGGCATGTGCATCTGCAAGTCTCCTCAACTATTAACCTGAAGACAAGCCACCGATAGCGGTATAGAAGAACTAATGCTTCTTCTTGTTCACTACATTCGTGAATATGTCTGCCGGATTCTTTCAATAATCTTCGATATCTTCAACAATTTCTTTTCAACCGCAATTGTAATGAAGTGATACCTCATCTGAATGTGTCTAGTCCTAGAATGATATTCCGAGTTTTTGCCAAGAAAACCACACTTTGAATGTCGCACAATAGCTCTCCTATGGGTTGCTTTCTGCCAAACTGTTTCATAAGCTCCGAAATCCACAACATGTATTTCGTTGCGTCTGTAAGTTCCATGTATTATGACTCTAACTCAAAATGTAAATGCATACCATGTAGTATTTCTGCAACCATCCGATCGCCTAAAAAATCTGCATCCATATAACTATGTATATGAAAAGAATCTCCTCCGAAATAAAAAAAGTGATCTGAAGCACCTGTAAGATACCCGAGAATCCACTTCACTGCATCCCAATATTGTTTACTTGGATTCTTCATGTAACGACTGACAACTCACACTGCTTGTGCGATGTCTAGTCTTGTAGACACCATTGCATACATCAAACTCCCTACTACTGAGGCATAAGGAACTGTAGTCATTTTCTCCATCTATGCCTCTGTTGTCGAACACAATTTTGTAGATAACTTGAAATGTGCAGCCAAGGGACAAGTGACTGGCCTCGCGTCATTCATATTGAATCTTTTCAACACATTTTTCACGTAGTCTGCTTGTGATAGGCAAAGCTACTTGCTTTTCCCGTCTTTACTGATTTTCATGCCGAGAATTTGCTTTGCTTCACCCAATTCCTTCATCGAAAACTCAGAAACTAGCATATTTTTCACATCATTGATTTTTTTCATACAAGAACCTCATAACAACATGTCGTCCACATAAAATGCCAAAGTAACATTATCATTATCTTCATACCAACGCACATATACACAATGATCCGTTTCGCATCTTTCGAAACTCTTTTGTAACAACCCTAATTTTTGACGAATACGTCTTTTATTACGAACTAGATTCAACTAGCTATAAAATTATAATTTTTTGGTTGAAGAAATTGTTTTTCTCACTAATAGCCTACATTGTGCATACGAATATATGTATAGATATATATGTATGTACATGTTGAGTTGGACTTGTGAGCCCAAATGAAACAAACCCAACAACAACACTTGAACCAAACCAATATGGGTCAAGCCCATAGTGTTGGCCGGCCACTATATGGAGGGAAAAAGAGAGGGAATGGGACTAGGGTTAGGGTCTGAACCAAAAAACACCATGATGAGTTTTGTAAGTACCCCATCACATCACCACCCAAGAGAGCCAATCTCTTAGTTGATAAGATGCTTCTCATCTTCCCCTTGGGCTCAATAAATCCGGCCACCCCTTGACTCTATTCTCATTTGTGTTGTTAAAAACCCCCCTCACTCCTCCATTCACTCTTACAAACTCACTTTCTTTCTATACCTCCAAACTCCATTCCTAATCCACTTTGCTACTGATTTGGTGCCACGTCCCACTTCCCAAAATACGGAACACGAGTACGTAACGTAGGCCTAGCGAATGATGTAAACACCATCCATAAGCTGTACCAGACTAACTCAGCAATAAGAACAACAAAATACAACCATGTAAGAAATATAACCACATGAATCAATGATAAAGTTCCAATAATATGAAATAAACCAACAGTATAAATATCCAACATCTGGGATCAAAACAAACTACGGGTCAGAGAGCCCAAAACAAAGTACAAGTTATAACAATGTTAAAAAAATAAATCTAGCAGCAATTAATAACAACTACGCAGTGGAGACTAGATCCAACAATAGAAACGTTGCTCACCAATTCCTTCGGAAATAGATCCTTCAGTACCTGTAAAATCTTGATCTAAAAGGAAAGAAAAGAGTGCTCTTAGAGCAAGTCGTGGGCGGCAAGTAGAAAAAACAAAGGATAATAGGATAGCTTGAATATCAAAGGAAAGGAACATGGTCAGAGACAAAGAACAAAACAAAGAGCAGGAAATATTATCAAAGGTGTACAATAATCATACATGAAATGCGTGATGTCAATTCAAGCTCAATACAAGATCAAGTGTGCAGGTTGTTAAGTATTTTATTAATCTATCTAGTGTATGTACTACTGCGTCCCATTCTATAGGTTCCGCGAAAGCACAGTGATCATTTTAGACTGATGGTGAATTCACGGTTCGTGTACTCGGCATTGATAAAAATAATATACAATTATGAATTATCAATAAATCATTGCAATCAATACTCCTCCTTCCACGATAATACAATATAACGATGAGGCCTTACCGAGTATATTTCCCGATTGTTCACTACCAAGTCTACCCATAATACCCTAGCTTGTTAATAGTTTATTTTTCATCCTATGTGAGTATGCAAGAGGGTGTCAATGTTGTATATTAGTATGTGTGACTAATTCTATGCGCTACAGACAAAGCATGAAGACAACACATCATATAACACATTTCACATCAGGACAGCATGACCTTGCTGTACCAAAATATGGATTATGGTCACTACACAATAGTAAATCTGAATCCGCCGGAAGATCTGGAAAGTAGACTTCCATACGGTTCCAGCGAGTATAATTAAGGCATATAAAAGACACTGAAACTAGGGTGAAAACTCTATTCTAATCAGGTTTTATGTTCAGTCAGCATGCAGTAGGTTGTGTTCAACTAATTATTACGGGTCAGAGAACACATTAATAAAATTTACAAAAATTCAGGAAAGTAGCTATACATTTCTAGGTCCAGCCAAATTTATTTCATCTTTTTCTTTTACTGCTAACAGGGTCAAATAAAATAAGCAATAGCAGGATACACATGAAATTGTGGGTCTGAAATTACTAACACAGTTACAGTAAAGTGATGATATCTAAAAGATGACGAATTGAAATTTAAATCTAGACCAGAGAAAAATTATCTAGACATCAAGGGATACATTTTATGTTCAGTAAGTTCTTTCAAATTATGTCATTAGCATAGCTAAAAATATGATTCAAATTGAAATATACAGCAGTCCAGAAATCAACTTAACATAAAAAGAGAAAAAATAATTCATACGATCACATATAGCATGCAAATTGGTAATCAAAGCAATCCTAGGTGTCAACATGCAAATTTGGAAGGTTTAAGATGCAATTATCATAGTCATGGTGTCAATTCATCGAGCAACTTCAATTTAGCACATACAATTTCAATGTCCAATTTATCAAGTAATCATATGCATGAATCTAGTTATTTAGTTGTGCATATGCATTTAACATTGGGGACTGGGATTAGATCGAAGAGATAGCACAATGTTAAGAGTACATCGGGTTAGCTCGTGTAAATCCTCGATAATCTTAAGAGAATTGTCAAAAGCAGTTTTTGATAACAAAATAGATAAGATCTACTTGCAGGAGATTAAATAATCTTGAACACAAATAATTAAAAGAGTTCAAGAAGAGACTTGCCTGTTATAGTGCAGATATAATTAAATAGGAATAACAGGATCAGAATTCCGAGCGAAATCTCCCAAAAATACGTGTGAAGAACCAACAGCAACAGCAAAAGCCAAGAGCAAATCTTCACACCGGATCGTGACAGAACACAGAACACCAAAACTGGATCTGATGTGCCCAGAACACGAAACACCGAATCGAACCAATAGGATCTCTTCCTCACACCGGATCCATTCCAAACATGGGACAGCAAAGCAGGGATATGGTGTGGCCGAACACGGGACAGCGGATCCGACCAATCACTGGTCGTCTTCTTCGGCAAGGGGAGAGAGAAGGACGACATCTTCGACGGCGATTGTGATGGGACGGGGGCGAAGCGACGTCGGCACCACGGTCGGGAAGCGACGGCGACAATGGCAACCACGAGGAAACTCCGGCAAACTCTATTTTTCGGTGGAAAACAGAGAGCATCGACAATGGCGACTTCGGGACTCGACGGTGATGCTAGGGGACTTGGGTGACGCGGCGAGAGATGACGAGGGCAATAAGGGTGCACGGAGATGGGTTAGGGCGACAGTGAGGGGTTATGGCAGTGGAGAAGGTTTTGGCAATGGGTTGGCGAGGACGATGGGGAACGACGATGGTAAGATGGTGGAGACATGGGGATGGAGACGATGATGACGGTGGTGACGGTGGTGAAGGGCGATCGGAGTAGCGACGGGGGATAGGGTGGTGCTCGGTTGGGTTTTGGGTTCAGCAAAAACAGAGAGAGAGTAGGGATCGGGGAGAGAGAAAATGGAGAACGGCGGAAGTGAGAGAGAGAAAAAGTTATTAGGGTTTAATGGGGTTATTTATAGGGGTTCAAGAATTAGGATTTTGGGTTGATATTATGTGGGTTTTGGGTAACGGTTTTTTCTCCAAAAAGAGACAAACAAATGCAATGAGATGAGACGAACACAAAAGAGAACAAATCAAACTCAAAATAGAAAAAGCAAAATTTGCAAAAGAACAGGATCCAACCAAAAGAATACAGATTGATCAAGAGAGAACAAAAGAATGCAAGAAAAGACAAAATACTCAACAACAAATGAATTCAAATAAAATAATCAAAAGAATACGAAAATACAATTAAATTTGAAAATAGGGCTTACATTTGGGGTGAGAAGAAGAAGAGAAGTCAAAGAGAAGGAGAACAAGGAGCCCAAAGCAAAGGAAATGAAGCAAGGAGCTAGAAGCGTGAAGAAGGAGGGCCTTCAAGCAAGAACAAGCTACTAACAAGATGGGTGTTTCCAATATCTTGTTTTGTTTTGGATGGTTGAATGGTGTTTGATGACTGAAAAAGTGACCTGCATGCCCTAGGAATGAACTTAAACAACCTATTTTGTGTTAAGTAGTCAAACAGAAAATCCTGTTAAAAAGACTGAGTTTTTGTTGTCATTCCGTAGCTCATTGCATGAACACCACTTGGATTTTTTGATCTGAAATTTTTAGTGGATGATCCTATAGGTGTTGTACACCTTCAGCAATTTTTATGGGTTTTTGTGATTTTTCCTGCTATTAAAATAAATTACGAACTTGCATGCTTATCAGAATAGAAAGAAGCAGTTTTTATGGTTACTGTTGTGGAAAGAATGACTTGTATCTCACTGCACGCTTATCGGAATGATCTAAAATTTTAATATTTCATTGTTGGATGTATCTAAGACCTATGTTTCAAATTTGATGAGAATCTGGCCACTGTAGCTATGTCAATAAAATCATGCAAACTGAACTAGAAATTTTAGTAAACAGAACTGCCATTGTTACTGCTCTGTTTTTGGATGACATTCAAAAGGACATAATTGGAAACCTACTGGGTAGAATCCTTGATTTTTGGATGTGTTGTCACGTCATGTGCCAGGAACTAGATTCTAAAATTTCATGATGATCTGACACCATATGATATTTTAAATAGATTTTATCTCATGACTATGTTGATCTGATCGGTTGTTTTGGAAGTCTGTATACTTGTTAAAGATGGTCTCGTAAGAGTGTCTAAACGACCTTATCTAAAGAGCCTTATAACTAGAAACTTTTAGTAGACACATAGACCTTTCTGGAATGACAATTAAATACTGTTTTGGAAAAGTATTCGATTTTATATAATTTTTGCAAGTGATAATAGAAACACAGTGAAACATAGAGCTCACTAGTTTGCACCATGTTAACAGAAATGGGTTGAGATCTATTTTTGGGTAAAGGTGACTGACTAGGGAGAGTCTACTAAAGGAATTGAACTAGTTAATCATGGCAGGCAAGTTGATTATTGAGATAGGGATTTGTTATGGTAGATAGATCGCCTAACTAAGGGAAAGGTGTAGCATGGATACTTTGGTAGGACTAGATCGAGTCTTATTGGAATGTAAGGACAGACACTAGCGAGGGTGTTCGCCTGTCAGGGAGATGAATGACGTCATTGCCCCCGACTGAATCCTAGATTCGTTTAATGTGGACAGGGAGCCCGAGCTGCCCTTAGAGTGGTGACAACTCTATTGGGGGCTCTGCTGTCTCGGTAGAAATGCCTTTATGATCCGTAACAGTCTTTGAGGAGGTGTGGAGTGTTGACATCGTCTCGACTGCAAGTTATATTCTAGTGTAAGGACGAGCGTAGCAGATTTAGGAAAACCTATATCCGTCACGTCCTTTCTCGATCAATGTGGACAGACAGATTAGATGATATCCCGGAGAGTTAGACTCTATCTCTATCGGGAGTTGCGTTAATCACTCAGTAATGGAGCCTTTGTCCCCATATATCGGCTTTTGGTGAGGTCCGGGGAGACGTAGATACAGCAACATATCGGGTAAGCCGATTTAATTACAGTCACAAGAAAAGCCTGCGACTGGGATCCCAAACATAGTGGGTAAAACTAAGAGGATTGGACACCACTATTAACAGCAGTGACTGGAAGTCACCCAAGGGCCTGCAACCTCACCATCACTAGAATTAGAGACAGGTGATAGCACAAGGTAAGGATGCATAGCGGGGGATTGAGCCCCAATAAATTGAAGAACGTCGTTTGGTTGGGGGGTGTGTACTATGGGATGCATATCTTTCAACCAAGCATGCATTAGCTTTAGGAGCATGAGTGCATAGTGTGCATTATATTAGGTCTTGGCATACACCAACATTTGTTTGACATTTCTTTGCATCAAATATTATTTGTGATTGTTGAGGTTGGAATCGTTATACTATGGCGTAGAGAGGATAACCGGGTATAGCATTTTGTCAGTTGTAATCAACTGACGTGCCCACAGTTATCAGTGCAGAACTGCCGAGTTGGGAGCACGGGAAAGCAGAAGCAGGGGGAAGCATCCAAGTGGAAGTTACCGTCCAAATTTTTATTGTATATTCATGTTGTACCAATTATTTGAATTTATTGTAATCATTGGACCTTGTAATAACAATTTGATGTAATAAAAGTTTTTAATTTCCTGTGATTTTTTTGTGTATTGTGACTCATTTGAAGGAAGATCGTGGAGAGTGTCACGAGTTCCTATGTTAGGAATTCGAGGCGCTATAGAGTTGGTATCAGAGCTTACTTCGAATTGTAGTCCAACACCACAGGAGATTAGACTTGGGTGCGTCCGTAGGGTTAGATTAGTATAGATATTTGGTGATCGTAATTAATATTGTTGCACTTCCAACTTATGTATTATGATTTTCTATATCTGTACTAATTCCCTTGTTTTCTCTCGCAGGATGACTGACGGCGACGCCCCGGGACATAACTTGTGGTTTGAGGTAGGGGGCCCCAGACGAGGAAGAGCTGATGATGGAGGAGAAGGAGCCGATGATGGAGGGCGAGGAGCCCAAAGAGGAAGCTGAGGTTGAGGGCGGACAGCTCTCCGATGCGGAGAACCACCCTGGAGCTCAGCAGCTTCCCCCACCACCTCCCCAACCATATGCCGGGCAACGCACCATGGAGACAGTATTGAGGGAGTTTGCGATCTACGAGTACCGCCATGACATGCTAGAGGACCGACTTCAAGGGTGTGGAGTCGAGCTCATGGACCTTGTCGAGGCCGTAAGCAGGGTCGAGCGGTTAAAAGTGAAGGCCACTCGTAAGATCAGGAAGCTCAATGCCCAGCACCGAGAGAAGATTGCGCGACTCGAGGCGGGGATGGAGTTGCTGACAGCCAAGGTGGCCCAGCTACAGTCCCAGGCAAGGCCACGCGGGAGCCAGCAGTCTCCTTAGGCTCCATTACCCTCTATGATATGTGATATGTGTTATTTTGGATATTTTGTCTTTTGTTGTGAACTCATGGTACCAACTTTATGATGTGATATTTTGATGTACTGTTTAATGAAACTATTAAGGGTGCTATTAATGAATGATTTGGGCATGATGTTTTGATTTATATAGATCTAGATTGCGGTTATTTGTGCTGTCATGATATTTATCACTCTAGACACCCTGTGTTAAATTTCCTTATCTAGATGTCGAGGAGTACGCGTAGTGGAGGTAGAGCCAGAAATGAAGGAGTTGGGGCCAATAATGCAGGCCTAAATGTCGAGACCAAGTTCACTCGCATGTATCAGGCGATGGCCACCTTCATGGAGGCACCACGAAATTTCGTGCCGCCACCCGTAGTCCCAGTAGCCAATGTGGGGAATGTTGTCCCCGATCCAGTAAAGATGGTGGAGTCCTTTAAAAGGATGAAGCCACTTGTTTTTGAGGGTCAGGCAGACCCCATAAATGCGTACGACTGGATCCGCCAGGTGGAAATCATCTTCGAAGTGTTAGAGACCCCTGAAGGAAGTAAAGTGAAGCTCTCAACGATCCTCCTGGAGAAGGACACTGGTGTGTGGTGGCAGTCCGTCAAGCACAAACTGGGCGAAGGACCAAACACGTGGGATGACTTTCTGGTGAAATTTTGACAGCACTATTTCCGTTGGACATTCAAGAAGAGAAGACGATGGAATTCATGAATCTATGACAGGGGAACATGACCATCTGGGAGTACGAGTCCAAGTTTTCTCAACTGTCCCGCTACGCCCTCGAGATGGTGCAAGACGAAGTGAAGAAGGCAAAAAGATTTGAACAGGGGCTTAGGCCTACCCTGAGATCAAGAGTGGTGCCCCTAGGCATTCGGAGGTTCGACAAGCTCGTGAGGAGGGCAACAGTAACTGAGAAAGACATAAACCAGAACCAGCCACCACACGGCAGGACAGGAAACTGGAACACAGGGAAGCGGCCGATGCCAGCCACCAATTTTAGGAAGCAGGAGCCCAACCCAAAATTTCGAAAGGTAAACAATGGTGCAAGAAGGATGGTAAAGTGCTATGGATGTGGAGAGGCAGGACATACGAGGAACCAGTGCCCGAAGCAGAAGTTGCAGCCAACTCCCATCACCTCTTACAATTGTGGAAAGGCGGGGCACTATAGAACAGACTGCCCCCAGCCACGAAGGAACGACAATGCAATTACCCCCACCTCGAAGACCAACAACAAAGGGAAGAAGCCCTTTCGACAGGGACGCATATTTGCACTCATAGAAGAAGATGCCAGAGAAGATGAAGGAGTGATTTTGGGTATGAATGGGATGTAACTTTTATTCTTGGCTTTGTATTTTGAACCTTGGAAAAAGGAAGTTGAAAGAAATGTAACTCTCTTTGTAACAGGCTATTTGGAAATCAATGGAATGGAAGCCAGTGTTTTGTTTGATAATGGATCCTCCCACTCCTTTGTGTGGACGTCTTTTTCGAAAAAGTTAAGTCGCACTCAGGAGGCAACCCCTGAGTTAGCCCTAATGGTAGCTACACCATCAGGGGCAACTCTCACTACCGATGTAGGTTACAAGGACTATAAGATCCAGGTTGGAGGAGAAACCTTGAATATAGACTTGTTGGAGTTGGGTTTGGTGGGAGTCGATGTGATAATCGAGATGGATTGGATGTCCAAGCACAAAGCAAATATCGACTGCAAAGGGAAGAAGGTAACCTTAGCCATACTCGAGAAACTGGAGATTTTGTTTCAAGGGAAGAAGAAAAATAGGAAGATTTTGGTGGCTACAGCTGGGAGTAAGGTGCCAAAGGAAGTCAAGGGGATACCCATTGTACAAGACTTTCCACTCATATTTTTGGAGGAGTTACCAGGATTACCCCTACCAAGGGATGTGGAGTTCAGTATCGTAACCCAACCAGGCAGCGCGCCCATATCGAAGATGCCGTATCGTATGGCACCGGTATAACAGAATGAAGTCAGGAAGCAAGTAGAGGAATTGCTGCAGAAGGGACTCATCAGGCTTAGTGCCTCCCCTTAGGAAGCACCGGTACTACTAGTTAAGAAGAAGGACGGGTCATCAAGGATGTGTGTTGACTATTGGGAATTGAACAAAGTCACAGTCCAAAACAAATATCCAATTCCTAGGATCGACGACTTGTTCGGTCAGCTACTAGGAGCTGTAGTATTCTCATAGATAGATCTACAGTCAGGTTACCATCAGGTCCGTGTCAAGGAGGAAGACATACCCAAGACAGCTTTTAGGACACGACATGGGCACTATGAGTTTCTGGTGATGCCATTTGGAGTGACCAATGCTCCAGCCGTCTTCATGGATTTGATGAATCGAGTTCTAATGCCATTCATCAACTCATCTGTGGTGGTCTTCATAAACAACACTTTGGTGTACTCAAAGACCGAGGAGGATCATGCCAAGCATTTGTCTGCAGTTCTGAGCAAGCATCAAGAGCAAGAGTTGTATGCGAAGCTTTCCAAGTGCGAATTCTGGAAGTCGGAAGTAGCTTTCCTCGGCCATGTCTTTTCTAAGGTGGGAGTGGCCACTAACCCACAAAAGATAGAGGCGGTAAAGGAATGGCCTCAGCCAGGGACAGTGAAGGAAGTTAGGAGCTTTTTGGGTTTGACCGGGTACTACAGGAAGTTCATTAAGATTATGCCAGGATTGCGGTACCCCTCACAGCTTGACCAAGAAGAACAAGAAGTTTGAATGGACCGATAAGTGTGAAGCCAGTATCCAGGAGCTGAAGAACCGACTAATATCAGCACCAGTTTTGGTCTTACCTCAACCAGATAAAGGGTATGTGATCTACAGCGATGCATCCCACTTGGGTTTCGGATGCATTCTGATGCAAGAAGGGAAGTTCATTGCCTATGGGTCAAGGCAGCTCCGACCACATGAGAAGAACTATCCAACTCACGACTTAGAGCTAGCTACTATCATCTTTTCCTTGAAGATATGGAAACATTATATCTATGGAGAAAAGGTTGAGATGTACACAGACCACAAAAGCTTAAAATATATCTATCATCAGAAGGACTTAAATCTAAAGCAGAGTTGATGGTTGGAAGTGTTGGAAGATATCAGACTAGAGATTTTGTACCATCCAGGGATGGCTAACGTTGTGCAGATGCACTTAGTAGGATGAGGAGCATTTCCATGCTAACAACTATGAGGAAAGAGTTAGAAGAAGAGATAAGGAGAGCCGGTATCGAAATGGTTTCTCAAGGGTTGAGTGCTATGTTAGCTCAATTAGAACTCCAACCAAGTCTGAGGGACCGAGTGAAGATGAGTCAAGATGGCGATGCGAAGACACTGGCACTCAAGGAGCAAGTGAACGAAGGGAAACTTCCCGAGTTCAATGTTAAAGAGGGAGTGTTATGGTTTGGAGATCGGTTGTGTGAGCCAAAGGCGGAGAATCTTACGGAGGAGATCATGAAGGAAGCACACACCACCTTACTGGCAGTTCATCCAAGGAGCATGAAGATGTATCAAGACGTGAAGCCGTTCTACTGGTGGGACGGAATGAAGCAACATATAGCGGAGTTCGTATCCAGATGTCTCACTTGTCAGAGGGTAAAGGCAGAAAATCAGAAGCCCGAAGGGTTATTACAGCCCTTGCCTATTCCAGTATGGAAGTGGGAGGACATCAATATGGATTTCGTTACAGAATTACCCAGGGAGTCCCAGGGGGAATGATTCTATTTGGGTGATCGTTGACCGGTTAACGAAATCAATGCATTTTATACTGGTGAGGACAACCTGGTCTATGGAGAAGTTGGTAGAAGTCTACATTCAGGAGATCGTGAAACTACACGGTGTACCAGTATCTATAGTTTCCGATAGAGACACGAGGTTTACCTCACCGTTTTGGAAGAGTCTACAGACATCATTGGGGATGAGGACAGATTTTAGCTCTACTTTTCACCCACAAACCAATGGACAAACAGAAAGGGTGAACAGAATTTTGGAGGATATGCTCCGAGCATGCATCTTGGACTTCGGAGGGAGCTGGGAGAATGTATCGGGATTGCATGCTTACAACAATAGCTACCAGGATAGTATCGGGATGGCTCCATTCCAAGCATTGTACGGAAGGAAGTGTAGGACACCCATATGCTGGTATGAAGTAGGCAAGAGGCAGATATTCGGACTAGAATTGTACAGAAGACTTCGGAGAAGGTTGAATTGATAAGAAAGAGGCTACAGATCACGCAAAGTAGGCAGAAGAGCTATGCCGACACCCGCCGTAGAGAGCTAGAATTTAAGGAAGGAGATTCCGTATTCTTGAAGGTCTCGCCGACCAAAGGCGTAGTTAGATTTGGAAGGGGTGGCAAACTGGCCCCAAGGTACATTGGACCCTAAAATTTTTTGAAGAGGATTGGGAATGCCGCCTACAGGTTGGAACTACCCCCTGACTTAGCCCAGGTGCATAATGTTTTCCACGTCTTCATGCTAAAGAAATACGTGCCAGACCCGAGTCATCAACTACCCGAAATTCCAGAAGACTTGCTAGTGGATCTTTCCTACAAGGAACGACCTGTGCAGATAATAGACCGTCAGAAGAAGGTGCTGAGAAACAAGATCATTCTGATGGTCAAGGTTCTCTGGAGGAATCAATTCGTCGAATAAGCTACTTGGGAGCTAAAGAGCCGAATGCAGGAGACTCACCCAGAGTTGTTTGAGTGATTTTCTTTTTCTTTTCATTTTCTCCCACCAAGCGTAGTTCTGAGGACAGAACTATTCTAAGGAGGGAGTGACGTAACAACCCTAATTTTTGACGAATACGTCTTGTATTACGAACTAGATTCTATTAGCTATAAAATTATAAGTTTTTGGTTAAAGAAATCATTTTTCTCACTAATAGCCTACATTATGCATATGAATATATGTATAGATATATATATGTATGTATGTACATGTTGAGTTGGACTTGTGAGCCCAAATGAAGCAAACCCAACCACAAGACAAGAACCAAACCAGTATGGGTCAAGCCCATACGGTTGGCCGGCCACTATACGGAAGGAAAAAGAGAGAGGGAATGAGACTAGGGTTAGGGTTTGAACGAAAAAACACCATGATGAGTTTTTTAAGAACCCCATCACATCACCACCCAAGAGAGTCAATCTCTTCGTTGATGAGACACTTCTCATCTTCCCCATGGGCTCAAAAAATCTGGCAACCCCTTGACTCTCTTCTCATTTGTGTTGTTAAAAACCCCCATCACTCCTCAATTTACTCTTACAAACTCCTACTCTCTTCCTATACCTCTAAACTCCATTCCTAATACACTTAGCTACTGATTTGGTGTGAGAAGAAGAAGAGAAGCCATAGAAAAGGAGAATAAGGAGCCCAAAAGCATAGGAAAGGAAGCAAGGAGCTAGAAGAGTCAAGAAGGAGGGCTTTCAAGCAAGAACAAGCTACTAACAAGGTGGGTGTTTCTAATCTCTTGTTTTGTTTTGGATGGTTGAACGGTGTTTGATGACTGAAAAAGTGAGATGCAAGCCCTAGGAATGAACTTAAACAACCCGTTTTGTGTTAAGTAATCAAACAGACAATCCTGTTAAAAATACTGAATTTTTGTTGTCAGTCCGTAGTTCATTGCATGAACACCTAGAATTTTTTATCTGAAAATTTTAGAGGATGATCCTATAGGTGTCGTACACCTTCAGTAATTTTTATGGGTTTTTGTTATTTTTCCTGCTATTAAAATAAATTACGAACTTGCATGCTAGTCAGAATAGAAAGAAGCAGTTATTATAGTTACTGTTGTGGAAAGAATGACTTGTATTTCACTGCATGTTTATGGAAATGATCTAAAATTTTAGTATGTCATTGTTGGATGTATCTAAAACCTATGTTTCAAATTTCATCAAAATTGGACCACTGTAGCTATGTCAATAAAATCATGCAAACTGAACTAGAAATTTTAGTAAACAGAACTGCTATTGATACTGCCCTGTTTTTGGATGGCATTCAAAAGGACATAATTGGAAACCTACTTGGTAGAATCACTTGATTTTTGGAGGTGTTGTCACGTCATATGCCAGGAACTGGATTCTGAAATTTCATGATGATCTGACACCATATGATATTTTAAATAGATTTTATCTCATGACTATGTTGATCTGATTGGTTGTTTTGGAAGTCTGTATACTTGTTAAAGATGGACTTGTAAGAGTGTCTAAACGACCTTATCTGAAGAGCCTTATAACTAGAAATTTTTAGTAGACACATAGACCTTTCTTGAATGACCAATAAATCCTTATTTGGACAAGTATTCCATTTTATATGATTTTTGCAAGTGATGACACAAACATAGTGAAACATAGAGCTCACTGGTTTGCACCATGTTCGTAGAAATGGGCTGAGATCTATTTTTGGGTAAAGGAGACTGACTAGGGAGAGTACTACTAAATGAATTGAACTAGTTGATCATGGCAAGCAAGTTGATTATCGAGATACGAATTGGTTATGGTAAATAGATTGCCTAACCAAGGGAAAGGTGTAGCATGGACACTTTGGTAGGACTAGATCGAGTCTTGTTGGAATGTACGGACATGCACTAGCGAGGGTGTTCGCCTGTCAGGGGGACGCATGGTGTCATCGCCCCCGACCGAATCCTAGGTTCGTTTAATGTGGACAGGGACCCCGAGCTGCCCTGGGAGTGGTGACAACTCTGTTGGCGGCTCCGCTGTCTTGGCAAAAATGCCTTTATGATCCGTAAAAATCTTTGAGGAGGTGTGGAGTGTTGACGTCATCTCGACTGCAAGTTCTATTCTAGTATAAGGACGAGCGCAGCGGGGTTGGGGAAACCTTATATCCGTCAGGTCCTTTGTCGATCTATGTGGACAAATGGATTAGATGATGTCCCGGAGAGTTAAATTCTATCTCTATCGGGGGTTGGTCTAATCACTCGGTAATGGAGCCCTTGTGCCCATATATTGGCTTTTGGTGAGGTCTGGGGAGACGTAGATACTACAACATATCGGGTAAGCCAATTTAGTTACAATCACAGGGTAAGCCTACGACTGGGATCCCGGGCATAGTGGATAAAACTAAGAGGATTGGACACCACTATTAACAGCAGTGACTGGAAGTCACCAGGGGCCTACAGCCACACCATCACTGGAATTAGAGATATGAGAGGGCACAAGGTTAGGATGCATAGCGGGGGATCGAGCACCATTAAATTGAATAACATCGTTTGGTTGAGGGGTGTATAGTATGGGTGCATATCTTTCAACCAAGCGCACATTAGCTTTAGGAGCATGAGTGCATAGTGTGCATTAGATTAGGTCCTGGCATGCACCAATACTTTTTTGACATCACCTTTTTCTTTGCATCAAATATTATTTGTGGTTGTTGAGGTTGGAATCGTTATACTATGGCATAGAGAGGATTGCCGGGTATAGTATTTCGTCAATTGTAATCAACTGACGTGCCCCCAGTTATCAGTGCCGGACTACCGAGTTGGAAGCAAGGGAAAGCAGAATCAGGGGGAAGCTTCCAAGTGGAAGTTACCGTCCAAATTTTTATTGTATATTCATGTTGTACCAATTATTTGTAATTGTTGTAATCATTGTACCTTGTAATAACACTTTGATGTAATAAAAGTTTTTAATTTCCTGTGATTTTTGTTGTGCGGTGACTCATTTGAAGCAAGATCCTGGAGAGTGTCACGAGTTCCTTTGTTAGGAATTCGGGGCGCGACATCATTTCTCTCATGAAGCAATCAAGCTTCAAGTACCATTACCGTGGTACTTGTTTGAGCCCGTAAAGACTTCTTCAGTCGACACACCATGTCTTATTTTTTATTTGCTTCAAAAACCTATGGGATGCCCCATGTACAACTCTTCTTCAACATCAGAAATGTTGTTTTAACATGCAACTGATTTAAGTGCAAGTATTCAACTGCCACAGTACTATGTTGAACCTTGATTGAAGCCATCTTCATTATCGGTGCAAGATTTCACTATAGTCGACACATTTTCTTTGAGAGAACTCTTTCACAACAAACCTCACCTAAAAGCCCTCAACTAAATCCCAATTTTATTCTGGTGTCTATTTCTTTTCTTCCTGTTCGGATCGTCGCTTGTTGTCGCGTGGTCTACAACGACTTGTCTGCAGCTTGGAACGTCACCATCAGAGTGGCGCAGCGGAAGCAGGTGGGTCCATCACCCATAGGTCCCAGGATCATATTGTTGCTTCTCCTTCCTTGCTTTGTTTTGGTTTTCCCTATCTCTTGCAATTGTTCTCATCCGTTGACTTATTGTTTGATTCAATTCTTTCCTGTCTTTTCTCTCTTTGATTTCAGTTCTGCCGACTCCCTTATTGTTTTGTTATCTTGTGTTGATTCTTTCCTTTTGATACTGTTTGTTCTCTTTCTTGCATTCCATTTGACCCCATCATTGTTATCCACTTCCTTCTTTTCTGGTGTTGCCACTGCTTTGTTCCTTTCTCTTTAGCCCTCTGTTTTGTTACCCTTCCTCAGTTTGTTTTTGTCTTGTCCTATGTACCGCCTAAGCAAATTTCAACGACGAAATTTTGTTGTAACGTGGGTAGGATTTGTAACCCCTGTTTCTCCAAACCCGTATTTTATGTGTATTTTTCTATATTTAAAATTTTTGTAAATTAATTTTTCTGCTTTCAAATTCTTTGTTAAAATATGTTGTTAGATCTTCTGTTAAAACATATTTTTAATCAATAGTTTATTTATAACAAGTTCTGAATGATATATTTTTTTATAATACAAATATTTTTATTATGCTTTGGATTATTATGTTGATGTTTATGAATTTTTTATGATTATTGTTATTTTTGTTATTCGTGTTATTTTATCTTTTACTCTTGATTGTTGATTTAAAAATCTATTTTTATTGTTATTTGTATTTGTAGTATTTCAAAACAATTTCTATCTTGCAGATCAATATATATTTTGATATATAATCCTACTTTTATTTATTACTTTATCTATTCGATTTGATCTTTTATTTAAATTTTATGAAATTAATCCTTATCAATACCCATTAAACAAATCCTACTACTACTCCTAATTACCCACAACCCAATTACCATTAACCCTAATCCCCTTATATATATATCGCTCATCCCTCTCTCACAAAACCCTAGTCTGTCTCTGCTGGTGTTCTCTTGTGGCCGCAAGCCACTATTGTCATCATCCCTCTTGGATCATCTCTCTTTTGGTGGAATTGTTCGTGTGGAGATTTTCACTCAGGTTTGCTTGAATTCATTAGTTCGTGGACTTTTGTTCGGGGGTTTTGCTCATTGTCGGGAATCCATTCCCGTTACTCTTGATTTTCGTCGTTCTTCATCTTTAGTTAAGGCAAGTAACTTGTACTCCAATTTCTTTGTTTGATACAAGTCAAAAATACCACCTATAATGTAGTTGGATTTAGAGACGACTCTTGTTTGTGTTATTCTTGATAAATTTTGTCTCTATTGTGAAAAGTTAACCATAGATGACTCACGACACAATATGGACATGAATTAACTTAGGTTTTACCCGTTCTTGATCTGATCATGTATGTGAGACTTTTGTGAGAATTCGTGATTTTGTTGAGACCCATGTGATATATTTGGTTTGGACATGCTAGATACCCTAATTTATGATGTTTGGACACTTGGTAGACTCAATTTCATGTTTGGTTGTGCTTTGAACAAGTTTTGTATGATACATGTTGAGTTGTTGTTAAAGGGAAAAATCTGTATTTTGTCGATGGTCTGTTTTGGTTGCTGTTTTGGACTGTCTTGAAGTCAGTATCTTGGTTCCAGTATAAAACATGAATTTTAGAGAATTTCGTCTATTTTCCAACCTCTCTAACCTTGCTTGATTTCATTTTCGTATGTGTGAGATATGACTGGTTTACTACAGAGGTGTCGATCTTTTCCAGATTTCGTTTCTTGGTGTTCTTGATGACTAAATTATTTTAAAGAACTATGCTACATATATTATTTTGATCCAAAACTTTGGTCAGTCTTTCTATACTTATCTACGGTTTATCCAGAATTTTGGTAGATTTTATTAATGAGTTTTATGTGCCGTTTCATGCTTGTTTATGAAAACTATACTTGTTGTATTTTGCTCGCTGTTCTGTAATGAAACGTATTTTTACCCTGATTCCTTTTACTGTATGAAAAATGTTTGTGAAATATGAAAGTTAATATATTTTGTCGATTTTCATCTTCTTTTGATGGATTAGGATTTCGTTTCACGGCTTGCGAGATACTTCAGTTTTCGTACAGCAGTGTTGGGAACTCCAGATTTGCTAAAGTACCGTTTCTTGATGTGTTCTTATTTTTGATGACTAAACTAATTTTACTGGAATATTATGAAACTTTATATTCTTATTCTAGACTTATAGGGGAATACCCCAAATTTTTCCTGAATTTATTTGAGAGGTTTTGATGCGGTTTTCCGAACTGAGAATTCATTTTCCTGATTTCTGACTGAACATGTTTTCTGGATTCAACCTTGTTTTGAGTTATGATGTTGTGAATTACTATATGACTTATTTATATTCGCTGGATTTGATTGGAAGTCTACTTTCTATAAGTTTCGATGAATTCAGATTTGCATGTTTGTAACACTGGGAATTACTGTTTTACTACAGTATGGTCTTGTTGTCCTCAACTTGAGATTTGTCTATTTTAGTCTTTTATGAGATATCTTGCACTCGTACATATTTATCTTGCAACTTGCACTTGTTACATGATCATTCCATGTTATTCTTGATATATTTTGCACGTATACATGCTTGTTTGAGAATAATAATAAATAATCAAGCTGGGATTTTAATGGGAAAGATCTAGTAGTGGATAATGCAGAAACGTGTACTCGGAAGGAGACTTGTATTTCCTGTATTACATGTTTACTGATCAAGTTACCGATTAAGTTACCGATCAAGTTAATATTCTGTTACCGATCTAGTTTACCGATCAAGTTACCCATCAAATTTACCGATCAAGCTTACCGACCAAGTTCTGAGATTCTTTGAATGCCTGATACACTGCCCTGTATGGTCCCCTATGAAATCTAAAACGAAATTGTGTTGACTGTAGCAACCATGTAGTAAAATGATGGATGCATGAAGTGCTACCTAGATAGTAATAACTATAAGACTTGATACATGATACTTGAACATGATACATGCTTGCTTGATACTTGACTACATGATACTTGAGACTTGAAACGTGACACTTGATGCATGATTACCTGATTACCGGTATACCTGTTACCTGATATATGTTACATGTTTACCTGTTTACTTGATACTTGATACATGTTACCAATACCTGTTAGTATACCATGCTACTTGTTTCTATTTTCCTGAATCATGTTAGATATTATAATTCTGTTGACACACTTATACCATGCCATGCTTGTTACTTAGAATAATCTATCCCCTGTAATTGTATCCTACATTATAAGTGGCCCGTAACTTGTAATTGACGGGTACTTATTTTCTTTTTCCTATCCCTACAATTGTTCAATTGCAGATTTTGGAGATCAGCTGCCAGATCGAATAGGCGAGATGAAATATTAGTTGTTGGAGCTCTTGCTACATTTATTTATTTCCCTGTTATTCATAAACAATTGTATCTGCTACTTGAATAAGAACAAGAACAATATATAACATGGATGGAAATAAGAATCGCAATACAATTATGGAACAAGATGATCGAGTAGAATGCAAGTGAAAAGTGGATCAAGTCTCAATATATGGTCAATAGAGGATCAGGAGTCATGTGATCGGGAAACATGTAAACTTGCAAACGAGAAACATGTAAACAAGTAAACGGAAATCATATAACTTGTTAATAGGAATCATGTAACTTGTAAATGGGAAACATGCACATGCTCAGTATTAATCTTATGTCTATCAATATTTTATTAATATTATATCATGCACGCAATCATGTGTCTTATAGCACAGGTTCGGATGGATTATGTACTCGGGTCTTGCAGAAATCATATCATGTAAACGGGAACATATAAACAAAAATCATGTAGTCAAGTAATGGATTCTAGAGGTGGATCCCGCAAATTCCAGATGTGGCCCCTATTATCCGATGACGTGACATTTAGTTCTATATGGCACTTAGTTCCATGTAAACTTGTAAATGGGTAACATATAAACTTGTAAATGGAAAACATGTAATCGTGTAAACAGGAGTCGTTATTACGGAAAACACGGGCACCCTTTCGAGTACACTCTTTTATATTGTTCGCTACTGAGTCATACCCTTTATGTAACATTGTGAACTTTTAATTATAATTAAATAAGAGGTTGTTGATTTTTACGTGTTTTACACGTACAAATTTATGTGCATTTTTCCTAGAAAATTATTTATTTTTATAACATGAACAAATATTTTAATCCTTCTCTTTTATTTTTTTAAAGCCTATTTTTAATTCTAGGCCTAATTGCCTATTTAACCCACCCTAATTAATTAACTATTTTTAATTAGGAGCCCATGAGTTCTAAATCCCACTATTTTGAGCCCACTAGTTTAATTCCCTTTTAATTATCATGACTTGTAGTGTAAACTAGTTTTGTAGACAATTAATTAATTAATCTTGTACAACTAGTAACTAAGGGTACTATGGGAGACATGTGCATTGCACTAGCACGTGTCTTAGGTGTGCTTTAGCCTTGGCCGGATGGAGTCCAAGAGAAGTGGGAGAGTGGCTTAGTGTATAGGTGGTTACTTGTTCATGGGTGGTTGCTACAACTCCCTAATACATCCTAGCCCTTTATCTTTAACCATCTAGATCAATCCTAGCCCTCCATTTCACTCAAAAATTAGTATAAATACCCCCTAGTTTCTCCTCATGTAATACATTAAAAAATTGGTAAAAGAAAGAAACAAAAGTGAGAAAAAGATTGAGAGTTTGTGAACAAAAGATTGAGTTGTGTGCTAGTTTGTGTGTGTGTTCACCCCAATTGGAGGCCGGACTGCATCAAGGAGCAAGGAGAGTAGCATCGGGTTCCATCAAGCACAAGAAGAAGAAGGCAATTTGTGGCACAATCTGTAACACAACGAATTCCAAAACAGACTGAATTCAAAGTTCCACAGGATCTTTACACTTCTCTTCATACAATTTTACAAGGAAATTAAAACTTTTATTACAGGGAACAGTGGTGAAGGTCGCATGCTGGCTGTCGTCGGAGGTGAGACAGGTGCAGGGCTGCTGTCGCTACGCCGAAGGAAACGGCGGCGCTGGAGCGCTGTAGCTGCGGCCTGAGCAACGGGAGATGCGACTAGGCAGTGTCGGGGTGACATCGCGATGCTGCTGCTGACGAAGATGGCAGGATAGGAAGGAGGGGGCGGGGATTGTCACGTCGCTGGCACTGCAGTCGTTAGAGGCTACAAGCAGAGCGACTGGTGGAGGGAAGACGAGGGTGGTCGAAGTCGCTGAAGGGATCGCGACTGGGAGAGGATGAGGGGAAGGAGGTCGGGAGAGGGTTACATGAGGTAGGAGGAAGATGAAGCGGCTGGTGTGGCAGCTAATGGGTTAGACGAAGAAGAATAGGGGAAAAAACACGGGTATATATATGGGTTAGGTATATTAGGGTTTAGGGTTAGGGGGTGTGTTAACGGGTCTGGGTTATTGGGCTGAAGGGTTGCGGGTCTGGGGATTATTAAGTATGGGTTTAAATGGGTAGTGGTTATAGGTCGGGGTGTTGGGTTTGGTTAAAAGAATAGGGTGTAGGTTTAGGGAAATGGGTATTGGGTTGATAAATGGGTTTGGGTTTATATAAGTAATAGGTTTTAAAAAAAATCCAATAAGAAAATTTAATAGCCAATAAAACATACAATTTAGGATTTTATAAAAAATACTAATAATAATAATTAAAACAATAATAATAATAATAATAATAATAATAATAATAATAATAATAATAATAATATTAAAAATAACAGTAATAATAATAATACTGAGAACAATAATAATAACAAGAAAAAAATGATAAAAATAATAATAGTAATAATGATAACAATAACAGTAGTAATAAAAATAAAAATCATAGAAAATGATGACAAATAACATTATTGACCGAAAATAGTTTTTAATAGGAGATCCAATAGTACAATATGACAAAAGAATTTGAAAACCGAAAAAACATATTTTGCGAAATTTTTTAAATACAGAATATTCACAAAAATAATTTTTTTGGAAAACAGGGATTACAAATCCTACCCACTTTACAACAAAATTTTGTCATCGAAATTTGCTTAGGCGGTACTTAGGACAAGGCAAAACAAACTACAAAAGGGCAACAAAGCAGAGGGCTAATGGGGAAGGAACAAAGCAGAGGCAATACCAGAAAAAAAAAAGGAAGTGGATAACAATGGGGTCAAATGGGATGCAAGAAAAGAAGCAAACGGTATCAAAAGGAGAGAAATATCACAAGATAACAAAGCAAGATAGGGAGTAGGTAGAATTGGAATCAAATATAGAATGAATAGGGGAGAATTGAATCAAATAATGAATGGGTGCATGATGGTAACATGGAAATGCAAGAAAGAAGTAACTGGTATCAAAAATAAAGGAGAAACAATACAAGACTTGCAAGATAACAAGGCAAAGAGATGAAAAATGATGGAGCTGAATCGAAGGAAGGATGGACAAGGAAGAGTTAGACCAGCCAATGGGTCAGCGGATGAAAACGATTGCAAGTGATAGAGAAGCAAACAGTGCAGGGAAGGAAAACAACAAAAGAATCCTGGGACCTGTGGGTTATGGGCCCACAATGCTTTCACTGCGCCACTCTGATCGGGGAAGACTCTGCCGATAGCATCCAGCGATGCCAATCAACGAACCAAGCAGAAAACAAAAAGAATTGATGGCATCAAAATCAGAAGGATATGGGTACGAGAAAAATGAATTCATACCCAAGAGAAAATCAATCAAAGAGGATGGATGAAACAAGGAAACAAGGGATCAAAGAAATAAGAAGGGATAAAAAAGAATGGAATAAGACTAGTATGCAGATCAATGTTAATTATGATTCATTCATGCATGCATGGTTGGTGAAATGTTGAGCCGATTCCAGTACGAGTCAAGCTTGTCTAATATATTAGGCAACTAATACATTAGCCAAACCTGGGCTCTGATACCACTAAAAACCTTGTCATGCCCCGCTTCCCAAAAGAGAATGCGGAATACGGATACGCGACAAATGCCCAGTGAATGATTTTCATCATCCATAAGCTGTTCAAGAATCTTTACAACATCTCACAAAATAATCAGAGTCAGAAGCAAAAGTATCAACCAACATGCATATATGAACCAAAATACGAACAAGAATACTTGAAATAAAATATATTAATCTCAAATAATCATGATCTGAATAAGTAAAATATCCTGTGTCACATTGCCCAAATACAAATAAATCCGAGTATCAAAATACAATATTGTTCAAGCAAGCTATAGGAAATAATAATAAAATCCACCACTAATACTTTATGTCACCAATACCATCTGGAACCTGTTCTCCAAAATCTACAATTTAACAATTGGAAGAAAGAGGAAAAGAGAAAACAAGGTACCCGTCAATTGTAAGTTACGGGCCGCTTGCAATGCAGGATACAAGTACATGGGGAAACTAACTAGCAACATGGTATAAGCATGATATCAAAATGGGATGCTAGCATGGCAAGACGAACAAGTACAAGTGGCATGTATCAAGTGTCAAGTGAGCAAGTATCATGTAAACAAGCAACAAGTGTCAAGTATCATGTAAACCTGTTGCAAGTGTCAAGTATCATGTATCAAGTCTTATAGTGATTACTATCTATGTAGCACTTCATGCGCCCCATATTATAACACATGGTAGCTACAACAAACAGTTTCGCTTTAGATTTCATAGTGGACCATAGAGGGAAGTGTACTTAGGGATCAGAACAGAAATAGGTTCATGAAGCAATAGGTACACGAATCATCCGATTCATGTAGCAACAGGTTCATGCAGCAACAGGTACACGACCAACAGGTCCATGCAGCAACAGGTAACAAGTACATGAACCAACAGGTCCATGCAGCAACAGGTAACAGATACATGTACCAAAAAGTCCATGCAGCAATAGGTAACAGGTACATGAACCAACAGGTCCATGCAGCAACAGGTTCATGTATTAACATGAATCAAAATGGGAAACATGGGCCCTCTTCCGAGTACACGTTTCTGAATTATCCACTATTCGATCTTTCCCTTAAACCCCGACTTTGGTTATTTATTATTATTATCGAACAAGCATGCAGGTGTGCAAAACATATCAAGAATAACATGGCATGATCATGTGGCAAGTTCAAGTTGCAAGATAACATGTACGAGTCCAAGATAACACATAAAAGAATAAAATAACCAAATCTCAAGTTCAGGAAACAAGACCACACTGCAGTAAAACTGAAATTCCCAGTGTTATAAACATGCAAATCTGAATCCATCGAAACATCTAGAAAATAGACTCCCAACCAAATCTATCAGATACAAATAAGTTATATTGTAATTCACAAAATCATAACTCAAAACTGATTTGAATCCAGAAAACACATTAAGGCAGAAATCAGTAAAACCAATTCTCAGTCAGGAAAACAGCATCAAAACTAAATAAATAAATCCATGAAAAATCTGGGGTATTTCCCTACATATCCATTATCTAAATATAAAGTTTCAAAATTTTTCAGTAAAATTAGATCAGTCATCCAAAATCAGAAAACATCAATAAACGATAGTTTGGCAAATCTGGAATTTCCAACACTGCTGTACGAAAACTATAATATCTCGTAACCAGTGAAATGAAATCCAAATCCACCAAAAGGAGATGAAAATAGGAAAAATTAGTTAACTTTTATATTTCACCAATATTTTACATATAGTAAAAGGAATCAGGGTGAAAATACAATTCTTTATGAAACAACGAGTAAAATCCAGCAGGTATAACTTTTATAAACAAGCATGAAACGGTATATAAAACTCATCAACAAAAACCACCAAAATTATGGGTAATCCCTAATTAGATATATAAACACTGACCAAAATTTCATATCAAAATAACATGTTTAGAACTAGTATCAAATTATTTTAGTCATCAAAATCACTAAGAACGAAATCTGGAGAAGATCTACACCTCTGTAGTAAAATAGTCATATCTCACACATACGAAAACAAAATCGAGCAAGGTCATAGGGGTTAGAAAGAAGACGAATTCCTCTAAAACTCATGTTTTAAACAGAAATTAAGATTCTGACCTTAATATGGTCTAAATTACTGATCAAGACAGAAAATCGGCAAACTACAGAATTTCCTCAAAAACCAAAATCTACATAGATTCAACGAAACTTGATCCAAACACAACCAAACATGAAATCGAGTCTACCGAGTGTCGAAACAACATGAAATAGCATATACAATATGTACACAACAAGTATCTCACATGGGTCTCACAAGCACACGAGTTCTCATAATTGTTTCACATATACGTCATATCAAGAACGGACAAAACCTAGAACTATTTCATGTCAAATTTTGTGTCATGAGGCAACTATAGTCAAATCACTAAAGAGACAATATCAACAAGGGGTTTCACACACAAATTGTCTCTAGAACCCAACTACACTACAACCGGTATTTTTGACTTGTATCATACAAATGAATTTGAGTACAAGTTACTTTCCTGAAAGACGACGACGTGAATGGCACAGAAGCAACAATAACGGGAACGGATTCCCGGGACACAAACACGAACAATCGATACTCACAAACCGAACCAATGAACCAAATAACAAACAAACACCCGAACTACGAACACCACCTCTAACACAACGAATCAAGACAAAACCTCGAACCAACATGTGTACGAGAGAAGCGCGTGCACACTGCACAACACACAACAACGGCAAAGCGAGAGTGCACGGGGAGACAGCTGAATGGACAACGGGCGAGGGTGGCAGTGCCGACTGTTGTCGGAGGAACACACAGAGGCAGGAAGCGTGCTGTGATGCTGTTGCTGGCTACAAAAGGTCGACTGCGAGCTGTGTTGTTGCAGTCGCGCGGTAAGGCGCGAACGACGGCAGCCAGGGAATAGCGGCAAGGGTCGCACGTTGGCTATCGTCGGAGGGGAGACAGATGCAGGGCTGCTGTGGCTACGCCGAAGGAAACGGCGGTGCTGGAGCGCTGCAGCACCTGACCTGAGCGACAGGAGATCCGACCAGGCAGCATTGGGGTGACGTCGCGATGCTGCTGCTGACGAAGATGGAAGGACAGGAAGGAGGGGGCGGGGGTTGTCACGTTGCTAGCATTGCAGTCGTCGGAGGCTACAGGCAGAGCGACTGGTGGAGGGAAGAAGAGGGCGGTCGAAGTCGCTGAGGGGATCGCGGCGGGGAGAGGATGAGGGTAAGGAGGTCGGGAGAGGGTAACATGGGGTAGGGGGAAGATGAAGCGGCTGGTGTGGCGGCTAATGGGTTAGACAAAGAAGAACAGGGGGAAAAACAGGGGTATATATATATGGGTTAGGTGTATTAGGGTTTAGGGTTAGGGGGTATGTTAACGGGTCTGGGTTATTAGGCTGAAGGTTTGCGGGTCTGGGTATTATTGGGTATGGGTTTAAATGGGTAGTGGTTATAAGTCGGGGTGTTGGGTTTGGTTAAAAAATAGGGTATAGGTGTAGGGAAATGGGTATTGGGTTGATAAATGGGTTTGGGTTTATAGAAGTAATGAGTTTATAAAAAAAATATATAATAAGAAAATTTAATAGCCAATAAAATGTACAATTTAGGATTTTATAAAAAATACTAATAATAATAATTAAAACAATAACAACAACAATAATAATAATAATATTAAAAATAACAGTAATAATAATAATACTGCGAACAATAATAATAACAAGAAAAACATGATAAAAATAATAATAGTAATAATGATAACAGTAATAGTAGTAATAAAAAAAAATCATTGAAAATGATTACAAATAACTTTATTGATCGAAAAACAGTTTTTAATAGGAGATCCAATAGTATAATCTGACAAAAGAATTTGAAAACCGAAAAAACGTAATTTGCAAAAAATTTTAAATACAGAAAATATACAAAAATATATTTTAATTAGGAAAACAGGCATTACAGCGGAACTCGATCAGCTTCCAAAGCAGCCATCACCATATCACTGTGGTTCTGCTGCATGTTAATCAGCCGTTCCAACACAGTGGTGACAGCCTCAAACCCTGGATGCTCATCCTGAAGACGAGAAGTAGAACATCTACGAGCCATAGTCTTCACAAAAACCAAAAATAATTAGCATCCAGATCAAAGTTGATTTATAATTCATTTATGCATGCATGGTTGGTGAAATGTTGAGCTAATCCCAGATCGAGCCAAGCTCGTCTAATATATTAGGCAACTAATACATTAGCCAAACCTGATGCTCTGATACCACTAAAAAACCTTGTCACGCCCCGCTTCCCAAAAGAAAATACGGAATACGGATACGTGACTAAGCCCAGCGAATGATTTTCATCATCCATAAGCTGTTCAGAATCTTTACAATATTTCACTAGAATAATCAGAGTTGGAAGCAAAAGAATCAACTAAGAATGCACATATGAATCAAAATACCAACAAGAATACTTGAAACCAAAATATTATAATCTCCAATAATGCAGATCTGAATAAGTCAATATTCTGGGTCACATTGCCCAAATACAAATAAATCCAAGTACAAACTACAATTGTTCAAAACAAGCAACAAGAATATAATAATAGAAAAATCCAGCACTAATATCTCATTTCGCCAACTCCATCTGGTAGCTGATCATCCTGGTTTGCAATTAAATAAATTGTAGGAATAGGAAAAAGAAAACAAACTCCCGTCAATGCATGTTACGGGCCACTTGTAGTGCAGCATACAAGTACATGGGAAAACTAACTAATCACATGGAATAGACATGATAACAAAAATATAACAACTAGTATGGCAAGATAAACAAATGTAAGTAGCATGTATCAAGTGTCAAGTGAACAAGCATCATGTAAACAAGTATCAAGTATCAAGTATCATGTAAACATGTAGCAAGTATCATGTATCAAGTATCATGTATCATGTAGTCAAGTATCATGTTCGAGTGTCATGGTCAAGTCCTGTAGTTATTACTATCTAGGTAGCACTTCATGCATCCCGGTTTTTACTACATAGTTGCTACATCAAACATTTTCGCTTTAGATTTCATAGTGGACCATAGAGGGCAGTGTACTCAGGGAGAAGTATCAAGTAATCGAGCTCCGAGCTCTAAGTATCATGTATCACGTGTCAAGTTGTGCAAGTGTCAAGTAATCACGTGTCAAGCACCATGTATCAAGTCATCACGTAGGATCGGTGGATCCTCTTCGGAGTACACATTTCTGAATTATCCACTATTAGATCTTTTCCTTAAACCCCGGCTTGGTTATTTATTATTATTATTAAACAGGCATGTATGAGTACAAAACATAGCAAGATTAACTTGGCATGATTAAGTAACAAGTTCAGGTTGAAGGATAAACATGCACAAGCAAAAGATAACTCATAAAAGAGTGGGACAACGAGAATTCAAGTTCAGTACAGAAAGACAGCACTGCATTAAATTTGGGATTCCCGTTGCTACAAACATGCAAATCTGAATCCGTCAAAGAATCTGGAAAATATACTCCCATCCGAATCCAGCAAATATATATAATTCATATAGTATTTCACAAAAATAAGTCTCAAAACTGATTTGAATCCAGAAAATATGTTCAGCCAGAAATCAGAAGACTGTATTCAAAGTCAGGAAAACAGCATGAAAACTCATTAATTAAATCTACAAAAAAACTGGGATATTTCCTTATATGCATAGTAATAGAAAATAAAGTTTCATAATTTTTCAATATAAATTGTGTAGTCAAGTAAAATCAGAAAACATCAGAATGCAGTAGTTTTGTGAATCTAAAATTGCAAACACTGGAGTACGAAAACATCAATATCTCACAAACCACAAATCAAAATTCAAATCCATCAAAAGGTTAAGAAAATATATACAGTAGGCTAACTTTCATATTCAAAAATATTTTACAAACAGCAAGTAGAAATAGGTCGAAAATCAGGTTCTTTACTGAACAATATAAAAAATCTGCTAGTATAGTAATTGTTGGGAAACATAGAACGGTTTGTAAAACTCATCAAATAAATCTATAAAAATTCTAGGTTAATCCCAATCTGGTCTAGTTATACTATGAAAAATTTTAGATAAAATAAATACTTTTAACATCATGATAAAAATATATTACTCTTCAGAATTCATAGAAAACAAAATCTGTAAATCACTCTACACCTCTGTAGTAAAATTGACATAACTCACAAACCAAAAATCGAAAGTGAGATCAGTCAAAAGGGTTGGAAAATAGACAAAATTCTCTTCAGTTCATGTTCACAAAATATTTTCAAATATTGACCTTAAAAGGATCTAAAATACTAATCAAAACGAAAAAGCCAGCAAAACTGAAAATATCCTCATGCACAATTAACTAGTTCACATAAAACTCATCCAAATCATAACCAAGCCTGAAATATAGTGTACTGGATGTCCAAACAACATGATATAGGGTATTTCACAAGTCCACTACAAGGCTACCACGAATAACACGAACGAGCACATGTCAACACATGAACAACACGTATATATGTGACAAGATGTAGTCAATCCTAGGTTATATCATGTCAGGTATGTCGTGAGGCAAATATGGTCAAATCATCACTATAGAGACTATATGAACAAGGGGTTTCACACACAAATTGTCTCTAGAACCCAACTACACTACAGGCGGTATTTAGTACTTGTATTATACAAAGAAAAGAATACAAGTTACTTGCCTTAACCGATGACGAAAACGACACCAATCAAAAATAACGGGGACAGATTCCTGGGCACGAATACGATCGAACGAACACGAATCACCACGAAACAAGAATGAGAACCACTCCAATCGGTTGCACGAACACGATGGGAGCACGTGCACAACACACTAAAATGATGGAACACACACGCGCACCAAGAAAACAGATGGGAACAGCACGACTTAGAGGAAACCGAGCGGCGGAGTACCACGACAGTGGCTTGCTGTCAGAGCTGCTGTCGACTGAGGCGTTGTCGAGAGGAGGCAGAGCGGCATCGGGGTGCAGTCATCGGCCTGTCACTGATCGATGTAGGGGTACGGAAACTAGGGGCGGCGCCGGGGATGCATTGCGATGCTGCTACTGCGAAGGGGGGGCAGAGAGCGGGACGATGGGGAGAGACGGAGGGAATGAGATGGGTTCGGGACGGTGAAGGTTGGCAAGCAAGGAGAGGAGCGGTGCAGGGGAGAGCTCAGGATAGCTAGGGTTTTGATGGGTTGGAGAGCGGCTACAAGGTGCACAGGGTAATATATAGGTTGGAGGGTTAGGGTTCTTAGGCAGACGGGATTGTGGGCTTCGGGTATGGAGATAGTGCTAACGGGTATGGGTAGTTATCGGGTTTGGTTTTTGATGGGTAATAGGGTAGGTGGATAATTAATGGGTTTGATATAGGATAGAATTAAAATGGGGTATTAATGGGTTAAAACAAATGGTTATAAAAATAATTAGGAACCCAAAATCAAGATGGCATCAAAGTGAATATTAATTAAAATAGGACAAGAACAGAATAATTAGGATTGAACAAATCAGAAATTTGGTATCAAAATAAAGCTCGATCAAACAAGAAGGAAAGAATAGACTGATAAAAAAATAAAGGGCTCCAACGAGATGAGGAATCAACCAAATGAATATATAGCAAAATATTCAAAATACGGTCCAAAAGAGATACAACTGACCCAAAACAAGGAGAGAGAAAAAAATACACTCAAAATACATAAAATAAAAAACATAGGTTATAATAAATAACTGCATTAGGGACTAAGTGCACTTTCACAGACGACATCAATAGGATAGTTCCCCTTAGTTTGTTTTGTTACAATATGTGTTTTCCAAGTAAGAAAAATTGATGTATTATATCCTAGCGTCAGTTGAATTAACTTACGTGCCCACAGTTTCTATGCAGGATAAAGTGAATGACAAGACTAAAGATTGATTGCTGCTTAAACAAATGTTCAAGTTATTATTCAATTCATGTATAAGTGTTGTAATTTATATTTTCGCTGCATTAATGTAAACTCTGTTGTAATGAAAGTTTTTTATTCCTTGTAAAATTGTACGAAGAGAAGTGTAAAGATCCTGTGGAACTTCGAATTCGGTCTTATTTGGAATTCAAGGTGTTACAGAGTGGTATTAGAGCCACGCTTCCAAGTAGTACAAATATATAAGGAACGAAACCCTAAAGTGGGCATTAGAGTGTGAGTTGGGTATAGAGATTTAAATGAAAGTCACTTACATTTGTGTTGCACTATGGTTTATGCTTCTTCTTCTCCTTTCTCCACGATGGCGAACCACTTCGACCCAGCCGGCGATGATGACTGGCATATTATCGAAGAGGATTACTACCCTGGACAAGCTGATTCTGACGAAGAAGATCCCGAGGAATTTGAAGAGGAATGGTCTGAGTCCCGAGAGATCACTCCGCCTCCGGATCCATCTAATGATTCCTCCATCAAGGAAGAACTAGTTCCGAGTAGTCTCATTGTGTTTCTTCAGAGGCAGGTGAAGACACAAAGGGAGAGAGCAGAGCTACTGCAGGCCCAGTATGCGAAGTACAAGGAGGATATTGCAACTCTTAGTCATCGTATTTGGGATCTTGAGAAGAGAAAGAACAAGTACGATGTACTGAAGGAAGAAGTGGCGGAACTACGGGAAGAGCTTCGAGAAGCCAAGAGCAACCGTAGGAACTAGAATGTGTATCTTCTTACTGCTTTCATTTGATGTCAGAAATGTTTCAAAATTTGAATGTACAAAGTTTGAATTCAATGAAATGAAGAGTTGATTTAAATTCATGTTTTCTACTTCGAATTTAATAGATCTTTTGCATCAGAATATTGCTGGAAGAAGAGCTAGAAATGGAGAAGGGCTTGACATGGAAATGGATTTAGTGAGAGTCGATCAGACCCTCAACGCCGTTGCAATGAATCAGAACTAGGGGAGGGTGCCTGCGAATCCAGTACCTAAAGCAATCAAACTCGTCGAATCTTTCAAGAGGATGAAACCACCCATGTTTGAGGGGAAGTCAAACCCAGATGTGGCTAACAATTGGATCAGGCAGGTCGAAACTATCTTCGAAGTCTTGGAAACTCTGGAAGCAAGCAAGGTTAAGTTGGCTGCACTGCAGTTCGAGAAGGCTGCGGGTGTTTGGTGGCAGTCCCTGAAGCAGACGATGGGAGATGTTGTTCTTGGCTGGGAGGAATTCTTGGAGGAGTTCCGCAGTCACTACTTTCCATCTGTTATCCAGGAGAAGAAGGCTATGGAATTTCTGGCGCTGCAGCAGAGCGGTATGTCGGTTAAAGAGTATGAGACAAGGTTTACTCAGCTCTCGAGGTATGTGCCCGAACTTGTCATGGACAAAACAAAGAAAGCTAAAAAATTCGAGCACGGATTGAGGCCAAGTCTGAGATCAAGGATGATACCCCTTAGTATCAGGAGGTTTGACAAGCTAGTCAAACGAGCTGCAGCAACTGAGGTGGATATAGAGCAGTTCCATGCCGTTCAGAACCGAAGGAACAACTGGAATGTGTGGAAGAGACCCACAATTTCTGGAATGTCAGAGGATAGCCACCGGCTCAAAGGTTCAAACCTAATGGGGCGAATGCTGTCAATGTGGCTGGAAGACATGGGAATGTTTCAGTGAGACCGCCTATGACTTGTTTCAGCTGTGGAGAGACAGGCCACTACAAGTCTCAGTGCCCTAAGCTACAAGATGTCGTCCGTAATGGACCAAATCGGTAGGGTGGGAAGAAGCCGTACCAGCAGGGGCGAGTATTTGCTATTACTGAAGCTGATGCTGATGAAGTGGATCACGTCATCACTGGTACGAGGGAGGATGTTTAGAAGTTTTTTCTATTGTTCTCTTTTCCCTTCTTTATTTATTGAACTGTTATGTAACGAGTGTGTGTTATGTAACAAGGGAACTTTATTTGAATGGAAAGAAAGCTGTTGTTTTGTTCGATACTGGATCCTCTCACACTTTTATATCACTTAAGTTTGCTAAAGTTTTGGGAGTTGAACCGAAGGTCTTAGCAGTAGCTACTCCATGAGGGGAAACTTTAACCACTGATCGGTACTATGCGGACTGTGAGATCGTGATTGGAAACAAGATTTTCGAGATTGATCTGATCGAACTGAATATCCTGGGGGTCGATGTTATCATTGGCATTGATTGGATGTCAGTGTACAGTGCGAACATCGAGTGTAAGATCAAGGTAGTAACAGTGAACGCTCCAGGTGGTTGTCACGCCCCGCTTCTCAAAAAGAAAATGGAATACATATACGTAACAAAAGCCCAGCGAATGATTTTCATCATCCATAAGTTGTTCAAAAATCTTTAAAATATTTCACAACATAATCAGAGTCGAAAGCAAAAGATACAACCAGACATGCATAATTGAAACAAGTTACCAACAGAAATTACTTGAAACCAAATATAATAATCTCAAATAATCAGATTCTGAACAAGTTAATATTCTGGATCACATCGCCCAAATACAAATAAATAACCAAGTAATCAAGTACAATTTTATTCAAGTTCAAGCAACAAATAATAATAATAATAAAGCAGAAAATCTAGCACTAATACATCATCTTGCCAATACCATCTGGCAGTTGACTATCCTGATCTGCAATTAGTAGTTTGCAGAAGAAGGAAAAAGAAAACAAGTATCCGTCAATTGCAAGTTACGGGCCACTTATAATGTAGGATACAAGTACATGGGGAAAACTAAACAAATCTAAATAATAGCAGAAACAAACCTAGCATGGTATTGCAGAATCAACTAGCATGGTATACTAACATGTGTCAAGTGACAAAAGTCAAATAGCATGCAGACAATTATACAGACAGTGTCAAATAATAGTGTCAAGTGATAATATCAGACAGATAACAAGTAATCAGATGATCAGATAACTGATAGCTAGATACATATAACAGATTCAGATCCAGATTTCAGATAGAAATGCAGATTCAGATTCAGATTTCAGATAGAAATTCAGATTCAAATTTTATAAGTCTTGTATTAATTACTAACTAGGTAGCATTTCATGTGCCATCCTTTTATCACATGGTTGCTACATTCAAAACAATTACGTTTGTAGATTTCGTAGGGGATCATATAGGGCCGTGTACTCAGGGTTCAGACAGATATCAGATAACAGATCCAGACAGACAGATAACAGATGATCATGCAACATATAGGACTAAGTCCCTTCCAAGTACACCCTCTCGTAGGAAGTATGTAGTTGGGTAACAGATGGGATCACGACCCCCTTCTAAGTACACCCTCTCATAAGGAAGTATGTAGTCAGGAATCAGATAATAAAAATCTTGCATGATCTCAAAACAGATAACAGATAATCAGATGGAAAACACGGGCCCCCTTCTAAGTACACATTTCTATGCTTTCCCACTACTAGATCTTTCCCTTAAACCCCGGCTTGGTTACTTTTATTATGGTCATCAAATAGGCATGAATGTGTACGTAAAAGTGTCAAACTAACATGGTATAATCAGTATTAGGTTCAGGGAAATAAATAAACATGCATAGATAATATACAGTTACATAAATGAGCAAAACAGTGTATGTTCATATTCAGGACAGAAAGACAGTACAGTACTAAAACAGTGATTCTTGTCGCTACAAAAATGTAAACCTAGATCCGCCAAAGAATCTGGAAAATAGACTTCCACAGGAATCCAACGAATATAATTAAGTCATATATTAATTCACAACATCATAGCTCAAACCAGGTTTGAAACCAGAAAACACGTTCAGCCAGAAATCAGTAAAACGAATTCTCAGTCAGAAAAACAGTATTAAAACTCCTCAAATAAATCCAAGAAAAATATGGGGTATTCCCCTATATGTCTAGAACCAAAATATAGAGTTTCATAATATTCCAGAGAAATTAGTTCAGCCATCAAAAATAAGAAAACATCAAGAAACGATACTTTGGCCAATCTAGAATTCTCAACACTGCTGTACGAAAACTGAAATATCTCGCTAGCCGTGAAGCGAAATTCAAATCTGCCAAAGGGAGATGAAAATAGATAAAACAAACTAACATTCATATTTCACAAACATTTTCCATACAGTAAAAAGAATCAGGGTGAAAACACAAATCTTTACAGGACAGCGAGGAAAATACAACAAGTATGACTTTTGTAAACATTCATGAAACGACATATAAAACCCATCAATAGAACCTACCAAAATTCTGGGTAATCCCTAGATAGGTATAGAAAAACTGACCAAAGTTTCAAATCATAAAAATATGTGTAGTACAAGTAACAAAATACTTTAATCAACAAAATCGTCGAGAAACAAAATCTGGAAATATAATACACCTCTATCGTAAAACAGCCATAAGTCACTCATACAAAAACGAAATCCAGCAAGGTTAGAGGGGTTAAAAAGAAGACAAATTTCTCTACAATTCATGTTTTATATTAAAATTAAGATTCTGACTTTAATATGGTCTAAAGTACAATTCAAAACAGAATATCGACAAAATACAGATTTTCCTCAAAAAATCAAAATCATCATCATTCAAATGAAACTTGATCCAAACACGTCCAAACCTGAAATCTAGTCTACCAAGTGTCCAAACAACATGAAATAGGGTAATTAACATATCCAAAGCAAGGTTATCACATGGATCCCAACAAATACCCAAGTTCTCACCAAAAATCCCACATACATGATCAAATCAAGAACGGGCAAAATCTAAGTTAATTCATGTCAAGATTGTGTCATGAGGCAACTATGGTCAAGTTTTCACAATAGAGACAAAACCCATCAAAGATAATACACACCCGAGTTGTCTCTAGAATCCAACTACACTATAGGTGGTATTTTTGACTTGTATCAAACAAAGAAATTGGAGTACAAGTTACTTGCCTTAACCGGAGATGAATACGACGTAAATAAGAATAACAGGATGGATTCCCGGGCAACGAACGAAAATTCACGAACAAGAGATCCACAAATCAAGAGCAACGAACCCACGAACAATCACACGAACACAAGGCACGCTTCTCAAAGCAAGAAAAGAGAGAACCCACAAGAGAGAGATATGAATGGCGACGTGCTTGTGTCATGGGGGTTGGTCGGCCAAGAGTGGAGAGATGATCGGAGTATATGGTGGTGGTCGGATGGATGAGTGGATGGAGTGCGGCCAAAGGAGGGGTGTGCAGGTTGAAGTGCAGGCCGGGAAGGGGTCTCGGCCTGGGGCTGTGTTGGCCGTCAAGTGTGGGTGTGGCATAGCCAAGGAGGGGAGGCAGGGGGTATGCGATTGAGGCTAGGATTTAGATGTTAGGGTTAGGGTTTGAGGGGAGAGATATAAATATATATATAGAGGATTAGGGTTATTGGGTAATTGGGTTGTGGGTAATTAGGAGTAGTAATAGGATTGTTTAATAGGTATTGATATGGATTAATTGAATAGGATTCAAAATAGGATTGGGTTTAATTTAGCTTTGGTAAATCTATTAGGGATCAAACAATAGTATTGGGAGTAGGATGAGCAACCAATCACCACCACAGGCACCCCGATAACAAAAAAAAATAAAGAGGACAAGAACCAAAAGAAGAAAAACAATAATTAAGGAAGAACGAAACAAAAGACGAACAAAAACCAACACAAGGAGCTCAAAATGAAATAAATGAATATATATTGAAAATAAACTCTAATATAAAATTCAGAAAAATATAAGAGAGAGTACAATAACCAAGAAAAGAAAAATACACCCAAAATACACAAAATAAAAAACAAGGGTTACAGTGGTCCTGAAGTCACTTTCCAGGGGAAGAAGAGATGTTCAGATTTGGTGGCTGCTATCAGTATGAAAAAGGTTTCTATAGAGGTGCAGCAAATTCCAGTGGCTCGGGATTACCCGACTGTATTCTTGGAAGATTTGCCCGGGTTACCCTCGCATCGTGATGTAGAGTTCAGCATCACTATTCAGCCAGGGAGTGCACCCATTTCCAAGGCACCATATAGGATGGCGCCTGTGGAGCAGGATGAGATCAAATAGCAGATTGAGAAACTATTGGAGAAAAGCTTTATTCAACTGAGTGCGTAGCCTTGGGTAGCACCGTGCTGTTGGTAAAGAAGAAGGATGGTTCGATGAGGATGTGCATCGATTATCGAGAGTAGAATAAGGTCACTATTCAGAACAAGTATTATATTCCCTGAATTGATGACTTGTTCGATCGTCTACAAGGAGCTGAAGTCTTCTCCAAAATAGACCTTCGATCAGGATATCATCAAGTTCGAGTGAAAGCTGAAGACGTGCGTAAGACTGCATTTAGAACTCGACACAGGCATTACGAGTTCTTAGTTATGCCGTTTGGAGTGACGAATGCACCTGTAATCTTTATGGACATGATGAACAGAGTTCTGAGGCCGTTTATTGAATCTTTCATCGTAGTGTTTATCGACGATATTCTTATGTACTCCAAGTCAGAGGAGGAGCATACTGAGCATCTGGCTGAAGTTTTGCAGAAGCTTCAAGAGTATGGGTTGTATGCCAAGTTATCCAAGTGCAATTTCTGGAAGTCTAAAGTGACATTCCTGGTCACATCCTTTCTAAGGAGGGAGTGGCAACGGATCCGCAGAAGATAGAGGTGGTGAAGGATTGGGCAAGGCCTACTACAGTGAAGGAAATCAGGAGTTTTTTTGGGTTAACTAGATACTACAGGAGGTTTATCCAAGGCTATGCTCAGATAACCGTGCCACTCACTGGTCTGACCAAGAAGAATGTGAACTTCAAGTGGACTGAGCAGTGCGAGGCAAGCTTTCAAGAGTTGAAAGAGATGCTGACTACTTCTCCCATTTTGTCTTTGCCTAAAGCAGGGGTTGAGTATGATGTTTACAGCGATGCTTCACATCGTGGGCTTAGTTGTGTCTTGATGCAAGAAGGAAAAGTGATCGCTTATGGGTCTAGGCAACTAAGACTGCATGAGAAGAATTATCTGACTCATGATCTGGAGTTGGCTACGATTATCTTCGCTTGAAGCAATAGAGACATTATGTGTACGGTGAGAAACTGAACATGTACACAGACCACAAAAGCTTGAAGTACATCTATCAACAGAAGGACCTGAATCTGAGGTAACGGAGATGGCTGGAAGTACTTGAGGACATTCGTCGAGAGATTAAGTACCATCCTGGGAAGGCTAATCTTATTGCTGATGCACTTAGCTGTAAGAGCAGTCTGGCTAGTTTGATTACAACTCAGAGGCATCTTGCAGAGGAGTTGGATCGGGCTGGTATTGAAGTCGTTCTGCAAGGCTTGGGATCATCGTTAGGTCAGTTGAGGCTTCAACCTACGCTGAATGAGAGGATTATGGCAAGTTAGAAGGAAGATGCAAAGATTCAGAAGATGAAGGAACAGGTTGGTGCAGGCAAGTTATCGGAGTTTCAGATCGGAGATGAAGTGTTGTGGTTGGAGAGAGGATGTGTGTTTCGGATCAAGCAGAATTGAGGGAGAGTATTCTTCAGTAGGCACATGCTAATCTTTTGTGTGTACATCCTAGGAGTACCAAGATGTATAAGGACATCAAGAAACATTTCTGGTGGTCAGGTTTGAAGCGGGATGTGGCTGAGTTTGTAGCAAAGTGTGAAACCTGTCAGCAGGTTAAAGCCGAGAATCAGAAACCCAGAGGTTTACTGCAACAATTACCTATTTCGGAGTGGAAGTGGGATAACATCAGCATGGTTTTCATCACGGATTTACCCAAGAGTTCTAAGGAAAATGATGCGATTTGGATCATAGTCGATCGACTAACCTAATCAGCTTACTTCTTAGCGATGAAACTCACTTCAACTATGGAAAAGTTGGCCAAGCTGTATGTTGAAGAAATTGTCAGACTTCATGGTGTTTCATTGACCATTGTGTCTGATCGAGATGCACGGTTTACTTCGTATTTCTGGAGGAGTCTTCAGACAGCTCTGGGTACTAAGATGGATTTCTGCACTACCTTCCATCCTCAGACTGATGGACAGATTGAGAGAGCCAATCGAGTTGTTGAGGATATGCTTCGGTGTTGAGTTCTAGATTTTGGAGGCAGTTGGGAAGGGCATCTACCTCGGGTAGAGTTTGCCTACAACAACAGTTTTTAGACTAGTATATGGCGCCGTACGAAGCTCTGAATAGCAGGACGTGCAGAACACATGTTTGCTGGTTTAAAGTTGGAGAGCGACAGATGTTTGGGCATGAGATCATGTAGCAGACCTCTGAAAAGATAGTTTTGATCTGGAAGAGGTTGCTGGATGCTCAGAGTAAGCATAAGAGCTATGCAGACTACCGGAGAAGGGACCTTGAGTTCGAGATTGGTGACTTTGTCTTCCTGAAGGTATCACCTAGTAAAGGTGTGATTCGTTTTGGCAAAGGCGGAAAGTTAGCCCCAAGGTTCATAGGCCCGTATAAGATATTGAAGCGGATTGGGAAAACTGCTTACCGGTTGGAGTTGCCAAGGGAGTTATCTCAGGTGCACAATGTCTTCCATGTGTCTATGCTGAGAGTTTACATTCCAGATCTAAGTCACCATTTGCCAGAAGTGCCGGAGGGTTTGCAGTTGGATCTGAGTTACATTGAGCTCCCGGTTGAGATTGTGCATCATCAGGAGAAAGTCTTGAGGAACAAGACGATACCGATGGTCAAAGTTGTCTGGAGAAACTAGCTGGTTGAAGAGGCTACTTGGGAATCCGAGGAAAGGATGCTGAAGGATCATCCTGAGCTCTTTGTTTGATTTGTATCTTCTTTTCTTCTCATTTCTTTTTGTTGTATTCTGTTTTCTCACTCTTTAAGCTTAGTTCTGGGAACGGAACTATGCTAAGGAGGGAGTGTTGTAACATCCTGAACTTTTAATTATAATTAAATAAGAGGTTGTTGATTTTTACGTGTTTTACACGTACAAATTCATGTACATTTTTCCTAGAAAATTATTTATTTTAATAACATGAACAAATATTTTAATCCTTCTCTTTTATTTTTTTAAAGCCTATTTTTAATTCTAGGCCTAATTGCCTATTTAGCCCACCCTAATTAATTAACTATTTTTAATTAGGAGCCCATGAGTTCTAAAGACCACTATTTTGAGCCCACTAGTTTAATTCCCTTTTAAATATCATGACTTGTAGTGTAGACTAGTTTTGTAGACAATTAATTAATTAATCTTGTACAACTAGTAACTAGGGGTAATATGGGAGACACGTGCATTGCACTAGCACATGTCTTGGGTGTGCTCCAGCCTTGGCCGGATGGAGTCCAAGAGAGGTGGGAGAGTTGCTTAGTGGATAGGTGGTTACTTGGTCATGGGTGGTTGCTACAACTCCCTAATACATCCTAGCCCTTTATCTTTAACCATCTAGATCAATCCTAGACCTCCATTTCACTAAAAAAATAGTATAAATACCCCCTAGTTTCTCTTCATGTAATACATTAGAAAATTGGTAAAAGAAAGAAACAAAAGTGAGAAAAAAGATTGAGAGTTTGTGAAGATTGAGTTGTGTGCAAGTTTGTGTGTGTTCACCCCAATTGGAGGCCGGCCTACATCCAGGAGCAAGGAGAGTAGCATCGGGTTCCATCAAGCACAAGGAGGAGAAGGCAATTTGTGGCAAAATCTTGGAGGAGAAGGATCGCTCTTTGTTCTAGGAGATTTGTAGGAGTTCTTTTTATTTGTGTTTCTTCAAAATAGGTGGGTGATTTCTCAAACTTCTAGTTAGATACCATGCTAGGATTGAATTTGTGATCATGCTAAAATGAATAAGAAAGAAATTGCCATGCTTTTGTTTAAGGAGATTAAGAAGAAAACATCAAAATAATCTACATGGAGAAAATAGTAGAATGAATAATGTGTATGTGACTGTGTATGATGAATTGGTAGTTTAATTGCATGCTAAATTGGGTAATTACGAATTTTTGTGAAACTTGTCTATGCATGATTGAAAGATACAATATGTGCACTTTGTGATTATGGACATATTATCGAATTTGATTTAGTTGGCATGAAAAGTTAAATAAATGAAATTGTGATAAAAATGTGTTCATGTGCTCTATACAAGTAGAATTTTGATCATTGAATTTATTTAGCCCTAGTGTCTCTTAAATTGTGTCGTTGGGAAACTAAGATTAAATTGATCAATTACATACTTAGTGAGGAATGAAGAAAAGAAAATTGTGTTTTAATTCAATAGGAATGAGGAAAATTGCTAACAAGAAGATTTTGTAGAAACAAATGTTTTTATGTCAACATGAGTTATTTTTAATCCACGTTTTAAACTAACTAAGGAAGAGAGAATTTTGTGTTTAAAAAATATTTCCAAGAAAATTATGAAAATGCGAGTTACTGTTTTGCTGTAGAAGTTTTACTCAGGAAAAAATTATTTTTTATAAGAACTATTCAAATGCGAAAATCAAGTTTTGTAAAGTAGTCTAGACCTAGTACAATCACGAACAAAAGTATTTTGATCAAAACTCTTTACGGGTGAGTCACTTGGACCTACTGGTCATCGGGTGCATTTTAAAACGGTTACTGTAGCGAGCGGAGCCTGAGGTCTTGGGTTCGAGTCTCGGCAAAAACATTATTTTTCCAAAATATGATTTTTACTAAAAACCCGAATACTGGGATTTATGTATATTTTCAATCCCCTTTTAGATAGAAAGTCACTGTGGATTTTTGGTCTTCGGTGGTGCCTTAAGAACATTACTGTTCACCCGCGGGTCTGTTGTCGAATTCTAGCTTCGGCCAACATTTAAATTGTTGATTTTTTTGACAAAAATTATATTTTTGGGAGTTTTAAGTGTTTTAAAAATAGAGAAAAATTACTAGAAATATCAGAAAAATATTTGAACTTTATGGAAAATTTTCTACAACATTCTGATTTATTATAGTTAGGTTTAGAAGCAAATTTTGGGAAAAGAGATTAATAAAGTTTCTTAAAAATATAGTTCTTTTGTAATTAACGATGAGACTACTTTTATTGAACATAGAAAATTGTGAAGAACTAAAAAAAAGAGATTTTGACTTATAAATTATTGAGTAGAATTTAATGCGAAATTGTCCAAGAATATGCAAGTTGTGCATGAAAAAATGATTTTAAATAAACATGATGAATTGTGAAAGTTGTGAACAAGTATAATGAACATGAAAAGATAATTTAGACTAGAATTTTAGCTAAGAACTCACATCGACCAGAATGAAAGCTTGGAAAAAGAGAAATGTGATCATTTGTGACCAGGTTTGGGTCTTGGATAATGATTGATATTTTAAGACCGATGTAGGGGCAACGCTAAATTCTAGAGTGTTGATTTTTATTCATGATTCAGTTACCTAAGGATTTAGATATATAGTGGAGATATGATGAAAGTAAGAGAAAAACATGAGTATGATGGCCATTGGATTGGCTGCTTGAGAGTGTTCACAGGATGTCCTCATGATGCATCATGACTAGGGCATGGATACTACTCCAAAGTACCGTCCCAGTGGCGATGCTTGTGGGGTGTTTCGGTGACTACGGGTGGTGCCATGGTCCATGGCAGAGGTGAATTGACCACAGGATGCCTGCATGATGAGTCATGTGTCAGTACGTGGCGTTCTCTCCAGGATGTCTGGATATGGGCTCGTAATTCATAGAACACCTAGGATACTTACCATAGTTACCGTAGTAGTTTAACTCATGGCGAGGGATTGAACCCTACAAGATGAAGAACGATTAAGGGCTTGCCCTCGGACCTATGTAGTATGGGATGCATAGAATCCGAACAAGTGCGGATTAGTGTCATGTAAGATAAATAACTGCATTAAGGACTAAGTGCACTTTCACACACAACATCAACAAGATAGTCCCCCTTAGTTTGTTTTGTGACAAGTATGTGTTTTCCTAGCAAGAGAAATTGATGTATTATATCCTACCGTCAGTTGAATGAATTGACGTGCCCACAGTTTCTATTCAAGATAAAGTGAATGACACGACTAAAGATTGATTGCTGCATACATAAATGTTCAAGTTATTATTCAATTCATGTATAAGTGTTGTAATTTATATTTCCGCTGCATTGATGTAAACTCTGTTATAATAAAAGTTTCTAATTCCTTGTAAAATTGTATGAAGAGAAGTGTGAAGATCCTGTGGAACTAATTCGGGGTGTTACACATTATTACCCCCAACTTATTATTCTTTTACTATGTTAATCATGAACATGCGACCAATGGAAACAGGGTTTCAAGACAATATCGAAAGAGTATCAAGGGCTATGCAATGCATGATATGAAGTTAATCTATTGACCTACTGTATTAATTGAATTCATTAAATACGAATACTAACATGTTTATATTTAAGAATATAAATATACGATTTGAGACAGCAATACACTATTGTACAAAAATTCACTTTCCCGCTGCTACGGGAAAACAAATCCAATGTTGGTTATTTTGGTTGAAGGGTGGACTGAAGGAGGTCGGGGAGAAGCGTGGGATGGTGAGGGGCTGTGGTCGGGATGGAGAAGATGGGTTAAGATGATAAGGAAATTAATTAAGGAGAGGATTACTGGTTGATTATTATAGGCAATAAAAAGGGGGAAGTGGGGTCGGGATTAGTGGGGAGGTTAGGAGAGATTTGGGGATTTGGTGCGGTAATTAGTAGGGCATTTGCAAGATTTGGAGTTTCAGGTTATGGGCTTAGATTAAATTGGATTTGGGTTTTGAATTGGATTGAATTCGGGTTGGGCTCAATTAGGAGATCCACAATAGGATAAATATTGGGCTTTAGTACAAGAATGGATTTAGGAGAATGGAAAAGAAATTGTAAATAATCAAAATGCAAGAATATGTAAGATTTTTTTTGTACAATTCGAAACAGGAGTTAAATCCAACACACATTATAAAAATTTTGTCCTCAAAATTCATTCAGGCGGAACTGTAACACCCTCTTATTTTTTAATTTTAAAATAATCAATTATAATTCTTTTATTGTTATCAGATATTATTATTGTTATTAATATGCATAAATATGCAATTTTATTTTATATATATATATATATATATATATATATATATATATATATATATATTACTTTATTTATTTATTTATTTTGTGGAGTGGATTTTATTGGGTTTTGTTATGAAAAGAAGAGTTTTATGGGCATATAAATAATAAAAGAATCTAGGAGGGGCTTATTGTGAATTTTCCAATTACTTTTTCTCTTTTCATTTCGTCCGCAGAGCTCTATTTCGCCCGAACCCTTTTCGACCCCATTTCCCAACCATTTTCTAGCTCCCAATCCTGGTGTTTTCCTTTATAAAATATCGATTAAAATTAGGGGTAGGTTAATTGACGGGTTATCTTCCTCATGGTGGCTTCAGTTTGGAGAAAAAAGCAATGGGAAGGTATACCGTATTTTATTTTATTTGTATAGAATTAAGTGAATTTTATTTTTATTGAATAGGAATATTGTGGTAGGGAGATTAGGAGGTGTTGGGTATTATAGAGGCAAGAAATTAGCAAATAATTGGAGATTTTGCAAGTTGCTTACAGATTAGGGTTTGGGGTTTATAAAAGTGAAGTAAATATATGAGAATTATCTTCTTAATAATAATAGAAATTGTAGTTGAACTGTTAGAATTGTATGGGGTGATTTTTAGTAATTTTATGGAGATGAAATCTCGTAGGAATTTGAATAATACGTGCATCGCATGTGTGCATGCCAGGTGTTCAACAAAACGCATGAGTGACATTAAGATTAATATTATTATTACTTGTGACTGGTTTGGATGTTTTGAGCCCTAATTGGTTTTGAAATTTGATAATAATGGATGTTTTGAGCCCTAATTGGTTTTGAAATTTGATAATAGGACATGTTAGCGACTTCGAATGCTTGATGCAGACACGGTGCTTTGAGTCTTCGCAAGATATCCAGTGATTATTGTAACATCCCGTATCTTGAGAAGGTATATAAAAATAATATATTGGGAAAAATATAATCTATATATGTGTGTACATAAAATATGTGAGAAGAAGTGGTTGGCCTATAGAGTTTCTATGGGCTTGGAATTAATTGGATTGATGGAGGAGCCTATAGATATGGTCTATGGGGCTATGGCAAATATGTTGTATTAAATGGAATGAAAGAAGGTGCTGCATGCATGGAGGGTGACGTGGCTCAAGGGTGGATGTGGAGTTAGTCCCATATCACTGGGAAGAAATAAGAGAGTGTGAGTTATATAGAAAATACCAAGTGATAAAGGGTACCTAACGGTTAACCACCCTTTTGATGGTAGCCTGTGGTGGGCAGTTGTTAGTATTTTATTTGTTCGCGTTTTGCGCGCAAGTGTAGCCGCGTGCACCGCTGAGCTGGGTTTGTGGCATTACAAATGGTATCAGAGTCGACTTTTGACATCGAGTGTGTGCAATATGTACGCTGGAGATGGAGCTAGCAATGTACACTGGTGGGTAACCAGAGTCCCGGATTGGGTTGTAGAGTTAGCAGAATCAGGGTAGTCTTCTCCATATCGGCTAGAAAATGATCTTGAATCAGGTTGCAAATTTCGGGCTCAGCGAAGACGCTGAGTTCTTAAAGGGGTTGTGTGTAACACCCCATATCTTAAGAGGGTATATATAAATATTATATTGGAAAAAATATAATATATGTATGTATATATATATATATATATATATATATAATAAGTGAAAAGAAGTGGTTGGCCTATAGAGTTTCTATGGGCTTGGAATTAATTGGATTGATGGAGGAGCCTATAAATATGGTCAATGGGGTTATGGCAAATATGTTGATTAAATGGAATGAAAGAAGGTGCTGCATGCATGGAGGGTGATGTGGCTCATGGTGGATGTGGAGTTAGTCCCATATCATTGGGAAGAAATGAGAGGTAACTCCTTTATCCCCTTTTCTTGTATTTTTGTACTGTATTTTCTTTTCTTCCCGGTATTCATCAAGATTGTATTCTTTTATCGTGTAGTTATTTTTTTCTCTTCATTCTCAATAAAATCCATCTATCCTGCCTCCAATTCAGTTTTGTGGTTTCAATCTTCTTCATTAAATATTTCTGTAAAATTATTGTCTCCGGATGATTTGTTCAGTTCTAAATTGGTTTATTTCATTTCCTAAATAATTATCATTTAATTTCCCCCCTATTGGATCCTAAAAACCCGTTAACGCGCATCCAATACCCCAAGAACCCGTTTACCCCTTAACCCTAATTCTTAATCCTATATATAACCTGTTAATTACCAAACCCTAATCTCCACATAACCCCAATTACCTCTTCAAAAACCCAGCTGCCAACTTCATCCCCTACCTCCCGACTCCTCTCACTCATGTCTGCAATTGACGACCCCCTAATCACCTACTCCAAAACCCAACCGCCCTTCACCTTGCCTCCTCCCTCGTCGTCCTTCCGAGCCCCTCGATTGCGCCCCCCCTCCATCCACCTCCTTGACCCTCGACCTAATCCTTTAAGCCCATTATCTCTTGCCATCTCTGTCTACTCTGGCACACCCCGCTGCCCCTGCCTTGCCTCACCCTGCTCACCTCCACCGTCGACAGCTTCCGAGTTGCCCCCCCTCGACAACTACCTCTCCAGTCACCGCACGGAGTTGTCTCGCTACCGAGTGCCGCCTTCCTTGCTGTTGCCACTGTGTGTTGTTGCTATCGCTTGTTTGCTGTTGTCTCATTGTACGTGCGCTACACGTATAACTGCTCCCTTCTTGTGCTCGTATTGTGGTCGCACATAACACGTTGCACGTGCATTGGGATTTGCATGTGTTGTTGTGTTCGTTGTCAGGATCCATTCCCGTTATTCTATTCTTCCTGTCGGATTCATCATCTTCACCCTAAGGCAAGTAACTCGTATACTATTTTTGTTTGTATACAAGTACAAAATACCGTATGTAGTCTCGCTCTCGTATTGTGTTTTCTCATGATCATCCCTTGTAAGGTCTTGATCTCATTTTTTTGATCCATTCGTAGTCATGATCCATCATCATAGTTGTCACACACACACTACATGGAAATAATTAGATCTAGATAGTTTTTCTTGATGTATATATACTTGTGCGTGATCTATTGTATGTTGTAGATTTGTTACATGATTGATGTGCTAGATGTGCTATCTCGTTGTATACTTGTTATTACCCATGCCATGTTGATTTGAGTATCTAACATATCATATTTTACATCATACTAATTTGGATATATTGTATATGAGTTGTTTGATTAAATGCATGAAAAGGGATTTCGTTTTGCTGCTGCCCTGATTTGGTTCAATGTTTTAGACCCTGTTAAGGTCTGTAAAATAAATTATTTTTTGAATATGATTCGTAGGCCTCGATGTCTATTTTTCAGATTTTTTGACAGATCTCAATCTTGATTTTTGATGTGTGAGTTATCTCTGTTTGACTGCAGTTGTGCTGTAATTTCCAGATCCTGATTTATGAGATCGCTGCATAACTTATTATTTTGAAACTATTGTTTAAAGTAAAATTTGGATTTAATATTTTTCTGGGTATGTCTAGACATGACTGTGATCAACCCCTAATTTTTTTAGAATTGTTTAATGACTTTTATGACCCATTTTATGCTTGTGAAACCAATCGTTGTATTTTCCAAACTGCATGTTGTTCAATGAAGAACTCTATTTTTAATCTGATTCTAGCCACTGTTGATTATATCTTCGTGAACGTGGAATATAGCCTGGTATGTCTATTTTACAACCCTTTTGAAGGATTTGAATTTCGAGTTGTATTTTTTGAACTACCTCTGTTTTGGTACTGCTGCGTCAGAACTTTCAGATTCATAAATTTGCTGCATCATTCTGTTTCCCAAATAAATTTGATTGTACTATCTATAATGGAATTTTATGAAATTTCATATGCTATTACTAGATATGCTTGGGAACCTTCCAGAATTTTTCTAGATTTAAATATGGTGTTTTTATACTCTTTTCATACCCATAAATAAAACCATGTGATTTCTTGCTGAACTTGGGTTCTATGTAAAAAGCTCTTTTGAACCTTGTTGTTGTACTTGTTATGTGACTTGTGCATATGTAATGGATTTAGCAGAGAGTCTAGTTTCTAGATTTTCTGACAAATCTAGGTTTGCATTCTTGTGGCAACAGGAATCTCAGATTTGGTGTAGTGGTGTCTTGCTGTCCAGAATCGAAAGTCTCGTTGTTCTAGTCTATTATGAGTTGTTTGTCACCTGTTCGTGTCTTCTATCCAACTTGAACATGTCTCTTGTTTCTTGCCATATTTTTCTTGCCTTGTTCGTGTACGTCCTACTTGCTTTAATAATAATAATAAGAAATCAAGCCGGGGTTACGGGAAACATCTAGTAGTGAAAAATACAGAAATGTGTACCTGGAAGGGGGCCCATGTTTTCCACTTGCTTACCAAACTAAATTCTTTCCCACGAGAGAGATGTACTCGTAGGGGATCCACAGATCCTACTTCCTACTTGATACTTGATACTTGACATGTAATTACTTGACACTTGATACTTGATACTTGATACTTGACACGTGATTACTTGACTACTTGGTACTTGATACCTAAGTACATGTCCCTCTATGATCCACTACAAAATCTAAACGCAACTTATTTGAATGTAGTAACCATGTGGTAAAAATTTGGGATGCATGAAGTGCTACCTAGATAGGATTGGATACATGACTTGAAAATAACATGATCAGTTGCTCATTCCTATTACTTGTACATGCTACTTGATACTTGTTACTTGTTACTTGTTACTTATTTCTTGTTTGCATGCTACTTGATACTTGTTACTTATTACATGCCACTTGCACCATGTTATCTCATCATGTGACTTGATTCTATTCCTTGATTTAGAGTTAGTTGCTCTATTTTGCTATCACATTTCTTCCATGCGTACTTTAGTACTTGCTTCTTGTTTCCACTCTGTATATGTTTTATCTGTTTTCCTTACTTGTTGCCTGCACACCATGTGGCCCGTAACTTGCACTAACGGGCATTTTGTTTTATGTTCTCTTTTCAGACAAATTGTCAATTTGCAGACTTTGGTGACCAGCTGCCTGAAGGTGTAAGTGACCAAAGTTTCTAGGCTTGGCTAGAGCTCCTGCTTGAGATTATTTTTCTGTTATTGAATAAATTGTATTTGCTACTACTGGGATTTCGTATTGGGCATTTTTTTGTCCCAGAACATGTGACTTGTTTCCAAATTTAATTATTTCAGAATTATGTATCTTGTTTTCAAGTAATTCCATCGGTTATATAAACTTGTTCATGCATGCATGGATGGTTCCTTCTTGTTACTTCTTGTTATTTCTTGTATATTCTTGCAAAGATCCTTACATCTCATGAATGGTGAAAGCCATTCGCTGGACTTGTATCGCGTATCCGTATTCCGTATTCCTTTTTGTGAAGCGGGGCATGACAGAGAGAGTGTGAGTTATGTAGAAAATACCAACTGATAAAGGGTATGTAACGGTTAACCACCCTTTTGATGGCAGCCTATGGTGGGCACTTGTTAGAATTTTATTTGTTCGCGTATTGCGCGCACGAGTAGCCGCGTGCACAGCTGAGCTGGGCTCGAGACGTTACAAGTATGATCTCTTTTATTTTAATGTATATGACGTGCTATGAAAATTTTAAATTAAATTTGTCGTGTGTGATGTGTAAGGTGTATGGAGTAAAGAAATTCATATGTATGATACAGAATGAATTATGTATATATGCTATGGGTTGTAAGATTTAAATTTGAGGAGTTATGCTAATATGGATATATGTACGTGTATGTACCTAATGTGATGATATGAAAAGCATGGTGTGCGTGCAATGCGTGATCATGTGATGTGTTAAGACGGTGGAAATAATGGCGAGGTCTATATATATATATATATATATATATATATATATATATATATATATATATATATATATATATATATATTTAAACGTGATGGTATAATGCGACTTGATAATATGATGAAATGAATGGTATGGTGTATGTATGATATGCGGGTGACACATTGGAAATTTTATGTGATAATGTGATGTGAAATTGGCCTGATTTGTGAGTGAGATGTGTGGGTGGCAAATGAGAATTTTATATGATAATCGATGAGATTAATGGCTTGTGTATGTTTATGAATTTAATGGAGTTATATTCATTCATGTTATCTTATAAATGAGACATATATTTATATATGATGATACATGGGAATTTTATTGGTATATGCATATTATGGGATAAAAGATAAGGTGAACAACATGGTATATGTCAATTATGTGATATATATACTGAGATAAAATAATGAGATGATATGTGATGTGTAAGACCTATATGGCAACGATATGATATACATTTGATGCGTAAGACCTATATGGCAACGATGTGAAGTATATTTGATGTGTAAAACCTATATGGCAGCGATATGATGTGTATTTGATGCGTAAGATCTATATGACAGCGATGTGTATTTGATGCGTAAGACCTATATGGAAGCGATGTGTATTTGATGCGTAAGACCTGTTGTCATGCCCCACTTCCTAAAATACGAGAATACGAGTCCATCAAGAATGATATTAACATTATCCATAAGTTGTACCAGTCTTAACTCAACAACATGAAAGAATAATCACAACCACGCAGGAAAAAACATAATCACATAAACAAATACAGAGATAAAAGATGCAGTAGTCCAACATAATAACCAGCAACTGGTAGTAAACAACAAATACGGGTCAACAAAGTCCGGGATACAAAGTTCAACAAAGTAATAATATGAATATAAAAATAAACATGGAAGAAATAATTTATTGCAAAGCAAGTTCCTGCTCCAATTCTAGAAGAACGGATCACCAATGCCTTCTGGCAATTCTCCTTGTGCACCTGTAGTTTGATCAACTAGAGTGGTGAAATATGTCCGTTAGAGCAAGTACGGACAGCAAGTAGTGAAAACAAAGAGTAAAAGAACATGGTATATTAAGGAATATAAAGCAAGAACAAAATCAAAGCAATAACAATGTCAATAAACAATGGTCATGATCATTTATACAAGTGTCAACTTAGGTTTATTAGCATTTTATTATCCTATCTAATGCACATAATACTGTGTCCCATACCACAGGTTCGGTGCATGCAAAACAGTGTATGTTTTAGACATACTGGTGGGATCTACATAGTATGTACTCGGTGTAACAAGATAACAAGGTCACACGATAATGTTATAACATGATAACAAGGTCACAAGATAACATGATAACATGATAACAAGGTCACAGGATAACGAGATCACAAGTATTTTTCCACCTTCCTTGTCAATAGTCCAAGTACACAAGAAGGGCCCTACCAAGTACAGTTTCTGAGATTATCCATTACTATATCAACCTTCATTACCCCGATTTGTTTAATATTTTATTATGTCATTCATTATCATGCAAGTGTGTATAAGAGTGTCAAGGCGATGATAAGGATGTAGCAAAATGATTCGATGTATGGTAATATACATGTAATTGTGAATCTGGAAAGAGCAGACCTAGCAGTACTAAAACAACAATAACTCACAAAATACAATTTGCAATTCGATTCAGTTAAAAGGGATGTAAACTAGACATATGGGGCTACAATTTATATTTAGTAAGTTCCAATTGATTCTGACTATAACTAGGTCAATTACCCTAATCTTTACATCTTAAGGGTTCTGGCAGCAACTTATAGTCCAAAATCTACGTGGGAAATCAAGATGTAAAATCAATATAAAAATCTACAAAAATTATAAAATGAATCCTAAGCATGTCTAATAAGTTTCTGGAGAGTTTCATGTCATTACACTACTGTTACTATGGTGTTTCAACTGAAAGTTGTGTCGGTGTTTTACTAAACTGGAATTCTGGAAATACAGACCAGCAGTGACTAAAACTATAATATCTCACAGCTCACAGATCGGAATCTAGATCCGTAAGAAATTCTGGAAACTAGATTCATTAGGCTACAATTTCTTTTTGTATAGTTTTTGTTGATTCTTTTTGTAACAGGGTCGAAACCTCATTACAAAACAGAACAGGAAGCAAGAAATAATCAAAAGTCATCACATATATTCATCAAAATGGATAATCCACATGTTCTTGAATCATGGAATGCATTAACATTAATTTACAGCAATTAGGATGGATTTTTACGGTGTGCAAAGCCAAGTTATCTTGTCATGATTCAATTCATGAGATCTCAATCAATCAATATGTATTCAATCACTATATATTTCTATATACATGTTTCTAGTCAATTTATTCATGTCGTGTGCGCATGCAAGCTTGGGTTTGAATCAACGGATATTGGCACGAAGTCGAGGATACTTCGGGTTAGCTCGTGTAAACCATCGACATACTCAACAGAATTTATACAATGAAACAATATGATAAATGAAAGGGAACTACTTGCGGAGATCAATAATCTTGAACTAAAGTAATAAACGAGTTCAAGTAGACTTGCCTTTAGAGGACGATTACATCCAAATGTGTGAAGAATAACGGGATCGGAATCTCGGGGACACGGCGATGATCGCGAACCAAGTGAATCTTGATGAGATGATCACGATCGGCATGGATCTTGATGAGGATCAAGATCAAATGATCGGATAGCTGAGGTTGAAGATCAAGATGATGATCACGATCGCGATGATCAAGGGATATCCGATGATCGAGATCAAGTTTCTTTATGATGATGAGATCAATGGCTGAGATCAAAGGATGAAGATGATGATCATCATGATCGTGATGATCACTGCATCGAACGGCTGCGAATTGATAAAGAGCTCTGATGTTGATGATCGATGGAGCAAAGCAGAGGAACCGGGTGATCGGGAGCTCTATTGGCTAATATGGCAGAGGGCGGCAATTGGGGGTGTGCACGGCGGCGAGGCAGGCAATTGGGTGGCGACGGAGGTACCAAGGCTTAGAGGAGGTTGAAGGAGCTCGGGGGATGCTCAGAGGATAATGCCGGCAATGGAGCTCAACAGCAATGGCGAGGCTACGGAAGATGATGCTAGCGGGGTGGTTGCAGAGTTGGCGACGGAGGTGGCAGGGCTCAGAGGAGGTTGAAGGGGATCGGGGGATGCTCGGAGGATAATGGCAGCAATGGTGCTCAACAGCAAAGGCTAGGCTAGGGAAGAGGATGGTAGCGGGGTGGTTGCAGGGTTGGTGACGTTTAGGTTACAGTCATCGCGGTCAGGAAGCGACGGCGACGGAGACGGGGCAGCTTCAAAGGGAACAGGGGAGTCGAGGCTGCGGCATCGATGGGTGCTCCGATGGAAGAAGATGATGGGGAAGATGAAGACGATGAGTGCAAGGGTTTAAAAAGATGCAGTTGAGGAGACTGGGAGAAGACGATGGAGGCGAGGTCGAGGACGATGAGGAAGGAGGTGCTCGGCAATGGCGATCAGGGTTCGACGTCGACTGGGGAAGTCGACAAAGCTCGACCGCAATAAGGAGCTCTACAATGGCGAGGCACAGGGCTTGACGACCCTCTTTTTTGGAAGAAAACATAGGAGGAAGGAGGAGAAGTCGAGCGGTGGCTAGGGGGTTGACGATGGTGACTGGGGACTTCGACGGGGACTTTGGATGATGGAGACGATGAGGGAGGTGGTCGAGCGGTGAGGAGACACAGGGACGTCGGATCTAGCTGAGGTCGAGCGGAGGTGAGGAGGTTGGAGGTGTTGGTGGCAATGGGTTCGGTGGTTGATCAACTGTGGGGGTGATGAGGGTTAAACAGTAGACGGGGGTAGGGATGAATAGTGAAGGGTTTTGGAAGTTGTAGGGGTTTGGAAGATGAAAGGGTTTGTTTTTGTTGGGATTTGTTTACTATTTAAGGAAGAGAAAAAGAGAGTGGAGAACAGTTGAGATAGTGGGGGAACGTAAGACAAGAATTCTAGGGGATACGGGGAGGTGTGGGATTGATCTGGTCAATAACATATTAGGGGGGAATTAGGTTAATGGGTATTGGGTATTAAAAGGGGATCCAATAAGATGTGGTTTGAGTTAAAATCCAATAGGAGATGGGGTTGGGTTGGGCTCAGGTAATATATAAATAACGCAAAATGAATATAAAATTCGGGCTTTAGATGGTGGGCTTCATATTAACAAATAATTAAATAATATAATATAGATCAAAACTAATGGGCTTCAACAAAAAAATAATAATAACAATAATAATAATAAAAATAATAACAATAATGATAAAAACAGTAATAATAATCATCATAATCATATTGTTAATAATAATATAAAAAAAAATTATTAACAATACTGATAGTAATGATAATACATACATGACATAATTGGATTCAACACATTCATGAAAATAATTCAATAATAATAATAATAATAATAATAATAATAATAATAATAATAATAATAACAATAGCAATAATAACAATAGCAATAATAATAATAATAATAGTCATAATAACACTATACAACAAAATAAGAATTTGGCTTATCAACTTTATATTAAAATAATCTAAACAGGAATGTATATAGTCGATCAAAAATGGAAAGTGAAGTTAAAATACACTATTATTTGAAATAACATAATTTTCTTTTAGAACAAATTTTAATAGAAGATTCAAAACAAATTTAGAAAATATTCGAGAAATACGTATTTAAGGGAACGACGGTTACACCTGTATGGCAGCAATGTGTATTTGATGGGTAAGATCTGTTTGGCAACAATGTGTATTTGATGTGTAAGACCTATATGGCAGTGATGTGATGTGTATTTGATGCATAAGATCTATATGACAACGATGTGATGTGTATTTGATGCGTAACACCTATATGGTAGCGATGTGATGTGTATTTGATGCGTAAGACCCTTGGTGGGCAGCGATGTAATGCATAACACCATTGGTGTGCACTGATCTGAGTTTTGACGGAGCTATTGGCTCTAGTTTTGATGGAGGCATAAGACCCTTGGTGGGTAGCGATCTATTTTTTGACTGAGCTATCGGTTTCAGTTGTGTGATGTCATGGGCACTGGTCGACAAATTAATAAAATGAATAAATGTGAAAAGAGAAGGAAAATGGGGAAGTAAAGAAAGAGTATAATGAGAATGAAAAGTAAACTATTACCGAAGCTATCGGCTTTGGGGTGCGGTGTATATTACCCAAACTATGTTTGGGGTGCGGTGTATTATCTGAAGAGAATGATAGTTAAAGTTAATTGTGTTATGAGATGAAAATGAAAAGTAGAATACATTGTATTATGATACGAAAATGAGAATGTGAATAAGGCATATGATGTGAAATGTGAATGAGAAAGTAGAAAAAGCATATAATGTGAAATGAGAATGGGAAATTAAAGTAAGTGTATTATGAGTTGAGAATAAAGAGTAAAATAAGTTATATTAAAATATGAGAGTGAGAAAGTATAGAAAGTGTATGATACGTAATGAGAATGAAAGGAAGTATGTGTGTGAATTAATATGAATAAAATGAAGAACATGTATTAGGGGAATGAATACAAGAAGTAAAAGAAAATATGATGTGATATGAGTTTGTTGTACCTTGGAAGTGTGTCGGTAAACTACTCGCCCGCTATTTTCATGGAAATTATGGGAACTACCTGCCTTGACACAACTCCTAGGGCGAATTGGTGGGTTGTTGATATAATAGTTGTAATGGAAAATAGTAAATGAAAAGTGGAGAAAATTGTAAGATGAGAAGTAAAATAAAGTAAAGTAATATTTCAAGCTATCGGCTTGAGATGTGATGTTATATTACTCAAGTTCTACTTGTGGTGCAGAGATTATTACCCAGGTTATCAGCTTGGAGGTACGGCGATATATATATATATATATAAAATAAAACACAAAAAAGCTATCAAGTAGCTCTCATTCAATAGGGTTGAAATCAATGGTCCAGATCTAACGTCACAAAACATATTTTTCCGCCCAAAGTTCCCCCCCCCCCCAAACTCAAATTCATATCCGCCAAAACAACTCCTTTATTTATTTATCTCTCTCTCCCTCTCTCTCTCATTCTCTATTTATTTACACAGAAATTTATATTTTCAGATTTCAGGTTAGTAAATTTTCAGATTTTTTATGTAATTTTTTTATTGCTCATGTTAAATTGAAAATAGCAAATATCTCATCAACAGTTAAATTTCATCATTTTCCACACTCAAAGTTCTAAGAAGTTGGATTTCACACCCCCATTTATAATTATTTTTCAACATATACTAACAGAAACATGGACTTTTATTTACAACTAATTATTGTTTTACTATTTAAATTTGAGCTGCATAATTGATGTTTTACTGTTTACAATACTTTCATATGTTGTATCGTTCCGAAGATGCATGTGCCCACGAGCAAATCTAGTCTATATAATAAAACATAAAGAAAGCTATCAAGTGGCTGTCCTTCAATCCCCCAAAAATCAGTGGCCCAGATCAAATCTCACAAAACACATTTTACCCCCAAAAGTTTTCCCCCAAAACTCAAATTAAAATTCCCCCCAAAACTACTCATTTATTTATTTAATTGTTTCTCTCTCTCTCTCTATATATATATATGTGTGTGTGTGTGTGTGTGTGTGTGTGTGTGTGTGTGTGTGTGTGTGTGTGTGAGAGAGAGAGAGAGAGAGAGGAAACATGGACTTTTATACCCCAATTTATAATTATATTTCACCATATACTAACGGAAATATGGACTTTTATTTACAACTAATTATTGTCATACTATTCGAACTTCAGCTACATATTCTGAAGACGTGCCATAGGCACATGACCACGGGCAAATCTAGTATATATATATGATGTGATGTATGATAATGTAACCCAAGTTATCAACTTGGAAGTGCAGCATTATGTATGATATTGAATAAAGATAGAAATGTGAGATGGTAAATGAATAATAGTATTAATATAGGAGGATGTAAGGATGTGATGCGTGTATGGTTAGTCTTAGGTTTTGTGTCAAGGAATTACCCGCCGCTATTTTGGTGGAAATAGTGGGAACGACTTGCCTCGGCTCAAACTTAAGGTAGAAAGAGTGCATGGATTGGTAAACGAGTAAGAATGCATTATGAAAGTTGGAAATGGTAATGGACACGGAAAGAAATTGATATATGAGTTAAGTGGTAAAGATATAATAACGATCATGATTAAGTATGTCGTTAAATAGATGATAATGGATACGAAAATGGAAATGTTGATAGAAACAGTTTTAGATATGGTAATGTAAATGATAAGAACTATAGTAATGGTAAATACGATGGAGTGGGATAAAAACTGGATTAACGATTGAGAATCACTTTAGTGATGATATGAATGTGTTAAGTGTAAAGTGATGGTAATAAAATTATATTTAGATGAGTTGATATAATAGAGTACCAGAATGGGCTATAAAGCGTGATGCTGAATTATGAGAAGTAGGTAACGGATATGGAGTAATATTGGAGTTGAGTGACAAAAAGGTGATAGAGATAAGGCTAGGGTATAGTTAAACATATGATGATGTATATATGAACTATGTGATAATGAAGAAATGGCAAATATATGGTAAGTGGACATGGACGGTAAATTTATGGATAAGTATGAATTTTTTTTGCTTTGGGTTCGGGTCAAGGAACTACTACCCCCATTTCGGTTGAAAAGAGGGGAACTAACTGTCAAGACACGAACCCAAGGGAGGTGAGAGGGATGAGTTTATCAGTGATATTATGATATTGACGGTATGTAAGATTTCATATAAGGATAATATAAGTGTTAATGAGAACGGTAATAGAGATGGTAAGGAAAATGTTGGTGGAGGTTTATTTACATTGATGAATTAATATATGGGATAAGTGAAAAGGTATCGTAACGTGGATGTGAAGTAGATGGATAAGTGTTTGATGAGGATAATAGATGGTTACTTATACGGTGAGGTTTAAATACCTGATTTTACACTTTCACGTTTTATTTATGTTTATCATTTTAAAATCATGGTATTAATGTTATTAATATTGTTCTTATTCATGATGATTATACTCACACACTAGACATGTCTAACCCCTGTTAATTTCTTGGGGTTAGGGGAGTCCCTCCCTGATGGTGGATGGCCCTAACTCTCCTGCAGGTATGATAGCAGCGAGGTGAGGTAGTGATATGGTTTAGTTGTTATACTTTAGTTGTAGTTGATGGATTGTATATATATGTTTATATCTTATATGGAGATTTAGGGGGGAAATGATGTATTAGTTTGTATTATGGGATATTATGTGTATAACTAACTATAAGGCATAGTGATATATATAGTGTTGTAATGAAGTGTGAAGCCCGTACCCACCTCATTTTGGAGTTTTTGGTTTTGTGGTTGATTTTTGAAAAGGTTTTTCTAAAGTTTCACTAAAAATCATTTACGTTTTCAAAAGATTTTTTTGTTTTTAATTCATATCTTGCTTGTTATGAAGTAATATACCCCCAAAGCCGTATATATTATTTCTTGTGCGATGTTGAATGATTTAGCCTGGGGAGGTTTGAAAAATATTACAGGTGCATTGTTTTGTGTAATTGTTTGCAGATTTCTGTAAAGAAATTTTGTAAAAGGGCTAATATTTCTGGGGAAACTCTGCCAAAATTTTATTTCAAATATAACTATCGTAGTTTATGCTTAAAGTGGCATAGAAGTTGAAAGAATTGAATATGGATATTTTTCTAAGTAAGAAATGATATAGATGAGTAATAGGTTAAGTTGTAGATCTTTGGAATAACGAATTAAATAAAAAATTGGGGCGTTACAGTTTGGTATCAGAGCCTAGGTTAACTAGGATGATGAGTTCTAGGATGACATGTATCTTAGTGATCCTGTAATAGGTGGGAGTGGGTTCATCCATGTTGGAACTGAGTTTACCTGAGTCTTAAGTGTTTTGCTTAAATTCTAAATTAGAAATCTGAGGTTTGCATGCCCTAGTAGCTTCTCTGCTATGTTGGGAATGGAAAGTGTCGGAAATTGACATAATTTGTATTCACTTGAAGAAATGTGCGTTTGATGTGTTTGGTGTGATATAGTATTACCTTGGTGGTTTGTATGGATCGCGTTGCTTTGCTTTATCCTTTTTGAACACATTCGTCTTGATTATGAACATATATTACTGAGAAAGCTTATCTTTTGGATATAATACTAAGAGAACATTTATAGATTAACTGAGCTTAATTTAAATAGATTCTTTGTTAAAGCATTAAGTGTTTGATATTGGATACTTTCTTCAATATTTTGATAAGTAAATGACTACTACGTGTTTCCTTATGAATATTGGTATTACAACTACGTATATCTGCATTCCAACTACAGGTGTTTTTGTAACCATTTTATAGTATTTTCATTGTTAAGCTTGTTATAGTGATCATTTCAATTTGTAGAAATTTAGCTTTGGGAATCATTTTTAAAATTTTATTTGTTTGAAGAGATTTCGAGATGACCATTCGATGGTCTAGTATGATGAAGGATATTAATGAGTTGATCAATAGGTGTTTGATTGGTTTTTCTCAGTCCTCATAGCTCGAGGACGAGCTTCTTTTGAGGTGTGTATATTGTAACACCCTTTTATTTTATAATTTTAAAATAATCTGTTGTAATTCTTTTATTGTTATCAGATATTATTATTGTTATTAATATGGATAAATATGCAATTTTATTATACATATATACATAAATATTCCTTTATTTATTTACTTATTTGGTGGAGCAGGTTTTATTAGGTTTTATTGTGAAAAGAAGAGTTTCGTGAGCATATAAATAATAAAAGAATCTACGAGGGGCATAATGTGAATTTTCCAATTCTTTTTTTTCTCTCCTTCTTCCCCTCATTCTTCATTTCGTCCGCAAAGCTCTATTTCGCCCGAACCCATTTCAACCCCATTTCTCGACCATTTCCAAGCTCTAAATCTCGGTGTTTTCCTTTATAAAATATCGATTAAAATTAGGGGCAGGTTAATTGAAGGGTTATCTTCCTCGTAGTGGATTCAATTTGGGAAAAAAAGCAACGGGAAGGTATACCCTATTTTATTTTATTTGTATAGAATTAAGTGAATTTTATTTCTATTGAATAGGAATAGTGTGGTAGGGAGATTAGGAGGTGTTGGGTATTATAAAGGCAAGAAATTAGCAAATTATTGGAGATTTTCCAAGTTGCTTATAAATTAGGGTTTTGGGTTTATAAAAGGGAAGTAAATATATGAGAATTATCTCCTTAATAATAGTAGAAATTGTAGTTGAACCGTTAGAATTGTATTGGGTGATTTTTATTAATTTTATGGAGATGAAATCCTGTAGGAATTCGAATAATATGTGCATCGCACATGTGCATGCCAGACGTTCAACAAAACGCCTTAGTGACATTAGGATTAATATTATTATTACCTGTGACTGGTTTGGATGTTTTGAGCCCTAATTGGATTTGAAGTTTGATAATAGGAGATGTTAGCGACTTCGAATGCGTGATGCAGATGTAGTGCTTCGAATCTTCACGGGATATCAAGTGAGTATGATCTCTTTTATTTTAATGTATATGATGTGCTATGAAAATTTTAAATTAAGGTTGTCGTGTGTGATGTGTAAGGTGTATGGAGTAAAGAAATTCATATGTATGATACAGAATGAATTATGTATATATGTTATGGGGTTGTAAGATTTAAATTTGAGGAGTTATACTAATATGGATATATGTACGTGTATGTATCTAATGTGTTGAGATGAAAAGCATGGTGTGCGTGCAATGCATGATCATGTGATGTGTTAAGACGATGGAAATAATAGCGAGGTCTATATGATATATATATATAAACGTGATGCGATAATTTGGCGTGATAATATGATGAAATAAATGGTGTGGTGTATATGTGATATGCGGGTGACACATTGGAAATTTTATGTGATAATGTGATGTGAAATTGGCTTGATGTGTGTGTGTGTGATGTGTGTGGTAAATGAGAATTTTATAAGATAATCAGTAAGATATATGGCTTGTGTATGTTTATGAATTTAATGGAGTTATATTCATTCATGTTATCTTATAAAGGAGACCTATATTTATATATGATGATACATGAGAATTTATTGGTATGTACATATCATGCGAGAAAATATAAGGTGAATAATATGGTACATGTCGTTTATGTGATATACATATTGAGATAAAATAATGAGAATGTTTATGATGTGTAAGACCTATATGGCAGCGATGTGATGCGTATCTGATGCGTAAGACCTATATGGCAGCGATTTTGTGTATTTGATACGTAAGACCTATATGGCAGCAATATGATGTGTATTTGATGCGTAAGACCTATATGCAGTGATATGATGTATATTTGATGCGTAAGACTTTTATGGTAGCGATGTATATTTGATGCGTAAGACCTGTATGGCACGTTGTGTATTTGATGCGTATGACCTATATGACAGCGATGTGATGTGTATTTGATGTGGAAGACCTATATGATAGCGATGTGATGTGTATTTGATGCGTAAGACCTATATGGCAGCGATATGAAGTGTATTTGACGTGTAAGACCCTTGGTGGGCAGCGATGTGATGCGTAAGATCCTTGGTGGGCAGCGATCTGTGTTTAGACAGAGCTATCGACTCTAATTTTGATGGAGGCGTAAGACCCTTGGTGGGCAGCGATCTGTGTTTTGACTGAGCTATCGGTTTTAGTTGTGTGATGTCATGGGCACTGGTCGACAAATTAATAAAATGAATTAATGTGAAAAGAGAAGGAAAAATGAGAATGTAAAGAAAGTGTATAATGAGAATGAAAAGTAAAATATTACCCAAACTATCGGTTTTGGGGTGCGGTGTATATTACCCAAACTTTGTTTGGGGTGCGGTGTATTATCTGAAGAGAATGAGAGTTAAAGTGAATTGTATTATGAGATGAAAATGGAAAGTAGAATACATTGTATTCTGAAATGAAAATGAGAAAGTCAAGAAGGCTGTCACGCCCCGCTTCCCAAAAAGAATACGGAATACGGATACGTAATAAATGCCCAGCAAATGATTTTCATCATTCATAAGCTATTCAGGAATCTTTACAACATATCACAATATAATAAGAGTCGGAAGCCAGAAAAGTCAACCACAAGCACATATGAACCAAATACCAACAAGAATACTTGAAATAAAATATATTAATCTCAAATAGTCATGATCTGAATAACACAAATAATCCTGGGTCATACTGCCCAAACACAAAGAATACAAGTAACAGATACAATGTTCAAAATGAGCAACAAGAAATAAATGAAGATAGCAAAAGCTCCATCCAACTAGAACTTTAGATCACATACTCCATCGGGTAGCTGATCACCAAAATCTGCAGCTTGACAATTTGCAAAAAAGAGGAAAAGCAAAAAACAAGTACCCATCAATTGCAAGTTACGGGCCACATATAATGTTGGATATAAGTACAGGGGATAGATAATTCTACGTAACAAGCATAGCATGGTTTAAGTGTGTCAAAAGAAATATAATATCTAATATGAATCAAGCAACATTGTATACAAACCGGTACAGGTAACATGTATCAATTGTCAAGTGAACAGGTAAACATGCACCATGTATACAGGTTACAGGTATGCAGGTAACAGGTAAACAGGTAATCAGGTATACAGGTATACAAGTAATCATGTAATCATGTAACAGGATAATCAGATTTATGTCATGTCAAGTCTTGTTATATTACTATCTAGGTAGCACTTCATGCATCCAGCTTTTACTACATGGTTGCTACAACAAACAGTTTCGCTTTAGATTTCATAGTGGAGTCCATAGGGCAGTGTACTTAGGTACATGAAATAGGAATAACAGGAACAGGTAGAACCTAGTGGTTCTCCTCCAAGTACACCTTCCTAGGGGAAGTATGCAGTCAGGTACAGGAAATAGGTATAACCTAGTGGTTATCTTCTGAGTACATCTTCCTATAGGGAAGCATGCAATCAGGTACAGGTAACAGGATCGTGAATCATGTAGTCAAGAACACGTAACAGGTAGGCAGGACACAGGTCCTCTTCCAAGTACATGTTTCTATATTTTCCACTACTAGATCTTTCCCTTAACCCCGGCTTGGTCATTTATTATTATAATCAAGGTATGCATGTATGCGTCGCAAAATAAAGCAAGGATAACAGGATATAAACATGTATCAGGTTCAGGGTGCAAGTTAAACAAGTATAGGTACAAGATAACACATAACAGGGTAAAACAACTAGCTTTCTAATTCAGGACAGCAAGATAGTGTTGTACTAAAACAGTGATTCCCGCTACTACAAACATCCAAATCTAGATCCGTCAAAGTATATAGATAATAGACTATCCACACGAATCTAGCGAATATAAATAAGTCATATAGTAATTCACAACATCATAAATCAAAACAGGTTTGAATCCAGAAAAACATGTTTCAGTCAGAAATCAGTAAAATGAATTCTCAGTCAGGAAAACTGCATCAAAACCTCTCAATTAAATTCAGGAAAAATCTAGGGTATTCCCCTAAATGTTTAGAATCAGAATATAAAGTTTCATAATATTCCAATAAAATTAGTTTAGTCATCAAAAATAAGAAAACATCAAGAAACGATACTTTGGATAATCTGGAATTCCCAACACTGCTGTACGAAAACTGAAATATCTAGCAAGCCGTGAAACGAAATCCAAATCCTCCAAAGGGAGATGAAAATAGAAAAAATATATTAACTTTCATATTTCACGAACATTTTTCATACAGTAAAAAGAATCAGGGTGAAAACACAATTCTTTACAGGACAACGAGTAAAATACAGGAAGTATAGTTTTCATAAACTCGCATGAAACAACACATAAAACTCATCAATAAAATATATCAAAATTCTGGGTAATCCCTAACTAAATAAAGAAACACTGACCAAAGTTTTGGATCAAAATAATATATGTAGCAAGTTCTTTAAAATGATTTTGTCTTCAAAATTAGCGAAAACAGAATCTGGAAAAGATCGACACCTCTTTAGTAAAATAGTCATAACTCACTCATACGAAAACGAAATCAGGCAAGGTCAGAGGAGTTTGAAAATAGACGAAATTCTCTAAAACTCATGTTTTATACCAAAATTAAGTTACTGACTTCAAGGCAGTCTAAAAAGGCAAACAAAACATATCAGCGACAAAATACAGATTTCTCCTTTTAACAACAACTCAACATATATCATCCAAAACTTGTTCAAAACACAACCAAACATGAAATCGGGTCTACCAAGTGTCTAAACATCATGAATTAGGGTATCTAGCATGTCCACACCAAGTATATCTCGTGGTCTCAACCAAAACACAAATTCTTGCACAAGTCTCACATACATGTTCAAAATCAAGAACGGGCAAATCCTAAGTTAATTCATGTCAAGATTATGTCGTGAGTCATCTATGGTCAAGTTTTCGCAATACAGACAAAACCCATCAAGGAAAACACAAACAAGAGTCGTTTCTAGACCCAACTATACTATAGGTGAACTTTTTGACTTGTATTAAACAAATGAATTGGAGTACAAGTGACTTACTTGCGAGATGACGAAAACAACGATCCAACAAACAAGAATAACAGGAATAGATTCCCGAGGCACAAGCATGATCGAACAATCACGAGCCAAGAACGAACGATGGAATAACCAAAACTCCACGTGCACGAGACACACGTGCACCAAGAGTCAAACGAACAAGAACCCAACAATGAACACGAATGAGCGAACAATGAAACCACGAACCAACTGAAGAACACACGAACCAAGAACGGTACTCATGCACCACCATGAACCAACCAACGAACAACGAACCAACACGCCGAACAAAGAGGCCCATCAACCAACTCAGCACGTGCAAACCACGTACGTGCAAGGAAGAACGAGCGGGGAGACGACGGACAAATGGGGAGCGCCGGGGGACTGCTGACGCTGGCAGCGCCGCAAGGAGAAGGGCAGGGAATGACTGTCGACATCGAGGCAAGTTGGAGAAGGTGCACACAAGGGCTGGCACAGAGGGAAGCCGCTGCACATGCTGCTGCTAGTCGGAAGGAGCACAGGGTGCACATCGTCGACCAGGGAGAGGGACGGCAGCCTAGCGCGACTGGAAGAGCAGCACAGGGTGGCTGTGGCCTGGCGGCGATGCGAGATAGGGAGGTGGTGGTCGTCGTCGCTGCTGCGACCAGGGGCTGGCACTGGCTGTTGGCGACAGGGGGCACAGCGCAGGGGTGTGCGGGGTGGCGCGCTGGCGCTGCAACTTGACGGTGGGGGGGTGGTTGACGCTAGTCTGCTGGACGGGAGATGGGGTGGCTCCTTGAAGGCACCGGGCGGAGGAGAAAGGAGAGAGATGAGCGGGAAGGTGCCGAGGTCGGGAGAAGGAGGTTGAAGGTGACGGGGGAGGAAGAAGAAGATGAAGCGACGAGTGCATGGGGTAGATGAATAGGTGGTAGGGTTAATGAGAGGCGGCTGTAGAGTTGGTTAAAGAAGATGAATAGGTTAGGATATATATAGGCTGTAGTTTATTAGGGTGGGTTTCGGGTTGGTAGACGTGAACGGGTTCGGGGGTTAATAGGGAATGGGTTTTTTGGTTATAAAAACAGTGGGTATTGGGTTTAAGTATATTGGGTAGTTGGGTTTAGAGCTTAATGGGTTTAGGTTTAATATAATGGGTTATGGGTAAAAATCCAACACGAAAATTTTTGGGTTTTAGACTAAAATAACAAATAAAATATACAATTTAGGATTTTATAAAAATACTAATAATAATAGAAAAAAAACAATAATAATAACAGCAATAATAATAATAGTCTTAAAAATAACAGTGGTAATAATAATAACGGAAATCAAAGTAATGATAACAAAAAATAAGATCTGTATTGCAATATAAAATTCATGGAAAAATAGTTACAATAAAATTACTGATCGAAAAATTATATTTTAATAGGAGATCAAAAAAATAAGTTTTGACAAAAGAATTTGAAAACAGAAAAACTAATTTTGAAAAATTTTAAATATAGAGAAATATACTAAAAATACGGATTTGCGGAAACAGGGGTTACAAAGGCATATGATGTGAAATGTGAATGAGAAAGTAGAGAAAACATATGATGTGAAATGAGAATGGGAAATTAAATTAAGTGTATTAAGACTTTCATATGCTGTATCGTTTCGAAGACATGACGTAGGCACGTACCCACGGGCAAATTTAGTATTTCTATAAAATCCTAAATTGTATATTTTTATTTGTTATTTTATTTTATTATTTTTTTTCCAAAACTCCAAACCCATTTGTTATCTAATACCCATTTCCTTATTGGATTTCTTTTCTTAAAACCCAACTACCCTATTTAAAACCCATACCTATATATTACCAACCCTACCCAATAACCCATTTAATCCCTAACCACCCAAACCCATTATTTACCAAACCCACACCCGTTACCCAATTCAGCCCAAACCCGTTCTACCCTAACACCTAAACCATAACCCAACCCTATATATTACCCCATCCCTGTTTACCTCCTAACCCATCCGCCTCTTCAGCTTCCAACCTCGTCCTCCCTCCCGTTCGTCTTTCTCTTCCCCCGTCCTCCTGCACCTCCAGCAAATCCTGTAGTACCCCATATTTTTTAAATACTGTTTTCGAGATTAGAAAATGAATTAAAATGATTTTTGGTGATTTAATAAATGCTTATCTAAAAAATTATCTTTTTACACGTGCAAAACGCGTGCAAGTGTTGTCTTGGAAAGTTCAAAGCCAAAAATTATTTGAAGAAAACTCATTATTTATTATTTGAGAATATTTGGGATTTTTCTAGAATTTTTCTGATAATTATTGGACTTATTTGCAAATATTTCAAAAAGAAGGACTTTTGTGCAAAATTACCAAATGGGGGTAAAAACTCCAGATTTTTGGATTTTTTGGGCTGGATATAATGCCTAGTTAATTCAGGGGTAAAAAGTTTACCTTTTGTTTCAACACATTTAATATATTTTACAAGTTTTGATAAAAGAGGATCTTTTTGCAAAATTGATATTTGAAGGGATGAAAATGTAAAACTATTTTTTGGATTTTCCCTACAGTGCCGGCTGATGCTAGTGGGGGATCTTTTTGATTTTTGAACCCAATTAAATTGGTTTTAATTAATTTTCTAGTATGGGGATCTATTTATGTAATGGTATATTTAAAGGGGAGTATTTCGCAAATGTATTCAAAAACCCTAGAATCTTTAATTTGGGCCTATTTAGGGTGTAGTGCAGCCGTCTCTTTGCCGCACAATACAAGGATTTCTTACTTCATATTATTTTGGAGTTCTAAGAAAAGATCTTGGATTTCTTGCGAAGGGGGAGCTTTTCTTATTTTCTAATTGTCTTTGTTCGATTTCTTCAATAAGGTGAGTGATACTTTTTGTTTGTTTTGTTCTTGAATGTTGTATGTGATGTTTCATCTATTAGAAAGCATGCTAGGGTTTGGTATGAACATATATGATAGATTGGATGAATTGATGAGTTAAAAATTTGATCTTTTATGATAACCTAGTTATTTATGATTGAAATTACATGTGGATGGTTTAAGATTGTTAAAGAACCTATTTTAAATCATGAGTAGGCTATTTCCTTGGATTGTTGCTGATTTAATTGAGTATGGTGAATGTTATGCCTAAATTGATTAAAGATGAAATTGTTGACTATTAATGAGTTTGGAGGAATACAACTTGGCCATGGTAATGTTAAATTGAGTTATATTCATGAGTTAACAATTAAAAATAATTGTGAATGAGTTTGATGAGTTTTTAGAAGGACTAATGAACTAAAGATCATGTCTTGTGGATTGGAGCTGTGTTAATTAGGTTTGGATTTGATGCTTTATGACTAAATTGAAGATTTCATGATTTTATGAAGTTTTTACTTGAATTTGAATTGCTCAATTATTAAAGATTTAATCTGAACATTATCTATTCCTGAATAGATGGATTTGTGAATTTTCTTTGGTGCACAAACATGCACGAACACTATTACATGAATATCCTATTTTGTTGTTTTGAAGGAGTTGAGTCTTTAAGTGTGTTTTTGAGGATTTTGGTTATATCTCAACTTATTTTGGTATTAATAAGGTTTGGAACATAATACGAAGGTCTTCTGATGTATGATTGATTCTTAAAAACTTTATTTCTGATATATGCACATATTCATGTTTCAATTTGATGGAATTCATCAAAAAGCTGTTTTTATCAATTCAAAGTAGTTTTGATTGGTTTTGTGGACTCGTATATACTCTATAAGTCATATTTGAACATATCATAATTATGCCTTTTATAGATTTGGTTTTTATAAAGTAAAACTCATTATCGGTTGAAATGTGCACAAACTAAAACTGCAGTCTGTAGGAGAAACAGTCGACCGATCACTATCAACAGTCGTCTGTCGCTACCTGGCTGCTATATTTTCTTGAAGTTTTAAAATTTCACGCTGAACAGTTGACTGACTCATTTTTACAGTTGACTGACTCTGCTCAGTTTTGGTGTTTTCACAAAGTTTTGGATTTTCACTCTGGACAGTCGACTGATGACTTTTTACAATCGACTGCCATTACTTAGAATTATTTTCTTGATGTGTTGGGTTTTCGCTCTGGACTGTCGACAGATTATTGTTTCTAGTCAACTGTTACAGCTCTGACTGATGTTTTCATGAGTTATTCCGATGTTCTTTTAAACTGTTGATTCTTTAAATGCTTTGGATCTATAACTTACTATTCTAAACACTATTTTTCTATACAACATATGTTTTCAAGTTGTTTTATTAAAAGTTTTGATTAATGGAAGTTGACTGCGGATGGTTGAGTGTGAGTCTCTAGAGGGTGTGTGGGACCCTAGTATACCGGCAGTTGAGATATTGTGTTTTGGCCTGTGGATGCATGTTGTTGATCAGTTGTTGAGTTAAGTCCAGTAGGGTACACCAACTCTAGGAGATTTGTAAATTAATTAATTAACTTAACAAAGATAAGGACAGACACTAGATGGTGATATGATGAAATGAGTGCAAACGTGAGTTGTGGACTCTAGGATGATCCAAGGAGTGAGATATTCCCCAGTATTCCGGGACGATGGACGTATGGGCCACAGAATGACCTACAAAGTGGGATTAATCTCCAGTATTCCGAGGACGAGAGCGACGTTGATGGGATGTTTGTGCAATGAAGGTTCCAGGATGACCTGCGGAGTGAGGCAATCTCTACATTATTCCGGGACGATGGACATATGTACCTCAGAATGATCCACGAAGTGGGATTGTGCTCCAGTATTCCAAGGGTGAGAACCAATACTTGCAAAATGTCTAAATCTCATAGTAGTCATAGTAGTAGGATTAGTTGCATAAGTGAGGGATTAAACCCTATCAAGTGAAGAACGACAAAGGCTTGCACCAGACCTATGTAGAGTGGGATGCATAGAATCCGACAAGTATGCATTAGAGAGTCAGCATATAGCATTGATGATTTCTTGACTTGGTTTTACGCATGTGTTTCCCTGTTTTCTACACTTGACACTTAGATAGTTCACTTAATGTTTTCATGTATTATTTATTGTTGTTTCTTATTTCATTTATTCTTATTATTGATACATGTTGTGTATGATACTATGATAATGTTTAACCTATGTCATTTATTTTAATTTTGTGTCACTCACACCATTATGGCTGACCCCTATAGTTTTGGGGGGTAGCGTTATCTCTAGCCTCATGTTTTACAGGTAGTTGCTTGTAGCTTTGGATTGGGATGCTTGAGTTAGAATGACATTATGGCTTATGTAAACTTGTAAAAAATATCTTGTAAAGAAAAGATTGTAATTCAAGGTGTATGTCTTTCCACTGTATTTTATAATGAACTAATGTAACAAAGGTTGGAAAAAAAAATTATCTGTATTTTTGGCTATATTTACTATTATAATTGATGTTGATGCTTGGAATTGTGCCACGTATTTCTGAGATATCATATCAGAAATTCAAGGCACTACAAAGATTGGTATCAGAGCACACTTCAATGATAATGATAAATAAGGTATAAAAATAAACCTAGGTGTGGACACTAGAGCGCGAGTACCTAGGTTTGCAGTTATCAGAAAACATGATGTTTATGGTTTTGGGGGTATGGTTATGGTTTTGCCATGGGGTATTGATGTGAATATGAATTGAGTTATGATGCTCTAACTTTACCCTTGTTTTGCAGTAATTAGAAAAATGGCAGGACCCAGGACCAGGAATGGTGCAAATGGTGATGGGGCTGGACATGATCTTGAGACTGAGATTGCCAGGGTGTATCAGACCTTGAACGCATTCATGGCAGCGAATATGGCACAGAATCAGAATCAAGGGGCTAGACCAGTGTTTGTTAATGCTGATTCTATCAAGCAGGTTGAGTCCTTCAAGCAGATGAAGCCTCCAGTGTTTGAGGGGCAGTCCTTCAATCAGACTGGCCGAGAACAGGAATAGGAACAGGAACACTAAGCTGGTCAGGATTGCAATTTATGATGCCACGATTGAATGCAAGAAGAAAGAGGTGTTGGTGAAGGCACCGGGTGGTCCCGCAGTAACTTTTGAAGGAATGATGAAGGGTCCGAAGGTGGCTACAGTGGTATCTAAGTTGATGATTCCAGATGAAGTCAGAGGCATTCCCGTTGTCAAGGATTTTCCTACAGTGTTCTTGGAGGATCTGCCAGAATTGCCGCCATAGCGGGATGTGGAATTTTATATTAATGTTCAGCCGGGGAGTGCTCCGATTTCTAAGGCTCCGTACAGGATGACGCCTGTGGAGTTACCCATTCTGTACCTATATATATGATATGTATCTGTAAAAAAGATACACGTGAAAAACCCTAGCCATCACATCAAGTGAGAGAGAGAGAGAGAGAGAGAGAGAGAGAGATCATGAAGAACATCCCCTTCCCGCAGCTAGCTTCGCGATCTATGGGAGAGCCCATTTTCGTTCCGTTCGTGTGGATACCGTAGAGGCATCGCAATACAGCAGTGCTATAATCTGCATACTATGGAGACTGCAGATCCATGTTTAAGGTATAACTCCTAAACACGATTTATGGTTTTCGCATGGATCCATGACTAGGTTTCGATATTTTTTTTGTAATTTTTTCTCTGTGTATTTAATCTAAGATTTCCTTCGAAACCTAACATCGAGGATGTAAGAGGAGAAAGGAGGCTGGACGGGATGGTACCCCTAGTTGGACTGCTTCCCGTTATCCTCTATCCTGGCTAGCCAGTCTTCCATTTCCAGCAGTCGCTTTAGGATTGCGTCTTCTTGTCCCTCAGATCGGGTTGACTCATAGGACTCTTCATTCTCGGCCCTTCCAATGCACAGAATATCCGAGTGGTATTCATCTCTACCGCCCCCTCGGAGAACATGGAGGACTTCATTCTGGAATTCTTGGAACTCAGCTTTTGTCACGTGGTGTAACTACCATTCCTGCTATTTTCATTTTTCCCCCTTCTGTAATATTTTTAATTGCAAATTGAATAAAATGCCCTATTTTCTTTCTGGATTATATTATTACATCTCTACTACTATAATGGGAAAAGGCCTTAGTGTAATTTGTCCTTCTACCAACCCGTGCAACACACGTGCCTGAATTTTTACTTTTTAAAAAAAAATGTATTTATTAAGCCGTGCAACGCACGTGTAAATTACTAGTTTTAATTAAGATATTGTTCATGAAATTCCCCATTCTTCTTGATGGATCCATTCTTGTTGATTCTATTTTCTTTTATTTATAGTGGGTATTTTTTTTGTTGAACCCTATTGATTTAGATCTATCCCTTAATTGAACCCTAAAACCCAATTTCTGTTGTCCTTGACCCAAAAGGCAATTATTGGATCCTAAACATCTAACCCAATATCCTAATTGTACTTGTCATGCCCCGCTTACCAAAATACGGAACACAAGTACGTAACGTAGGCTCAGCGAATGATATAAACACCATCCATAAGCTGTACCACACTAACTCAGCAATAAGATCAACAAATATACAACCACGCAAGAAACATAACCACATGAATCAATGATAAAATTCCAATAATAATGAAATAAACCAACAGTATAAACATCCAACATCCGGGATCAAAACAAAACACCGGGTCATAGAGCCCAAAATAAAGTACAAAAGATAACAATGTTCAAAAAATAAATCTAGCAACAATTAATCAACTACGCAGCGGAAACTGGATCCATCACTAGAAACGTTGCTCACCAATTCCTTCGGGAACAGATCCTTCAATACTTGTAAATTCCTGTTCTAAAAAGAAATAAAAGAGTGCCCTTAGAGCAAGTCGTGGGCGGCAAGTAGAGAAAACAAAGGATAATAGGAAAAACATGAATATCTAAGGAAAGGAATATGGTCAAAGACAAAGATCAAAACAAAGAGTAGGCAATATCAAAGGGTTACAATAATCACACATGAAATGCGTGACGTCAAGTAAATGTCAATACAAGATCAATTATGCAGGTTGTTAAGTATTTTATTAACCTATCTAGTGCACGTACTACTGCATCCCATACTACAGATTCCATGCAAGCACAGTGATCGTTTTAGACCAATGGTGAATTCACGGTTCGTGTACTCGGCATTGATAAAAATAATTTACAATCAAGAATCATCAATAAATCATTTCGATCAATACACATCCTTCCAAGACAATACAATATAATGATGAAGCCTTACCGAGTACATTTCCCGATTGTTCACTACCAAGTCTACCCATATAACCTCGGCATGTTAATAGTTTATTTTCATCCTATGTGAGCTTGCAAAAGGGTGTCAATGTTGTATGTTACTATGTGTGACTAATTCTAGGTGCTACAGACAAAGCATAAAGCAAACACATCATTTAACGCATTTCATAAAATCAGGACAGCATGACCTTGCTGTACTAAAACATAGGCTACGGTCACTACACAATAGCAAAACTGAATCTGCCAGAAGATCTGGAAAATAGACTTCCATACGGTTCTAGCGAGTATAATTAAGGTATATAAAAGTCATAGGAACTAGGGTGAAAGTTCTAATCTAATCAGGTTTTATGTTCAGTCAGCATGCAAAAGGTTATGTTCCATTAATTATTTAGGTCAGAAAACTCATTATTAAAATTTACAAAAAATCAGGGAAGTAGCTATACATGTCTTGGTCCAGTTTATTTCATATTTTTTCTTTACTGATAACAGGGTCAAATAAATTAAACAACAGCAGGATACACATGAAATTATGAGTCTCAAAATTACTAACACAGTTGCAGTAAAGTGATGATATCTAACAGATGACAAATTGGAATTTAAATCTAGAGTAAGGAAAAATTGTCTAGACATCAAGGGCTACATTTTATGTTTAGTAAGTTTCCTCAAATTAGGTCATTAACAGGGCTAAAAGTTTGATTCAAAGTGAAACATACAGCAGTCCACAAATCAACTTAACATAAAAAGATAATAAATAATTCACACGATCACATATAGCATGAAAATTAGTAATCAAAGCAATCTTAGGTGTCAATATGAAAATTCCTAAGGTTTAAGATACATTTATCATGGTCCTGGAGTCAATTCATCAATTAGATCATGTCCAATCTATCAAGCATTCCTAAGCATGAAACTAGTTGTTTAATGTGCAAATGCATGAAACATTGGGGACTAGGTTTAGATCGAAGAGAAGAACGACGTTAAGAGTATGATCGCTCGTGTAAATCGTCGATAATCTTAACAGAATTGTCAAAGCAGTTTTGATAACGAAAGGACAGGATCTACTTGCCGAAGATCAAAAGAAATCTTGAACATAAATAAATAAAAGGGTTCAAGAAGAGTCTTGCCTGTTATTGCAGATATTAATAAAATAGAATAACGGGATCAGAATCCTGGGCAAAAATCTCCTAAACATGCACGAAGAATCAACAGCAACAGCAAGATCCTAGAGCAATTCCCACACACCAGATCGGGACAAAATGTAGTACACCAAACTCGGATCTGGCGCACACAGAACACAGAACGCCAAACGAACCAATCAAAACCACTGCCTCACACCGGATCTGGCCAAAACAGCGGACAACAAAGATCGGATCTGGCACGGCAGAACACGAAACAGCAAAATCAAGCCAATCAGATCGCGACCACTCACCGGATCGATCCGAACAGGGGACAACGACTTGGGATCGAGTGCGGCAGAACGGCGAACAGCGGCCTCGACCACTCACGTCGTGTCTCCTACCTCTCGACAGCAGAACGGAGAGAGAGAGAGAGCGGCAGACTGGCGACGCACGGCGACTACGACGTCGATGACTGCGGTTGCTGAGCGGCGTCGTTACCACGGTCGGGAAGCGACGGCGGCAACAACTCTGGAGAGGGCTCTGTTTTTGCGGTTGAAAACAGGGGACGGCGACACTCGACAACTCCGGGGCTTGGACAACGGCGCTAGGGGGTGCACAAGCACAGCGAAGGACGACGAAGACGATAGTGGAGCACGGAGAGGGAATAGGGCGACGGAGATGAAGTTATGGCGACGGGAAAAACATCGGTGGTTGGGTTCGAGGGGTAATGGCGAGGACGGGGGTGAGCGACGGAGATGGGGATGGAGAGGAGATGGAGACGGTGACGATGGTGATGACGGTGATGAAGGAAGGCCAGAGGATGGACGGGGGTCGAGGTGAGAAGGGGTTGGGTTTTGGGTGTTTACAAACAGAGAAGAGAGAGGGGGATACAAGGGAGAGAGAAAATGCAGAGGTGAGAGAGAGAGAGATATTAATTCGGGTTAATTAACGGGGGGATATTTATAGGGATCAGGAAATTTAGGGTTTTGGGTCAATATGTTGGGTTTTGGGTATCGGTTTTGGCTCCAAAAAGAGACAAACAAATGAAATGTGATGAGACGAACGCAAAGAAGAACAAATCGAATTCAAAATAGAAAAGAGCCAAATCCACAAAAGACAGAATCCAATCAAAAGAATACAGATTGGTCCAAAGAGAACAAAAGAACCCAAGAAAAAACAAAATGCACCATAATAAATGAGTTCAGCTAGAATGATCAAAAGAGTACAACATACAATAAAACTGAAAGTAGGGCTTACAAATCCTACCCACCTTACAAGAAGAATTTCGTCCTCGAAATTCATACAAGTGGTACATAGGAAAAACTCGGAACAAAGTAAAGCAAAACAAAGCAAAACAAAACACTACTCAAACAAATGAGGGAACTTCTCCCAAATCGCTTCCTCTAACTCCCAAGTAGACTCCCCTGGCGAGCGAGGATCCCAAGAAAGTTGGACCAACTTGATGACTCTATTCTTTAGCACCTCCTCTTGACGGTGTAAGATAGAGACGGGTCGAATTTCACAGGACAAATCTGGCCTCACAGACAAGTCTGAGTAGTCAACTACATGACTGTCATCTCTGATGTACTTCCTGAGCTGAGAAATATGGAATACATCATGGACACCCACTAAAGCTGGCGGTAATGCGAGCCTGTAAGCAACCTTGCCCACACGTTTCACAATATCGAATAGACCGATGAATCGAGGACTCAACTTGCCTCCACCGCCGAAACGGATAACACTTTTTCACGGCGATACCTTAAGGAACACATGCTCGCCTGCTTCAAACTCTAGAGGTCTCCGACGATAGTCAGCCCACCTCTTCTGCCGATCCTGAGCGGCCTGCAAATGCCTGCGGATCTGAGCCACGGCATCAACTGTCTTCGTGATCAACTTAGGGTCTAAAAGTTTCTCTTGCCGATATCATCCTAACCGACTGGTGATCTACACCTGTGTCCATACAAAGCTTCGAATGGAGCAGCCTTGAGGCTTGCCTGATAACTGTTATTATAAGAGAACTCGGCCAAGTGGAGATGATCTTCCCACGAACCTCCAAAGTGAAGAACGCAGGATCTCAACATATCTTCTAGGGTCTGAATTGTCCTTTCTGACTGCCCATCCGTCTGAGGATGGAATGCTGTATTGTAGCTCAGCTTAGTACCCAAGCTCCTCTGCAAACTCTCCCAGAACTGAGACCTGAATCTCGTATCCCGATCCGATACAATGCTGACAGGAACTCCATGCAGATGAACAACCTCTTGAACGTACTGCTCAGCCAAACTCTCCGTGGACTGACCCACACAGAAAGGAATGAAGTGAGCACAGTTCGTCAGCCGATCCACTATCACCCAAATAGCGTTATGACCTTTAGGACTTCTCGGCAAAGCTATCACAAAGTCCATCGTGATATTCTCCCAATTCCATTCAAGGATAGGAAGGGGTTGGAAAAGTCTTACGGTCCTCTGATGCTCCACCTTCACCTACTGACAGATTAGGCACTGGGCGACGAATCGAGCCACATCCTGCTTTATACCATGCCACCAGAAATGCTATTTCAACTCCCTGTACATCTTGGTACCACCAGGATGGATAGAATATGGGGACCGATGAGCTTCCTCGAGTAGCTTCTTCCTGACCTCTCCTCTAGGTACACACAACCTAGAGCCAAACCAAAGCGACCCATCAGCATGAACAACAAAATCAGACCTCGAACCAGCCGCAACCTCTCTCCGAAATTCCTACAATTACTGATCTCTCCCTTGAACTGCCTTGATCTGCTCTACTAAGGAAGACTGCAACTGCAACAACATAAGCTGCCTATCTGATCCGGAAAGCAACACATCCAACTCTAGCCACCTCATGTCCTCCACAAGCTCCTTCTGCTGAATGAGGAACATAGCGGCAGGCCTCCGACTTAAATCATCTAGTACCGAATTAACCTTGCCTGAGTGATACTACAAATTGATGTCAGAATCTACCATCAACTCCAGCCATCTTCTTTGTCTCATATTCAACTCTCTCTGCGTGAACACATACTTGAGGCTCTTGTGATCTGTGAAAATCTCGACTCTATCCCCAAACAAATAATGCCTTCATAACTTCAAGGCATAAATCACTGTAGCAAGCTCCAGATCATGCGTAGGATAGTTCTTCTCGTGAGGTCTCAATTGCCTCGATGTATAAGCGATAACCCTATTTCCCTACATCACCACTACTGCCAGACCTCTTCCCGAAGCATCACAAAAGATCACAAAACCACCCGAACTATCTGGTATAGTCAGCACTGGCGCTGATGTCAACCGACGCTTCAACTCGGCGAAAGCTCCATCACAAGCATCATCCCAGACAAACTTCTGCTCCTTCCCGATCAAACTGGTTAAGGGTCCAGCGATCTTGGAGAAATCGTGAACGAACTTCCGATAGTAACCAGCCAAACCAAGGAAACTCCACACCTCATAAACAAACTTCGGAATAGGCCAATCCTTGACTGCAGAAACCTTCGACGGATCCACTGAAACACTAGCACCGGAGATAATGTGGCCAAGAAAAGCAACCTGACCCGGCCAAAACTCACACTTATCGAGCTTCCCATACAGTTGTTTCTCCCTCAAAGTCTGTAGAACCACCATCAGATGCTCAACATGGTCTTCCTTGTTCCGCGAGTACACTAATATGTCGTCGATGAAGACCACGACAAACTGATCCAAGAACGGCAAAAACACATGGTTCATCAAACTCATCAACACTGCCGGTGTATTAGTCACTCCGAACGGCATCACAAAGAACTCATAATGCACATATCTCATTCGGAAGGGCGTCTTCGGAACATCCTCTGACTTCACCCTGACTTGATGGTACCCAACTTCAAGAACACTGAAGCATCACCCAGTTGGTCAATCAAATCGTCAATCCTCCGCAATGGATACCGATTCTTGACGGTAACAATGTTGAACTCCCTGTAGTCAATGCAAAGCTTGCGGCTTCCATCCTTCTTACTGACAAACAGAACTGGGGCTCCCTATGGCGAAACACTAGGTCTTACAAAACTCTTGTCAAGTAGCTCCTGAACTTGCACCATCAATTCTGCTAATTCGACCCGCGCCATACGATAAGGACTCTTGGAAATAGGGGCCGTACCAGGGCTGGACATCAATGCTAAACTCCACATCTCGAACTGGCAGCAAACCGGGGAATTCCTCGGGAAACACATCAAGGAAGTCCCGCATAACCAACTGTAACTCCTATTTCCTGTATTTGTATTTTTTTATACTGTATTTTTGCCCCATTGTACTCTATTATCTATTTGAGATCCTGTATCTTGTTTTCATTTGAATAAAAATTATTTTTGTCATCTCAACTCAACTGTTGGTCCTTTCATCTAATTCAATTGTGTGTGCTCTTTGTGTCGTTCTTCATGAAGAATGAGCTATTCTATGTCAATCATCTCCTTATTCCCCATTTTAATACATTTTGACCAATTCTTCAGTTGGATCCCTCTCAAAATGGATACCCTAAAACCCACAAACCCAAACCCTATACTATATAACCCTAACACCCTAACCCTAACCCTAACCCCTAACCTATCTATTGTGCAACCCCTAACCCGCCGCTCTTCTCCTTTTTCGCTTCCGTATCCTTCTCCCTTCGTCCACGCTCGCACCCAAACCCATTTCCTCCCTCCGATCGCCTCTCCGTCAGTCCCCTCACCACCACGACCTTCGCCTCATCAACCCCACATCACCCCACCGCAACTCCAATCCACCGCCATCTTCACCCATCGAATTACTCCCGACCCAACTCCACCGTGAACCCATCCTCGACCAAACCCACTATGCCATCTCCATCACCTTCGCCTTCAACCACCCTTCACCGCCTTCGTCATCCCCTCAAAATTCGTCTCGCCAACACCGTCCCCACACAACCTACATCGAACCCACTCCATTACCATCGCCATTACCCAACTCCACACCTCCTCGCCTTCCGATCATCATCTCCATCCCCTCGTCCTTGACACCGAGTCCATCTCCATCATCCCCATCACCATCCATCGACGCCGTCGCCTCCACCATCACCCAAACATCCCCGAACCCAATCCCCCGCTCTCCCCTGTTTCGAACCCACGAACAGAGCCACGCCGTCGCGTCACCTCCTCGATGCCATCATCGCCACAGTCGCACCGTAGTGTCGACATCATCACCACTGTAGTCGCCACTGTCCGCCTGTCACCTGTCGTAGTCGTCGCACCAGCCTGTGCCACCGCTTTCTCTCTCTCGCTGCCGTAAGGTTGAAGACGGGTGGCGAGTGGTTTGTTGCGCTGTCCCGTGTTTTGCCACACCGAATCCCGTATTGCTGTTCGCTATTCTGGGCTTGGATCTGGTGTGCAGGAGAATCCGATTGGTGGGTTTTTGGTGTTCCGTGTTTTAGCATGCCAGATCCAAATCGCTGCACGGTGTTCTGGGTGGATCTGGTGTGTGGGATTTTCCTCTACTATTGAATTTTTGCATGTGCTTCACACGTGCTTTTGGAAGATTTCGCCCGGTATTTTTCGATCCCATCTTCTTCAACTAACAGATCTATTCATTGTCAATCAAGGCAAGTATCCCTCTTGTACACATTTTTGTTCTAGTACAAGCATTCCTTGAAAATATAGTTAGAAATTGTGACTCCTCCTTGACTGTCGTTGTTGATCAATATTAATCCACATCAATTTTATATTCTTAAGAGTCACAATAATTTCATCGTATTATATAATAACTACTTGGACTCATTTTACCCCCGAACACATGGACACATGAATTAAAGAGCCCTAGATGTGTAGACATATGTTATATCTTGTACTTGATGATCTTGCAACCATTTTGGCTTGAAAAACAATTATTACTTGCTGTTTTGATAACCATTTCCCTATATTTATATCACACATTAACCTAGATGCCTAATAACAAAATTTCATGTAACCTATACTAGAAAGACATTTCCACATGTTGCTGTCCTGAATCTTATTATACTATTTTAACCCCTTTAACAGCAGAATCTGAACCCGAGCCCTGAATAGAAAATGTAACTCTAGATGTCTAGATGTCGATAGCCTCCAGAATTTCTGAATTCGGATTTATGGTCTAGGAGTTATTGCAGTTTTACTACAGCTGTATTGGTAGACACAGATTCGCAAAACTGCTGCATCCCTTCAGGGTTGCGAATTAATTTAACTATGCTAGCAGTAAGCGTTTGACTTGAAATTTTACATACTATTGCTGGACACCCTAGAGAACCTTTCCAAATTTTCTTAGAATTAATTAACAACTTTTTAACACTGTTCCACCTGTATGAATTCAAATACACAAATTCTGCCTGAACACTTTAGCTGTGTAATTCGCTGTTTTGACACGTGTTCCCACAACTTTCATGTACCTTAATTATATGTGTTGGAACCGGAAAGGAGTCTAGTTTCTAGATCTCCTGACGGATCCATATTTTCTATTTCGTAGCAACGGGAATCACAGTTTTAGTACAGCAACGTCGTGCTGTCCAGATTTGGGATTTTCGTTGTTCGTGTTATTCTTATCATGTCGACCCTCGAATATGCCATATAATTACCCTAAACTTGTTCCACGTATATGAACCTGATTTCTTGACTTGTTTCGCACACATGTATGCTTGCTTGATAGAATAATAAAAAGTAATAAGCCAGGGTTTAAGGGAAAGACCATAGTAGTGGACAATATAGGTAAGTGTACTCGGAAGGGGGCCCGTGTTTCTCACTGGATACATGTCTCATGAACTAGTATATTATTATTTGATTCATGAACTAGTATATTATTTGATTCATGAACTAGTATATTATTTGAATCATGAACTAGTATATTATAATTCGATTCATGGACTAGTATATTATTGATCCATGAACTAGTATATATGTGATTCATGACTTGTCTTGCTATGACTCGACACATGAACTAGTTATATGATTACCCGATTCATGAGCATGACTTGCTTGATACTTGAAACCTGAGTACACCGCCCTATAGACTCCACCACTAGGCCTAAATGTAACTGATTTGCATGTAGCAACCATGTAGTAAAAGAATGGATGCATGAAGTGCTACCTAGATAGTAATCACCACAAGACTTGAAACATGAAACTTGAACTTGATACATATTTACTTGATACTTGATGACATGTTACATGAGACTTGATACTTGAATAATAATACTTGACTTTGACAACTTGTTACTTGAGACTTGACACTTGAATATAATACTTGACACTAGACTTGAGACTTGTTACTTGACACTAAACTTGGCACTTGTTACATGACACTAGACTTGAGACTTGTCACTTGAGGTTAGATATCCCTACAGGTTCACTTGTCACTTGTTTCGCCATTAGTATTTGTTATCCAGCCTGTTCACTTGAGTTGTCCTCCTTGCTAACTAGTTCTTGAATTTCCACTACTTATTGTATCCCTATTACATTCTTGATTCCAATTCTTGTTCCCCATTACTTGTACTCGCCTTTACTATTTATGGCCCTAACTTGCACTAAGAGCATTTTCTCTTGTTTTCTCTATTTTTCACTTTTTATATTTATTAAGCAGACTTTGGTGACGAGCTACCTGCTGGGATTGGTGAGCAGAGGTTTTAGACTTCAAGTGGAGAAAAGACATGTTTAAAATATTTGTTTTTCTTGAATAATTTATTCTTTCTGCTTAAGACTTGTAACGGGCTTATGTTCCTGAGTTTTACACTAGATCCAGACATGAAACTATTTGGATATTATTATTGTGTTCTCAATTGTATCTGTTGTTTAATAAATTATTCATGCATGCTTAGTGGTATAGATATCTTGTTATATTCTTGTTGTGATGCTGAGTCGATCCTATAGCTTATGGATGATGTTAAAATCATTCGATAGGCTTCGTCACACGTTCGTATTTCATATTTTTGGGAAGCGGGGCGTGACACCAACGGTGCAACAACCCTATCAGAACCCAGCGATGCAAGAGAAACAACCTCGGGATCCAACGGGTTCTTGACACGCCCTGATGGTGTCTCACCCGCATGGAAAACAAATTCTGGCTGACCAGAAGGCCTGAAAGTCACCTTCTTCTCTTGGCAATCAATCACGGCACAGGAAACACCCAACCAGTCCATACCCAGAATGACATTAAAACCGGAGTTGGGAATCACAATCAAATCCGCCGAGAAAACCACACCACCAATCTGCAACGGACTCTGCTTGCAAACCCTAGAACAGACAATGACACCTCCGCTAGTGGTGATGTCCCGAGCTGCGGGCATAGCATTGCAAGCCAAACCATGCAGATCAACAAAGTGAGTAGAAATGAAAGAGTGGGTAGCACCCGAATCAAAAAACACATGAGCAGGGAGAGAGAAGACTAAAATCACACCTAGCAAAAGATTAAACAAAGAATAAGGTGCTAGCAGGATAGACACGAATAATTGCACAAGGAGGGGGGAAAATAAAAATGACATACAGAAAACTGAAAGAAAGAAAGAAAGAAGTACAACTACTGTGATATACCTGCAACCACTCCAACAGCAACTGCCGCTTCCTTAACTGTCAGGTTATAAGTCTGACCACGACCACCAACCTGAACTCTTCTAGGAGCCACACGCCTCTGATCAAAGACTTGCCTCTGCGGTGGAAGAGACGGCCTGCCCTGACCAAGCGTCGGCGCTCCTAGCTTAGCAGCACCAGTAACCGGTGCAGGAGCTCTGTTCCTCGGATAGTCACGAACCATATGCTCACTGCTCCCACACACTAAACACTGTCGGTTGGTCATCCTACAGTCTCGCTGTGAATGCCCAGTCTTATGGCAGTAGCCACAAGTCTCAACATTGCTCGGGACAACAGGTGCGTACGGCTGTGCTCTCGTGGGACGGGGCAGAACTGACCTCCGAATAGGTCCTCTGGAAGGCCGAAGTGGAACGGGGTGCGAAACAGTCCTCTAAGGAACACTAGACCTGCTGAGAGTCTGCTACTGGATCCGAGCCGCATCCAGAATATCAGAGTAAGCACGAAGCCGAAGAGCAGCTAAACAGTCCTGGAGGAGAAAGCTCAAGCCCAACAGAAAATGACTAGCCCGAGTCTCATCAGTAGCAACGAGGGTAGGCATGAAGCGACTGAGCTGAGTAAACTCTACAGCATAGTCATCCACGGAAAGGGTTCCCTGATTAAGATAATGCTCAAATTAATACCGTCACAAGTGAAGTAGGCAACAACAAATGACAAGTAAGAACATTATCTAGCTGACCTGAGTTAGGGAAACAAATTGTCGCTCCATCTCTGCCTTTGTGACACTGGGAAAGAACTTCGCCATGAAGCTCTCAGAGAAAGTGGCCCACTCAATGGGTCGCGGCATCCTCTCATATTCAACCCACCACCAGATATGAGCGAGATCCACTAGCTAGATGCGAAGCACATCCACACGATCCACCTCAGCAACATGAGCAACGACTAGCAGTTGTTCCGTCCGGATAAGCCATTGCTTGGCCTCCAACGGAGACTCAGTACCCGAAAACATATCCGGGTGCAGCCTCATGAAATCTGCTACCTCCTCATCAATTAGATCCAATTCTAGCATGTTCAATTTCAATGTCCAATCTATCAAACAGTCCTAACCATGAAACTAGTTGTTTAATGTGCAAATGCATGAAACATTGGGAACTAGGTTTAGATCGAAGAGAAGAACGACGTTAAGAATATGTTAGCTCGTGTAAACCCTCCATAATCTTAACGGAATTGTCAAAGCAGTTTTAATAACGAAAGGACAGGATCTACTTGTAGGAGATCAAAAGAAATCTTGAACACAAATAAATAAAAAGGTTCAAGAAGAGACTTGCCTGTTATTGCAGATATTAATAAAATAGAATAACGAGATCAGAATCCCGGGCGAAAATCTCCCAAAAATGCACGAAGAATCAACAGCAACAGCAAGATCTTAGAGTAATTCCCACACACCAGATTGGGACAGAACACAGAACACCAAACTCGGATCTGGTGCACACAGAACACGGAACACCAAACGAACCAATCAAAACCACTGCATCACATCGGATCTGGCCAAAATAGCGGACAACAAAGATCAGATCTGGCACGGTAGAACACGAAACAGCGAAATCCAGCCAATCAGTTTTGACCACACACCGGATCCAACCGAACAGGGGATATTGGCATGGGATCGAGTGCAGCACAGCAAATAGCGGCCTCGATCACTCACGTCGCGTCTCCTACCTCTCGACAGTAGAATGGAGAGAGAGAGAGAGCGGCAGACTGGCAACGCGCAACGACTACGACGGCAATGACTCGGGTGGCGGAGCGCCGTTGTTACCATGGTCGGGAAGCGACGGCAGTGATAACAACTCCTGTGAGGGCTCTGTTTTCACAGTTGAAAATAGTGGACGGCGACACTCGACGGCTCTGGGGGGCTTGGACGGCGGTGCTAGGGGGTGCACAAGCACGGCGAAGGACAACAAAGACGATGGTGGAGCACGGAGAGGGAATAGGGTGATGGAGATTAAGTAATGGCGGCGGGAAAAACTTCGGTGGTTGGGTTCGAGGGGTAATGGCGAGGATGGGGCGAGCAATGGAGATGGCGATGGAGAGGAGATGGAGACGGTGACGATGGTGATGACGGTGATGAAGGAAGTCGGAGGACGGGCGGGGTTTGAGGTGAGAAGGGGTTGGGTTTGGGGTGTTTAGAAACAGAGAAGAGCGAGAGAGGGATATAGGGAGAGAGAAAATGCGGTGGTGAGAGAGAGAGAGATATTAATTAGGCTTATTTAATGAGGGTATTTATAGGGATCAAGAAATTTAGGGTTTTGGGTCAACATGTTGGGTTTTGGGTATCGGTTTTGGCTCCAAAAAGAGACAAACAAATGCAATGAGATTAGACGAACACAAAGGAGAAAAAATCGAATTCAAAATAGAAAAGAGCCAAATCCACAAAAGACAGAATCCAATCAAAAGAACATAGATTGGTCCAAAGAGAACAAAAGAACCCAAGAAAAGACAAAATGCACCATAATAAATGAGTTTAGATACAATGATCAAAAGAGTACAACATACAATAAAACTGAAAATAGGGCTTACAGTACCCTATAAATATAACCCTAATACAAACCCTAAAAATTACACACAATTAAAACCCTAGCCGCTTATTCTCTCCCTTCTATTATCTCTCCTCTCCCATTTCTCTCTCCCCATCATTATTTCCCGCCCAAACTCCACAACCCCCTTCCGACCTTCTTCTCCGGCGTGACCCCCATTCTCCGTCGACCACTCCCTCGTCGCCAACCTCCGTCGTGCCACTCCATGACGCGCCGCAGCACAACCCCCCTTCTCCTCCTCTTATCGATCAACAGTAGAACCCAACCCCAAACACCCGCTCCTGCTGTTGCCGTTCCTCACCCCAACGCTGCTTGACCTCGCCGTCGATGCCGTCTCCATTGGTTACCAACGCCGCGCTGCCCTCCACGGCCATCGCTGCTGCCTTTGCTGGTCTCTTTTGTGCTGTCATTGCTATAGAACCCCAAATTCCCAATATGATATCTCAGAAATATGTAGCACAAATCCCAGCATCAACCTCAATTGTAATAGTAAACATATCTAAAGACAGAGAAAATTTTTCAACTTTCATTACATTAATTCTTTACGAACATTGCGGAAAAACAAACACCTTGAATAACAATCTTTTCTTTTACAACACATCCTTTTACAATTTACATAAGTCATAACATCATTCTATATTTACATAAGTCATAACATCATTCTATCTCATGCATCCAAATCCCAAGCTATAGGAACCTACTTATAAAACATGAAGGTAGAGATAACCCTAACCCCCAAAACTACAGGGGGTCAGCCATAACAGTGTGAGTGACATCAAAAGAAAAACAACATAAATAAAACATAAGGCATAAAGTCATAAACATCATGTATTAACAACAAGAATAAATGAAATAAGAAATAACAATAAATAAAACATAAAAACATCAAGTGAAACTAGACTGTGTCGAGTGTAGGAAAACAGAAAACAAGCATGAATAAACCAAGTCAAGAAAACACCAATTCTATATGCTGACTCTCTAATGCATACTTGTCGGATTATATGCATCCCACAATACATAGGTCCGGTGCAAGCCCTTACCGTTCTCTACTTTATAGGGTTAGATCCCTCGTTATGCAACTAATACTACTACGATGACAGAAAACAAGACCCAGAATACTCCGCGAATAGGCATTACAACCCTCGACGCGCAAACATCATGTACGAATAGCTTAAAAACCGGAGAACCACCTCCCTACCGTGTACCCCACGAATAAGCTTGCGAGGCCCTCGATGTGCAGATACACCGGTATATCCCGTGAATAGACCCGCCGACCCTCAACACGCGAATGCACCCTGCATGCTCCGTGAATAGGTCTGCAGACCCTCGATGCGAACATATAAATGTCCTCTCGAGACAGAACAGCACACAAGTCTTGGAACGCATCTGTTGGACCTAAACCAAGAGCATATACTTACATTTCCCAAGTTCCATCATATCTCCACTAGTGCCGGTCCTTAAGTTGGTTATTATTAAAAACACAAAATTCCCCTCTCTCTAGAGTTAGTGCATCCTGCCGGACATAATTTTACAACAACAAACCCAAGACTCCACTGGTCTAAATCCCCGAAATCTCATCTGCCGGTTCATAGGACTCCCACTCAACTCCTAGAGATTCACTAAACAAATATCAACACCAAAACTTCCCATAAAACTCTTAATATCATCATTAAAACATTTATGTCAATAAAACTTCTTTAATCAATCAAAAATCCAAATTTATATGATATACTCATCAAATTCTAGAAATTCAAATAAAATATTAAATCCATAACAGAAAACCATATTTTTAAGTCGTAGAATATCACAAAAAATCATTTCTTATGAAAATACATATAACTCGCTTAATAAGATCATGAGAATAAAATTACAATTCTATTATAATTAAAATTTAACTCTCTATAAAATACTGTAATCTATAGTAAAAACATCATATAAAACAATAGAGTAATGATCCATAATATCGAGGAAATAATCATTTAAAAAGAAACGAAGAAAATTAGCAAAATACCCCAACAGAACAATTAACAGTCGCTGCTCAAGAAGGGCAGTCGACTGTCAATTAGAAATCCCCAAAATAGAAGCGCAGCAGTCGACCGTGACCTGCGACACAGCCAGTTGGGGTTTTTGTGCTTGTTTCGACTGATACTTGATTAAAACTTTATAAAATCAAAATCTAACTTCCTGAGATACTAAAGTGTTACTTATACAACATATATGAGATTATAAAACAATCAAAAACACATCAAGATCTCAAAAGATTGATTTTTCACAAAAACCATTCAAAAACAGCAACTTATATACATATGTGTTCAAATACGGATTTAAGCATCAGTTTAAGCTTCAAAACTCGTCAAATAGGAGTAGTATAATGTTCAAAACCAATTCAACATAAAAACAACTCAGAATTCAATTGGAAACATCACAACAAAATCAAAATGCTCTGTTGCGGCTGGTCATAGTCATACCCCCCCCCCCAACACATCAATTTTGATTTCTTTTAAACCAAAACCCCTCTTAAATTTATTTAAACACATACCCCATCACTTACCTCAGCTTATCCATGAATAACGTAGTTATAACATGCAAACAATCAAGTTTAGTTCAACGAAAATCCAAAACAAAGCCTATATGCATATTTACAGAGTGAAGAGTCCTACTTTGTTCATTCTGTGCAATTTACAACCTATAACTTGTTATATGTAGTCAAATTAACGAGAACATGGTACAAAACCACATACTTATGACTATAAGCACTTACAACATGTAGGTAATCAAGTTTGCACATCAAAAACTTATCAAACAGAGTGTATATACATGCATACTCAACAGTATGTTAGGTTTTATTCAATTTTTGCAACAATCATCATATAACTCAATATAACAAATCAAATAGCAAGTATATGATAGAAAATAACATACCTATGATTTCTATTAGGTTCTTTAACAAATTCAAGTCATCAAATTAGGGTTTCAATCATCAATAATATACTTTCATGAAAAAGATTCAATTTTTATTCATCCACTTATCAATAATTCATTATATCTTCATCCAATCCCTATATGCTTTCTAATAGACAAATTATCACATACAACATTCTTAGAACAAAAGAAAACAAATATATGTCACTCATCTTATTGAAGAATCAACCGAAGAAAAACAAGGAGAATAAGAAAATCCTTCATTTCGCAAGAAAACCAAGATCCTCGCTTTAAAACTCGAAGAAAATAATAATAAATTCCTTTGTGTTGTGCAGCAAAGAGACAGCTGCACCCCACCCATTATAAGCTAGAAAATAAGGTTTGTGAATAGATTTGCAAAATACCTCTTTTAAATATATCTTTACAGATATAAATCCTTATACTTGGAAGTTAAATAAAACCATCTTAATTGAGATTTATAAACAAGAATAACCTCTTTATTATCAGCCGGCACTGTTTTGAAAATCCAGAAAAATGAAATTGCACTTTCCCCCCCCCCCCCCCAAAGTGGCAATTTTGCAAAAAAAACCATTCTTTATCAAAACTTGTAAAATAAACCAAATTTATTTTTTTAAAAATTAAACTCTTTACCTCTGAGTTGACTAGGCATCATGTCCAGCCCAAAAATCCGAAAATCTGGAGTTTTCACTCAAAGTGGTAATTTTGCACAAAAATTCCTTTTTTTTTGTAATATTTGCAAATATGTCTAATAATTATCAGAAAAATCCAAAAAAATTACAAATACTATCTAATAATAAATAATGGGTTTCCCCAAAATAATTTTTTCATTTTGAACTTCCCAAGAAAACATTTGCACATGTAAAAAGATAAATTTCAGAAAAAAATATTTATTAAATCACCAAAAATCATTTTAATTTATTTATTAATCTTAAAAACAATACTGAGAAAAAAATCTGGGGTATTACAGTTACTGTCTCTTTGTGCTCTGTGTTGCTATTTTGATGGATTGCTTTGTGCATGTATTATACATGTGCTAGTTCCGGTGTTCGTGAGTTCGTTGCTTCGAGATTCTTATTCCGTTATTCTTGATATCCGTTTTCACCATTTATAAGACAAGTCACTGTCCTTTTGAATTGTTAATTGCATTAAATTTAGGTTTTGTTGAAACTTTTGCAAGTAGATCCCTTATTTATCGTATTATACTTTGTTCATCTCTTCATTGGGTCTATTGAAGGTTTACACGAGCTAACGCCAATATTCTTCACATCATGCCACTTTTGACTCTAAAGATTGGATCTTTCATGCATTCATGTAGAATTGATAATAGGGTTAACCGTATAATCATGGCAAAATTAATTATTGTAGAAACAACTACTAGGTTGTATGTTTGGTTGATTGTTTGTTGTTTGATCGATAATAATTTGGTGTATGCAAATGATTATAGTAATATTCATCATGTTATTGCACCCATCATGATGATTACACAATTTATTGACTAAAGAATCGATACCCATCCTGTTTAACTAATTTATTTCATGAAACTATCCAAAACATGTATATTGCCTGCTGGCCTGTATGTTGCCTGCTAGTTTTGATCCAGTAAATGATCTTAAAATGAATTACTTTCCGAATATTAATTGTTACCTTATCTTTCTAGTTTTCAGAAAATATTGAATATCTAAATTCCGAGCTGTGTAGCAAAAGTTATTCCCGTTTTACTACAGCCGTGTTTTTACTTTAAGATTTTCATATTCTTGTATCTTGCATGCTTAAACAGTAAAAAAGGCTGATCGAATGATAAAATTTTACTCTAAAAATTTCCAAATTGTTGCTTAACATGATTAGGATTCTAAAAATATTTTTAATGAATTTATTATCGAGCTTTTGCTGATTCTAAAATTATAATAACATGATGTCGAAATTCTATCTAAACATGAAATCTGTAAAGAACAATTTGTTGACTTAGCTACTATTTTCGGATTTTGAACTTTAAATATGAGTTGGAACCGTTAGGAAGTCTAGTTTCTAGAATTTCTGACGGATTCCTTTTTCGAGTTCTAAAATAGAGGAAAATTGTATTTTTGTACATACTACTTTTGCTGTCCAGAATCTTATATTTCAGATTATAATAGATTAACTATTCCTATATCATACTATTGCATGAATTAAGGTATGTATGTCGCATTGCATGATCCCAATGAGTTATTGCATCAATCTAATTGTCTCACTTCATGTTATCATCTTATTGTTCCTCTATTATTACTATTGTTCACCCAATATCTCAAATTGTATATTGTATTGTTGCTTTAATAAAATAATTAATAAGCCGGGGTTTAAGGTAAATGCTTGAGTGTGATGGAACAAAAAATCTGAATAATATACTGATTGTGTCGGCCAGTGTTTATCGATTGATTGTGGAGCGTTGACTACGGCACCCCAATCTCTCGTGTATTGCATCAATGAATCGTATCATTGTATCATATCAGTGAATCAGAGAATCATCGTAATGTATCGTGCAACAATATTGTATCGTATCAGTGATTATCGTACCGACACATGATCTATAGAATTCACCACTCGGTCTAAACGAGATTGATTGTATGCATCGAACCTGTAGTATGGGATGTAGTGGTACATGCATTAGTTAGGATTAAAATGATTAATAGACATAAGGATTGACACAACATCGACATTACATACTGTACATCATTGTTTCTAATGATACCAAATATTGTTTAAGTGTTATTGATACCATTGAATATTGTTATCGAATAATGAATCATTGTCTATACCATTGCATCGATTGTCGTGACATTATTTATTGATTATTGTCCCAGATTATTGATTCCTATTGATCCATTGAATCATTGTTATACCGTTATTCTATTATTCCTTGCTTTATCTACTTACTGTCCATGACTTAATCTAAGAACAAATTTTCTTCTCTTTTTAGATGAAGTGTATACAGGTAATGAAGGAGAATTGCCTGCTGGAATTAGGGAACAAAGATTCTGAAGATTTAATGCATTTTAATTGCTTATTATTTTATTGAACTTAATGTATCGAGACTTGTTATTATTTGTGATTGGATTACTATTGTATTGGGCTTATATCCCGAATTTTATTATTATTTCCAGACATTAGTTTATTGTATTTGGATATTTTATATTGCTTCATTACAAGTATTATTGTTCATGAGATTATTATTATTGCCTGCACAATTGTTCTGTATTGATTATATTATTGATTTGATCGATTAAACAGCTTATGAGTGACGTTAGTCATTTGCTGGGCTAGTGTCATGTGCTCATATTCTGTATTTTTTGGGAAGCGGGGCGTGACAAGATTTTTAGTGATATCAGAGCCCCGGTTTGGATAATATATCAGTCAAACGTGACTAACAAAAGGAAGTTTGGCTTTGATTGATATATTAATCAGATTTGGGTTATATCGGTTTGACTCAATCGTATGTGCAATATGGTGATCGGATGAAAAATTAATATCCAACTTATGATCTGGAAACAAGTCTTATTCGATTCCTCTTTGATCCCTTCCATTCATTGATTCCATATTGGGTACAATTTCATTCTCTTCGTACCCATATTCTTTTGATTCCGATGTCATCCATACTTCTTTCTGCTTGGTTTATCAATCGGCATCGCTTGATCTACAACGACATGTCTACTGCTTGGAGCTTCACCATTAGAGTAGCACAGCGGAAGCGTGGTGGATCCATAACCCACAGGTCTCAGGATTCTCATGTTGCTTCTCCTTCCTTGCATTGTCTGCTTCATTTTTTCCTGCTATCTTGTTATTCTATTCTGTTGCTTATTCATGTTAGCTTTCCATTCATGTCTGTTTCTTGCATTTGTTTCTACCTTTTGTGTTTTCACTTTGACTTCTTGCTAGGCATTATCCTTATCCATTCCTTTCCTTCTCAAGCTCTTTTTGACTCTGGTGCTACTCATTCATTTTTTTCTTCCTACTTCGTCGATCTGCATCACTTGGCTAGCAGCGCTATGCCAGTAGCTTGGAACATTTCCACAGCTTGAGGTGTTTTTTCGTGTTCTCAGATTTGTGAGGAGAGTCCCTTGGTGATTGGTGGTGTTGATTTTGTTGCCGATCTGATTGTCATCAACAATTTGGTTTTGATGTTATCTTGGGAATGGATTTGCTTAGTGCCACTCATGCTGTAATTGAATGCCGCAAGAAGAGGTGGTGTTCCGTATGCCAGAACATCAGGAATTTGAATTCTGTGCCGGTGAAATGCCGCTAGCTTGTGTGGAGAAGTTGGCTAGTCAGGAAGTTGGAGTTATGGAGGAAGTGTTTGTTGATGATGTTGTCACACCGTCGGTTGTACAGGATTCTCTGGATGTTTTTCCTAAAGAATTGCTGGGATTACCGCCAGATCGGGAAGTGGTGTTCAATATTGATGCTTAGTTGGGTATAGCTCCAATCTCAAAATGTCCGTACAGACTGGCTCCTGTTGAGTTGACTGAGTTGAAGGAGCAGATTCAGGAGTTGTTGAATAGAGTTTTTATTACGCCAAGTGTTTCGCCTTGGGGAGCTCCAGTTCTGTTCGTCAATAAGAAGGATGGTAGTCGGAGGTTGTGTATTGACTACTGTGAGCTCAATAATGTCACACTGAAGAACAGGTATCTGTTGCCCAGGATTGATGACTTATTTGATCAATTGGGAGGCGCTTCTGTATTTACGAAGCTGGATCTTCGTTCTGGTTATCATCAGGTCAAGGTGAATGCTGAGGATGTACAAAAGACTGCTTTTCGTATGAGATATGGCCGCTATGAACTCTTGGTGATGCCTTTTGGAGTTACTAATGCTCTAGCTGTATTTATGAGCTTGATGAATCGGGTTTTCTCTCCCTTTCTAGACAAGTTTGTTGTGGTGTTCACTAATAATATTCTTGTCTACTCTCAGAATCAGGATGAGCATGCTGAGTACTTGAAGGTTGTTTTGCAAACTTTGAGGGATCATCAGTTGTATGGGAAGCTTAGAAAGTGTGAGTTTTGTTTGGATCGTGTGGCTTTCTTGGGTCATATCATTTCTGGTGATCATGTTTCTGTGATCCATCCAAGATTTCTGCAGTTAAGGATTGGCCGACGCCGAAGTCTGTATGGGAGGTTCGGAGTTTTCTTGGTCTAGCGAGTTACGACAGGGAGTTTGTTCAGGATTTCTCGAAGATTGCACAGCCGTTGATCAAGTTGACTGGGAAGGATCAGAAGTTTGTGTAGGATGAGTTCTGTGAAGAAGCCTTCGTTGAGTTGAAGAATCAATTGACATCAGCACACGAGTTGACTATACCTGATGGATCTGGAGGTTTCGTAATTCACTGTGATGCTTCAGGTAGAGGTTTGGGTGTTGTTTTGATGCAACAAGGCAAGGTTGTTGCATATGCATCTAGACAATTGAGGCGCATGAGAAGAATTATCCTACACATGATTTGGAGCTTGCTACTGTAATCTTTCCCTCGAAGCTTTGGAGGCATTATTTACTTGGAGACCAAGTGGAAATCATCACTGACCACAAAAGTATCAAGTATGTGTTCACTTAGACGGAGCGAAATATGAGGCAAAAGCGATGGTTGGAATTGATGGCAAATTATGACATCAGTTTGTAGTATAACCTTGGCAAGATTAATTCAATACCTGATGATTTGAGCAGAAGACATGTTGCTATGGTTCTTACTGAGCAGAAGGAACTAGTGGAAGCTATGAGGAGATTGGAATTGAATGTGGTATTGCCTGGTTCTGAGCAGAATTGTATGGTGCTTCGGTTGCATTCGTCTTTGGTGGATCAGATTAAGGAGGCACAGTATGGTGATGTGCAGTTGCAACAGTTTCGAGCTGAGGTTGAGGCTGGTTCGAGAACTGATATGATGATTCATGAGGATAGATATCTCTGCTTTGGGACTCATCTATGTGTTCCGGAGGGAGAAGTCAAGCAGAAGTTACTTGGAGAAGCCCACCATTCGTTGTACTATTCATCCCGGTGGTACGAAGATGTATCGGGATTTGAGGTTGCATTTCTGGTGGCAGGGTATGAAAAGGGATATTGCAAGATTTGTTTCTTAGTGTTAGATTTGTCAGCAAGTGAAAGCTGAACATCAGAGAATTTGCTAGACTTCTTCAACCACTTCCTATTCCGGAGTGGAAGTGGGAGAATATCACTATGGATTTTGTGACTGCTTTGCCTAGAAGTCCCAAGGGTCACAATGCCATCTAGGTGATTGTGAATCGCTTGACGAAGTGTGTTTATTTCATTTCTTTCAGAGTTGGACAGAGAGCCTAGCAGAAAGGTATATGCAGGATATTGTGAAATTGTAGGGTGTTCCTGTCAGTATTATATCAGACGAAGATACTAGATTCAGATCTCAATTCTGGGAGAGTCTTCAGAATAGTCTGTAGGATCCTGTAGGCTAAGCAACAAACACTAAAGGGGGGGTGAATAGTGTTTATCAAAATTAAATTGCGGAATAAATAATTTCTCTCGGCACAGTCGAATTAGTGGTGAACCAGTCGACTGATATAGCCAAAATAAAAGAAATTTAAACTCTTGATGCAGTCGACTTATAGATAAGGCAGGCGACTGATGAGACAGAGAATAACTAATACGAGACTGATCAGTCGACTGATACGAAGCTGAGTCGACTGGCCAGACAAGTTTTGCAGAACTTAATTTAGCAAAAGTAAATGCAACCACAAGATAATCAATCACAGAGTACACAAGATATATCCTGGTTCGGTCCTCCCGACCTACATCCAGTCCCCAAGCAACCCACTTGAGATTTCCACTATTCTTGAAAAAATTACAAGAATACCCTACGGCGTTACGACAACAACCTTGTCTAACCCGTAGTCCTTTCTCTCAACCAGAGAAAGCAGACCCACTCTACAACCAAGAGTGAAACGACACCGACTCTTCAACCAAGAGTCAACAACCACTCTCCAACCGAGAGCAAAAGTACAAGAAGAATTTTTACAATCAACCTATAGCCTTGTTAGTGTATGTGTTGATGCACGAGGCTAAATCACAAGGTTGACTTCTATACTCAGTCCAGAGCGAATTCAATGCTATACTGGACTGAATGTAGAGAACCAAAGTATATGAACTTTTAAAGCTTTGTTTCTCACAGAAAATCTCTTAGAAAGTTTTTCACTAGAATGCTCGGAAGTATATGAAATCAAGTTGTGTTAAGTTCTGTACTTTTCAGAGAGATATGAAACTCTATATAAGGAGTTTTGATCTTCTGAACGTTGGAAAACGGTTACATAACTGTCAACCAACGGATCAGAACTTTTGAATTTGAAAAACTTCGATTTTGAAAATCAGAAAACGGTCAAAAGCTCTCGAACAGTCGACTGGGTTGCCATATGAGTCGACTGATCAGAGTTTGAATAATTTTAAACAGTTTTGTACTTATCAGTCGACTGGCAAAAGCTTAAGTCGACTGGTACTTAAGAGTTAAAATTCTTCAAACTGTTTTGACTTATTTTTGGGGGTTTTTAAGAGACACACATTATGAAATTTTGAGTATGTGTGTGTGTGTGTGTTGACAAGGCTTTACATCATACTAAGACTTAACAAGAAATAAAATACAATGTTTACAAGACAAAATAAGATAACACATTTGAGCTTGAAGTCTTGAGTCTTGAGTCTTGAGTTTGAAATTTGATCCTTGTCTTCTTCATCTGTATCTGTTTGAGCTTGTTTGTTTGTTTAGTCTCTGCACTGCAATGTCAGCTGTATAATATAGACACATGTTGCACTGTGTTGTGATCATCAAAATCAAGAACCAACATTCTCCCCCTTTTTGATGATGACAACACAATAGCTGATAACAGTTTATAAACAGACATACAAGCTTAGATTTTGAAAACTCCCCCTATGAAAAACACAATATGCATACGTAAAATAAAAACTCTGATATACAGAATGTATCAGTCGACTGGAGAATAGATCAGGCGACTGCCCAGAACATGAAAGCATTATAGCAAATATCACAGATGCAGCAAGTTTCATAGCTGCAGCAGCAGTCGACTGTATCCTTGGGGAAGTCGACTGACCAGAAAGATATTTTGAATACTCAAAATATTATATGCTGAACAGTTGTATCACAGATAAAACATAACACACAGACAAAAACACATAGATAAAACATAACACACCGACAAAAACACATGCTTTCTCTCCCTCTTTGGAATCATCAAAAAGCATTAAATAACAAGATTTAGCATTTAACAGGAAAGCCTAATTCATTGAAACAAACTGCATTAAAGAAATATTACATAAATAATAATAAAAAGCAGTAATCGTCAATTATAAAAAAAGAAAATACATAAAAAAGATAAAAAGGTCTTCAATCATCATCTTCGTCGGAGTCTTCATCTTCATCTTGAGAAGGAGGAGAAAACTGAGAAGTGAAGAGATGAGTGAGATGGGCTACCTCAGAACCAACATTGTCTATTTTGGAACCAAGGGAAGAAAGTTGTCTATCGACTGTGACTGAATGATTCATTAGGTAAGACACACAGTCGTACATGGTTCGGGGATCATCATAATTGGCTTGAGGGAGAGGTGGATCATCAGAAGTAGAAGGTTGAGGGGCTCTAGGTCTAGAAGATGAACCTAAGGGAGCTTGGGACATTGGAGGAGACCTAGGAGGTGACCGAGTAGGAGCATCAAGGAGTTTCATTCGTGCCAAACTAGCACGATCGAAACACTCATATCGAGAGACTACATTTGTCTCAGAATCTAGATCAACTCCAAAAGAAATAAAGACTCTAGTAAGGAAACCTCCAAAGGGTAGAAAATGAGTGTGGTCTTGAGAAAGTTTGGAAAATATAACTTGACCCCAATCAACAGCTATCCTACCAAAAATTGCATATATAGCCTTTTGTAACTCAGTAGAATATTGATCATAACTTCCCTTTTTAGGAAGGATGTTATAAGCTAATATTCTACCGACAAGCTTAGCAATTGGTCTTAGATTTCTGCTAGTCATTGGAAGTTGAGAATTTGGTAAGAGAATTCTAGATAATATTGAGGCATCATCTAGAATTACATCATCAAGATGAAGTCCACCATCATCTATACCCAACATTGCATTAATCCTAGTCGGTGTTATAGTCATTTTAATATTTTTCACAGACGACCGGATTAAGACATCCCCATTTGGTTTTTGAACAATTCTCATATTTGTATAAAACAAATAAATGAGTTGGGGATAGTAGTTTGGTTGGTTGGATAAAGATAGAAACTCATAAAGACTACAATTTTGAAAAAGTGGAGTGAGGTTAAAACGATCTAAATCACCAAAATTTACAAATCTTCCAGGGAAGATTTGAATGGTGCAAAAGAGATACCAACGATCAAGTAGATCGGGACTCAAGAGGTATTGGGTGTACTCTTGTGAAGAGGATGTACCCTCGTGAGTTCTCTTAGATCTTTTGGGTGCCATTAGTGTTTTGAAATGAGACAAGAAATCGAGATTTTACCAAGATGGAAGAGAGAGCAGCCAGCAGTCGACTTGAGATCTGGTCGAATGAGCTTCTTCTTCTCTTGCCTTAGGGTTTGGAAAATTTGGGGGTCAAATTGAGATCGGTAAAAGTGAGAAAGAGGGGCTGGTAAAGGGTTTTTAACAGAGAATTTACGGCTCAGATGCAAGGAAGAGATCTCAACGGCTGAGATAAGAAGTCACGGGTGAGAATTTGAGCAGTTTTTATCTCAAAAACTGTGATGAAGAATCGCTGAAGACAATTTATCTCGGGACAGTCGACTGGTAGGGGTTATCAATCGACTGAGTCGAGAAGAGCATAAAACAGATATATCTACTAATCAGTCGACTGGTATATGAACCAGGCGACTGGTTAGATAATAAAAAATGTATATGTTTAAAAAGCAGTTCAGTCGACTTATACACAAAGATAGTCAACTTAACAGAAGCCATGTTCAACAAGTATTAATAAAATCACAAATTCCAAGTTCTCTCCTTAACTTAATGAAAGTATCTTCTTTAAGGGGCTTGGTAAATATATCTGTTACTTGTTTATCAGTAGAGATAAAGTCTAAAGATATATCTCCTTTTAAAACATGATCACGTAGAAAATGATGTCGCATATCAATATGTTTCGTACGTGAATGTTGAATCGGATTTTTAGATAGATTAATTGCACTGGTATTATCACACATAATTGAGGGTTTCTCAAATGAAATACCATAATCTAACAAGGTTTGTTTCATCCATAAAATTTGTGCACATGCCAAACTTGCAGCGATATATTCAGCTTCTGTGGTTGATAGGGATACGGAGTTTTGCTTTTTACTGCACCAAGATACTAGGGAATGTCCCAAAAAGTGACATGTACCACTAGTACTCTTGCGATCAGTTTTGCTTCCAGCAAAATCGGCATCGCTATAAGACAAAAGTTGAAAGTTATCGGTGCGTGGATAAAATAAACCATATTCAGATGTGCCTTTAATATATCTTAAAATTCGTTTCACTGCTTTTAAATGAGATTCTTTAGGACTAGATTGATATCTAGCACATAAACATACGCTGAGCATAATATCTGGTCTACTTGCAGTAATATATAAGAGTGAACCAATCATACCTCGATAGAGTTTTTGATCAACACTCTTACCTAATAAATCTTTGTCAAGAGTAGTAGTAGTAGCCATAGGTGTGGATTTACTACTAGTACTATCCATGTGAAAACGTTTGAGTAATTCCTTTGCATATTTGCCTTGATTGATAAATATGCCATTTGAGGATTGTTTAATTTGCAATCCAAGGAAATAATTGAGTTCACCCATGTGACTCATCTCAAATTCATTTTTCATGGTATTAGCAAATTCTTGACATAGATTATTATTTGTAGAACCAAAAATTATATCATCAACATATATTTGTATGATTAAGATATCATTCTCAACTCTTTTGATAAACAAAGTAGTGTCTACTTTACCTATTTCAAATCCTGTTTCTAAAAGAAAAGTTTTTAAACGATCATACCAAGCACGAGGTGCTTGTTTAAGACCGTATAAAGCCTTTTTCAATTTATAAACATGATCTGGAAATTGTTCATGTTCAAAACCTGGTGGTTGTTTAACATAAACATTTTCCTTAATAAACCCATTAAGAAAAGCACTTTTCACATCCATTTGATAAAGTATAAAATTCATAAAGCAAGCAAAAGATAATAAAATATGAATAGATTCTAGTCTAGCAACAGGAGCATATGTTTCATCAAAATCTATACCTTCTTCTTGATTATATCCTTGGGCAACTAATCTAGCCTTGTTCCTTACAACTTGTCCTGATTCATCTAACTTATTTTTGAATACCCATTTGGTACCAATGATAGTCTGATCAGGAGGTCTAGAAACTAAATCCCATACATCATTCCTTATAAATTGGTTTAGTTCATCTTGCATGGCATTCATCCAATATTCATTCTCACAAGCTTCTTGTATATTTTTCGGTTCAAAATCCGATAAGAATGATGTATGAGAGATCATATTAACATGTGAACGTGTCTGAATACCATGGGAGATGTCTCCAATTATTAAGTCATGAGGATGATCTTTAACTTCAACAAATGACTTTGGTAAAGTTGAAGATATCTCAATCGGATCAGTCGACTTGACTTGTTCTTCAGTCGACTGTTTTACGTCAGTCGACTGGGATACCTTATCAGTCGACTTATCAGACAGATTAGTTTGCTCTAAGGATTTAATCACATTATCTAAAGGTGATAACTCAGTTTCATCATCTTTATTTAATGTTGATGAAGGTAAGGATTCATCGAATGTAACATGCATTGATTCTTCAATAGTCATTGTAGACTTATTGAAAATTCTATATGCTTTACTCCTATTTGAGTATCCCAAAAAGATACCCTCATTAGATCTAGGATCAAATTTGTCTAAATTATCTTTTGTGTTTAGAATAAAACAATTGCAACCAAATGTCTTAAAGTAAGAGACTTTAGGAATTTTATTAAAAAATAACTCGTAACAAGTCTTCTTTAGTTTTGGTCTTAGAAGAATTCTATTCAAAACATAACAAGCTGTAGCAACAGTTTCAGCCCAAAAATGCTTTGGTAGATTGCTTTCAACAAGCATAGTACGTGCGCATTCTTGCAAAGTCCTATTTTTCCTTTCAACCACACCATTTTGTGGTGAAGCTCTAGGAAATGCAAATGAATGTGTTATACCATTCTTGTTGCAATATTCTGTAAATGTTTCATTTTCAAATTCTCCACCATGATCACTTCTAATAGTGACTATGGTTAGAGATCTTTGATTTTGAACACGTTTACAAAAATGTGCAAATTCTTCAAAAGCATCATTTTTATGTTTTAAAAAGAATGTCCAAGTGAATCTTGAAAAATCATCTACTAAAACAAACACATATCTACTTTTATTTAAAGAAGAAACTCTAGTAGGGCCAAATAAATCCATATGAATTAATTCAAGTGGCCTACTAGTAGAGATTACGTCTTTTGTTTTAAAAGTGGATTTGATTTGTTTTCCTAGTTGACATGCATCACATAACTTATCCTTTTTAAAGGATAGTTTTGGCAGTCCTTTAACTAGGTTATATTTAGATAATTTTGAGAGATTTTTCATGTTCACATGTCCAAATCTTCTATGCCATAACCAAGATTCATTGTTAGAGGCTATCAAACAAAAATCATTTGAAAAATCAATTGCATTCAAACATAATTCATAAATATTATTTTTACGAAAGCCTTGAAAAATAATATTTTGCATAGTAGAATCATAAATTAAGCATGCATCTTTTTCAAAAACTATTTTATAACCTTTATCACACAATTGACTAATACTTAAGAGATTATGCTTTAAACCATTAACTAATAGCACATTTTCTATAATTGGGTTAGATATTTTACCGACCATGCCAATACCGATGACTTTGCCTTTGTTGTTATCTCCAAAGGTGACGGTTCCTCCATCTATATTTTGAATGGTGGATAGTAAGTTGGCATGCCCTGTCATGTGTTTTGAACATCCGCTGTCTAATATCCAGCGTTTTTTCTTGGGTACCTATAAAAAATTTGAGGTAAATATGGTACCCTTTTTATTGGGTCCAAAGCACATTAGTTTGGGGGAAACCAAACCCATGAAGAGTTTGATCTTCCTCCATAAGCAGAAATATAATCGGCAGAATTACACACATTCAGCATATAAGAATTGATATAAGCAATTCTATCATTCTGATTAAGATTGACTGGAACCCATACTAGTTTGTTCTGTCCAGTCGACTTACCAGTGTTGCTCAGTCGACTGTTGGTGTACACCAGTCGACTGGTAGATGCACTAGGTCGACTTATAAAAGGTTTTGATCTCGTGGAATAAGATCCACTTTCTCTGGACAGACGACTGGTTGTATGGTTCAGTCGACTTAACCGAATGTTAGTATTACTTTTATCACTGAATTGAACAACCTTTGGTTTTGCAAAGAAATCATACAACTTGTGTGTAACACTAGAAATAGATTCTGACTTATTCTTACTAGTGTTTAAAACAGGAGATTCTTTTATAGAAGATTTCTTAAAACCAAGTCCAAATTTTTGACTAGATGTAACTTGATGATGAAGCATATCATTTAAATTCTCTTTGCCTCTGTTAAACTTAGACACATTCTTTGAAATCTCTTCATAATTCTTTTTGAGAGTTTCAAGATCAGTATCTAAACTTGCAATGCGAGAATTTAAGAATTTTACTTCCTTATCAAGGTTAAGATTTTCTTGATTAAGTGTTTGATTCACTTTCTCAAGATTCTTAACTCTAATCTTTTCTTTCTTTAACTCATGGAATATTTCATTAAACGCATCAAGAAGATCTTCGGAATCATAATCATTACTTACATGCTCTTGTTGTGCAGCCATAAAACATACATTTTCCACTTCGTTATTTTCATCCGTTTCTTCTCCGGAAGATGAATCACTATCATCCCATGTGGCTTGATAGGCCTTTTTGTTCTTGGCAAATTTGTTCTTTGGATATTTGTCCTTTTTGAAGTTGGATGCTTTTCCCTTGTTCTTTGCATTTTCTAAGGGACAATCCTTCTTCATGTGACCTATTTTATTGCACCTGAAACATGTAGGAGGGTCATTAGAATCTTTAATTTTAGAATGAAACTTACCCTTCTTTAAGAACTTCTTGAATTTCCGAGTGAACATTGCTATTTCTTCTTCATCTTCTTCCTCATCTTCTGAGTCAGTCATGGCTTTAAAAGCCAATGATTTTTTCTTTGCTTGGTGTGATTCAGTATCTTTCTTTCGATCTTCAAGTTGGACCTCATATGCCATGAGATTACCAACAAGATTCTCGAGAGTAAGTGTTGACAAGTCATTCGCCTCCTCTATTGCTGTGGTTTTCTTCTCCCATTCTGGAGTGAGTGCTCGTAGAACTTTTCTGACCATCTCTGCTTGGGTATAAGTCTTTCCAAGCACCACAAGAGAGTTGGTGATGTCTGTGAATCTTGTAATCATCTCAGACACAGTCTCATTGTCCTTCATTCTGAACATCTCAAACCTGTGGACAAGAACAGAAATTTTAGACTCTTTTACTTTATTCGTTCCTTCATGTGTTACCTCGAGTGTATGCCAAATTTGATATGCGGTTGTAGCATTGGATACACGGTTGAATTCTTCCTTTGTTAGTGCACAAAATAGAGCATTCATTGCTTTGGCATTGTTCATAGTCTGACTCTTTTGATCATCATTCCATTGTGCATATGGAATGGTAGGGGCAGTATATTCCGTCTCTGTCATTTGCCATATCTCATAGTTGATTGATTGGAGATAGATTCGCATTCGGCACTTCCAATAATTGTAGTTCGTTCCATCAAATAGTGGTGGCCGTTGTGTAGATTGGCCTTCATGGTACTGATTTGTATTTGAAGTAGTTTCCATAGCCTGTAACCTTGCTCTGATACCAAGTGTAGGATCCTGTAGGCTAAGCAACAAACACTAGAGGGGGGGTGAATAGTGTTTATCAAAATTAAATTGCGGAATAAATAATTTCTCTCGGCACAGTCGAATTAGTGGTGAACCAGTCGACTGATATAGCCAAAATAAAAGAAATTTAAACTCTCGATGCAGTCGACTTATAGATAAGGCAGGCGACTGATGAGACAAAGAGAATAACTAATACGAGACTGATCAGTCGACTGATACGAAGCTGAGTCGACTGGCCAGACAAGTTTTGCAGAACTTAATTTAGCAAAAGTAAATGCAACCACAAAATAATCAATCACAGAGTACACAAGATATATCCTGGTTCGGTCCTCCCGACCTACATCCAGTCCCCAAGCAACCCACTTGAGATTTCCACTATTCTTGAAAAAATTACAAGAATACCCTACGGCGTTACGACAACAACCTTGTCTAACCCGTAGTCATTTCTCTCAACCAGAGAAAGCAGACCCACTCTACAACCAAGAGTAAAACGACACCGACTCTTCAACCAAGAGTCAACAACCACTCTCCAACCGAGAGCAAAAGTACAAGAAGAATTTTTACAATCAACCTATAGCCTTGTTAGTGTATGTGTTGATGCACGAGGCTAAATCACAAGGTTGACTTCTATACTCAGTCCAGAGCGAATTCAATGCTATACTGGATTGAATGTAGAGAACCAAAGTATATGAACTTTTAAAGCTTTGTTTCTCACAGAAAATCTCTTAGAAAGTTTTTCACTAGAATGCTCGGAAGTATATGAAATCAAGTTGTGTTAAGTTCTGTACTTTTCAGAGAGATATGAAACTCTATATAAGGAGTTTTGATCTTCTGAACGTTGGAAAACGGTTACATAGCTGTCAACCAACGGATCAGAACTTTTGAATTTGAAAAACTTCGATTTTGAAAATCAGAAAACGGTCAAAAGCTCTCGAACAGTCGACTGGGTTGCCATATGAGTCGACTGATCAAAGTTTGAATAATTTTAAACAGTTTTGTACTTATCAGTCGACTGGCAAAATCTTAAGTCGACTGGTACTTAAGAGTTAAAATTCTTCAAACTGTTTTGACTTATTTTTGGCGGTTTTTAAGAGACACACATTATGAAATTTTGAGTATGTGTGTGTGTGTGTGTTGACAAGGCTTTACATCATACTAAGACTCAACAAGAAATAAAATACAATGTTTACAAGACAAAATAAGATAACACATTTGAGCTTGAAGTCTTGAGTCTTGAGTCTTGAGTTTGAAATTTGATCCTTGTCTTCTTCATCTGTATCTGTTTGAGCTTGTTTGTTTGTTTAGTCTCTGCACTACAATGTCAGCTGTATAATATAGACACATGTTGCACTGTGTTGTGATCATCAAAATCAAGAACCAACATAGTCTTGGGAGTAAGTTGAAGTTCAGTACTGCATTTCATCCGTAGACAGATGGTCAATCAGAGGACTATTCAGACCTTGGAGGATATGTTGAGGTCCTGTGTGCTTCAGTTTGAAGGATCTTGGGAAGATCATCTACACTTGGTGGAGTTTTCATACAATAATAGCTACCAAGCTAGTCTTCAGATAGCTCCGTATGAAGTCTTGTATGGTCGGAAGTGTATATCACTAGTGTGGTAGGATGACATTGGCGAGAGGAAGCTTTTGGGGCCGAAGTTGATCACGAAGACTGTTGATCCAGTGGCCCAGATCAGGAAGCATTTGCAAGCCGCACAGAACCGGTAGAGGAAATGGGAAGACATGCACAGGAAACCGTTAGAGTTCGCAGTGGGCAATCATGTTTTCCTCAAGGTGTCTCCATGGAAAGGTGTGATTCATTTTGGTGGTGGGGGCAAATTAAGCCCTAGATTCATTGGTCTGTTCGATGTGGTGGAACGAGTAGGCAAGTTAGCCTATAGACTCGCATTGCCGCCAACTCTTTCTGGAGTGCAGGACGTCTTCCATAATTCTCAGCTCAGGAAGTATGTTCAGGACGATAGTCATGTTATTGACTATTCGGAGTTATCGGGTCGATCAGATTTCTCTTGTGAGATTCATCCAATTTCGATTGTGGACCGATGGGAGAAGATTTCGAAGAATAAGGTTATCAAGTTGGTTCGTGTTGTTTGGAATCCTCATTCTCCTAGTGAGTCAACTTGGGAGCTTGAAAGTGTGATTCGGAAGAGATTTTCCCATCTTTTTTAGTAGTTCTTGTTCTTTTCTATTCCTTGGGGTTACCCTACTACCACTTGCTTAAATTTCGAGGAAGAAATTTTATTATAAGGTGGGTAGGATTGTAAATACCGTTCCTGCTATTTTAAATTTCCCCCTTTTGTAATATTTTTAATTGCAAATTGAATAAAATGCCCTGTTTTCTTTCTTGATTATATTATTCCTTTTTAATTAAGATATTGTTCATGAAATTCCCCATTCTTCTTGATTAAGCCATTCTTGTTGACTCAATTTTCTTTTATTTATCGTGGGTATTTTTTTTGTTGAACCCTATTGATTTAGATCTATCCCTTAATTGAACCCTAAAACCCAATTTCTATTGTGCTTGACCCAAAACCGCTATTATTGGATCGTAAACCTCTTACCCAATATCCTAATTGTACCCTATATATACAACCCTAATGCAAAGCTAAAAATTACACACAATTAAAACCCTAGCCGCTTATTCTCTCTCCTCTCCCGTTTCTCTCTCCCTGTCATTGTTTCCCACCCAAACTCCACAACCCCCTTCCGACCTTCTTCTCTGGTGTCACCCCCGTTCTATAGCAACCACCACCTCGTCGCCGTCCTCCGTCGTGCCACTCCCAGACGTGCCGCCAGCACAACCCCACCGGCTCCTCTGATCAATCGACAGTAGAACCCAACCCCAAACACCCGCTGCTGCTGTTGCCGTTCCTCACCCTGACGCTGCATGACCTCACCGTCGATGCCATCTCCACTGGTCACCAACACCGCGCCGCCCTCCCCAGCCTTCGCTGCTACCTTTACTGGTCTCTCTTATGCTGTCATTGTTGTCTCTTTGTGCTTTGTGTTGCTGTTTTATTGGATTGCTTTGTGCACGTATTATACACGTGCTAGTTCGGGTGTTCGTGAGTTCGTTACTTCGAGATTCTTATCCCGTTATTCTTGGTATTCGTTTTCACCGTTTATAAGGCAAGTCACTGTCCTGTTGAATTGTTAATTGTATTAAATTCAAGTTTTGTTGAAACTCTTGCAAGTAGATCCCTTGTTGATCGTATTATACTTTGCTCATCACTTCGTTGGGTCTATTGTGGGTTTACATGAGCTAACCCCAATATTCTTGACATCATGCCACTTTTGACTCTGAAGATTGGATCTTTCATGCATTTATGTAGAATTGATAATAGGGTTAACCGTATAATCATGACAGAATTAATTATTGTTGAAACAACTACTAGGTTGTAAGATTGGTTGATTGTTTGTTGTTTGATCGATAATAATTTAGTGTATGCATATGATTTTAGTATTATTCGTCATGTTATTGCTCCCATCATGTTGATTACACAATTTATTTACTAAAGAATCGATACCCATCATGTTTAATTAATTTATTTCATGAAACTACCCAAAACATGTATATTGCTTGCTGGCCTGTATGTTGACTGTTAGTTTTGAACCAGTAAATGATCTTAAACTGAATTACTTTCTAAATATTATTTGTAGTCTTACCTTTCTAGTTTCCAGAACATCTTGAATTTCTAAATTCCGAGCAGTGTACAAAATATATGCCCGTTTTACTACAACTATGTTTTTACTATCAGATTTTCAGATTCTTGTATCTTGCATGCTTAAATAGTAAATAAGACTGATCAAATGATAAAATTTTACTCTAAGAACACCCAGATTGTTGCTTAACATGTTTAGGATTCTAGAAAATATTTTTAATGAATTTATTATTGAGTTTTTGCTGATTCTAAAATTATAATAACATGATGTCAAAATTCTGTCTGAACATGAAATCTGTAAAGAACAATGTGTTTGACTTAGCTACTATTTTTGAATTTTGAACTTTAAATATAGGTTGGAACCATGAGGAAGTCTAGTTTCTAGAATTTCTGATGGATTCAATTTTCAAGTTCTGAAACAACGGAAAACTGCATTTTTGTACAGACTACTCTTGCTGTCCAGAATTTTATATTTTAGTTTTTAGTAGATTAACTATTCCTATATCATACAATTGCATGAATTAATATATATATGTCACATTGAATAATCCCAATGAGTTATTGCCATTATTCTAATTGTCCCACTTCATGTTGTCATCTTATTGTTCCTCTATTGTTACAATTGTTCACCCAATGTCTCAAATTGCATATTGTATTATTGCATTAATAAAATAATTAATAAGCCGGGGTTTAAGGGAATGACTTGAGTAGTGAATAATATAGTGACTGTGTCGGCTAGTGTTTATCGAACGATTGTGGAGCGCTGACTACGGCACCCCAATCTCTCGTGTATTGCTTCAATGAATCATATTAATGAATCTATTAATGTATCGTATCAATGAATCAGTGAATCATCGTAATGTAACGTGCAACAATATTGTATCGTATCAATAATTATCGTACCGACACATGATCTATAGAATTCACCACTCGGTCTAAATGAGATTGATTGTATGCATCGAACCTGTAGTATGAGATGCAGTAGTACATGCATTAGTTAGGATTAAAATAATTAATAGACATAAGGATTGACACAACATCGACATTGCATATTGTACATCATTGTTCCTATTGATACCAAATATTGTTTAAGTGTTATTGATACCATTGAATATTGAATTATTGTCTGTACCATTGCATCGATTGTCGTGACATTGTTTATTGATTATTGTCCCATGTTATTGATTCCTATTGATCCATTGAATTATTATTATACCGTTATTTCATTGTTCCTTACTTTCTCTACTTGCTGTCCATGACTTGCTATAAGAAAAATTTTTCTTTTCTTTTTGGATGTAGTGTATACAGGTAATGAAGAAGAATTGCCTGTTGGAATTGGAAAACAAAGATTCTGAAGATTTAATGCTTTTTAATTGTGTATTATTTTATTGAACTTAATGTATTGAGACTTGTTATTATTTGTGATTGGATAATTATTATATTGGGCTTATGTCTCGGATTTCATTATTGTTTCCAGACGTTGGTTTTTTGTATTTGGATATTTTATATTGCTTCATTCCAAGTATTATTGTTCATGAGATTACTATTATTGCCTGTGCAATTGTTCTGTATTGAATATATTGTTGAGTTGATCGATTAAACAGCTTATGGGTGACATTAGTCATTCGCTGGGCAAGTGTCATGTGCTCTTATTTCGTATTTTTGGAAAGCGGGACGTGACACGTGGCCCCCTTCTTCTCTGGGGGCATTTGAGGCTCGACGATTTCTCAGGGTGAAACTTCGCTCCTCCTCCCGCCCATGGGAGGAGAGACGGTAGCGGCTCGGAGGGTGATTTGAGGATTCTTCACCGTTTCTAGAGCGGTTATTGTGATTATGAAGGTCCTTATCATTTTGCTGATTGTTAATATGATTCCAGAGGTCCGAATATGCTTGGAATTTGGGCCTTCACGCGACCGAATGAGATGCGATCGGAGCTGGCCCTTATTGACATTTCACTCACTACTATTGCGACCCCTGAGTGGGCGCTCAACTATAAGACGGACGAACCGGAGGAGAAGGAGGCGGGGGGTCATTTTGACACCCCATGATAGTTGTCTTCTTAGTCTTAGGGCAATGGGAGAAGAAAGCAGTTATGATATAGGATCTGAGTAAGAGGCTGGATCAGTGATTTCCTACAGACGGTGCCAATCTGATGCTGTCGATTTCTGGTGTGGAAGCAACAGATGATGAGTTCTTTTAAATGATGGGAATCTCAGATCTCAATTATAGATCTGATCGTGATTATAGACTAGTGTTTGATTGGAATTTGTGGATCTGGATTTGGTTGCGTTGATTGTTGGCCATCGGAAACCTGCAAAAAGCCTGAAACACCAGGAGTTTTTTAGGCGACAGACCTCCTGTAACACCCCGCAAAATAGTATATAGCCATTTTGTATTGTAATTCGTTCACGTTTAAAAATTGCATGCGATTATATATTTTATAAATAATTAGTTTTAATTGAGAAATTTCATATATATTAGTTATTCTGAATCGGTGAGATAGTTTCGGAATATCTTATCAATTAAACTGTGGATTTGCCCCGATTGTTGTAACAAGACAATCTTCGGAAAAATAATAATTTTTATAAATGTATATTTTTATAAATTCAAATTATCTTATTTTTAAGTACGAAGATAAATATATATGTATATATTGATTGTATGGTATTGGATAATTTATGATATATGATCTATAATTACTTGGATTGTAAATATGACCGTATATATTTTATAATGTGAATTGAATATGGTATGCATGGTCACATTTTTGCTTAAGGGTTAGGGTTGTTTTTTTGACCTAGGGTTTGGTGACCTAGGGTTAGGAGCTAACCCTACCCATCATCATGATCAACTTGGATCATTTTTTTGAGGAAATCCAATGGTTGGATTAGCCATGAAGAAAGATCTTCATGAAATTCCAAGTGTTGTCTTGAATGTTCTAGTAACATTATGTGTTGGCCATCATCCCCACCTTCCAAACTCCATTTCATCACCAACCTACACCTCACCCCCACCCTACCCCTCCTAATTTCTAGCCAAATAACCCCCCCCCCCACCTCTTCTTCTTCTAATTTTTTTTATATTTCTACCTTTCTTCATATCCTTCCTTCTTCATTTCTTCACTTCTTCTAGTCCAAAAAAATACTAATAATAAAATTTTAAAAAAAGAAGGAGGAGAGTGAGAAAAAGAAAGAGAGAAGAGGGTTCAATTGTTTTGTAGGTTGCTCAAGGTAGAAGGAAGCCAAGGAGGAGTAGCAAGGAGGAGTTGGCAAGCAAAAAGCTTGAAGATTTTTCATCAACTTAGTGGGTGTTCTCAAACTCTATTAGTATTTTTTTTTTGTATGAGTTGGTATGTAGGAGTAGATAAGAGTAGTATGAATTTCATTCTTGAGCGTAGATATGTTATGTAAAAAGTTGAACTTGTATGTTAAACACAATTTATACCATGTTTCCTTGTTAAGAACATAAGTAATGTTGTGACTTAGGAATTCCTACCATGCAAATGGCTTAGAATTTGATCATGAAATTTTTGTGGCGTGTTCTAGGATGGGTTTAGAGAATCCTATTATTTTTTCATATTTTTCTGGGTTTGTTTATTAGCTCAACAAAATTTATATTTTCGGAACAGAGAGCATGAAGAAAATCGTGTTTGTGCTTGATATGAAGTCATGTTTGAAAGGTCATATTATGAACTTGGTAAGGTATTTTGAGCTGAAACTTTTACTGAAGGTACTTGGATGTGTTAACAACCTTCGTTCCAAATTTCACATTTTTCTAAATTTATTTGATATATTTAAAAGTTCTATTCTCTCAACTGGTCCAAAGCCCAGAAACTGGTTCTGTTTGTTTCAAAGATGAAATTTACTAAATGATAATTAATCCTTGGAGTATAATCTTGCAATAAAATTTTTACTGTAGTATCTTATATTGATCTATATCATGTATATAAAAGTTTAGAAAATTTGGACAACATTTGATGGGGTTTCAAAATTAGTTTATAACCAGAGGTTTTGCTCACTGCTGAGAACATAAGGAATTTTTGTACTAGATTCAAAAGACTATAACTCCGTATATATTTTGAACCTAGATGCAATTTTTGAATATGTTATACATGTGTATATCTAGTTACAGAATCTAAAATTTCATAAGTATTGAACAGATGGTTGAATTGATATTGAATTTTGATTGGACTGTGTTCAGTTTCAGCTCTGAGTTAGTTAGGCTGTGAACTTAATAAATTCTAGAATTGTATGTTTAGAATCTGCAGAAATGATTAACTAGAGACTTGTAGTAGAGAGTCTTAGCTTTCCAGAACATCTTGAATCATGCAATTCCAGTTTGTACAGCAAAAGATATGATTTTTCTAAGTTTAGGACAGAACGAGGCCTAATGAGAAGACCTTGTTTTTGTGGAGGAACATATTTCTTGTGTACACCTAATGAGAAATAGGGGTTTCCAGTGTTTTAATGAATGAATTTGAGAATGTGATCAACTATAAAGTTGTAGTAGATACTTCCAGCTTTCTATAGAATCCAAGATCGCGTAATTCTGACAAGTGAGCAAGTTTTTATGTTATTAGCAAGATGCAACATTTAGATTGAAGAAGTATACAGGTGAGAACATATATGGATTTTATAGCATCTAGATTGCGGAATCTGAAGAAATGGTTAGCTAGAAACTTGTAGTATAGAGTCTTAGTGTAACGCCCCGATTTCTTATGCTGGAAAACCGTGACATCAGCCAGAATCTTTTCCTTCAATTAGCCACAATACACAGAAAAAAAGGAAAATTTAAAACTTTTTATTCAACACAAATCTATTACAAGTCCGAATGTTATAAAATTTGTCATGCCCCACTTCCCAAAAAGAGAATTCAGAATACGGATACGTGACGAAAGCCCAGCGAATGATTTTCATCATCCATAAGCTGTCAGGATCTTTACAACAATTCACAGGAATAATCAGAGTAGGAAGCAAGAGAAGTCAACCACGCATGCATATATGAATCAGAATACCAACAGGAATTTACTTGAAACAAATTTATATTAATCTCAAATAAATAAGATCTGAACAAGTCAATAATCCTGGGTTACATTACCCAATATAAAATAATCCAAGTAACAGATACATTATTGAAATAATCAATAGGAAATAATAATAATAGCAAAACTCCAGCATCTAGAATCTCATATCACCCACTCCATCTGGCAGCTGATCCACTAAATATGGAATTTAATAAATTGCACGAAGAGGAAAAGAAAACAAACTTTCGTCAATGCAAGTTATGGGCCGCTTGTAGTGCTGGCACAAATACATGGAAAAGGTAAACAGATATAAATAATGACAGAAACAAACATAGCATGGAATAGATATGACAGAGCAAAACAGAATGTCTAACATAAGTCAGAAAACAGAATCAAGTAATATGGTGTGCTAACAGGTACAGGTAACAGGTAAAAGGTATCAAGTATCATGTAAAAGGTAAACAGGTAACAAATGAACAGGTGAACAGGTAAATAGGTAGCATGTACGGGTATCATGTGACAGGTATCAAGTAACAGGTAATCACGTCATAGGTATCATGTAACAGGTAATCAGGATAAGTCTTGTATTATTACTATCTAGGTAGCACTTCATGCATCCCAGGTTTTTACCACATGGTTGCTACTTACATGCAACTTTTTTTAGGCCTATTGGTGGGTTTCTATAGGGCCGTGTACTCAGGCGTCAGGAAACAGGTAACAGGCACGATCACATAGTCGTGAAATCGCGGCAGCAAGAACATGCATGAATCATGTATTCATGAAACATGGCAACAGGTAGTAGTAACAGGCATGAATTATGTAGTCATGAAACATGGCAATATATAGTAACAGGCATGAATCATGTAATCATGAAACAAGGCAATATATATTAACATGCATGAATCGTGTAATCATGAAACATGTCAATATATAGTAACAGGCATGAATCATGTAATCATGAAACATGGCAACAGGTAATGGGAAACGCGGGCCCCCTTCTGAGTACACATACCTAAATTGTCCACTACTGAGGTCTTTCCCATAACCCTAACTTGATTATTTATTATTGTTATCAACAGGCATGTATATGTCACAAAACAGAGCACGAATAATATGGCATAAACATGTAACATGTTCAGGTTGAAAGATAAACATGTACAGGAGAAAGATAACTCATAAAAGGATAGAACAACGAAAATTCTAGTTCAGGACAGCAAGACAGTACTGCACTAAATCTGGGATTCTCGTTGCTACAAACATGAAAACCTAAATCCGTCAAAAAATCTGGAAAATAGACTCCCTTCCGAATCCAATAAATATATATAAGTCATATGGTATTTCACAAAACCATAACTCAAAACTGATTTGAATCCAGAAAACGTGTTCAGCCAGAAATCAGAAGTTTATATTTATGAATAGGAAAACATCATGACAACTTACTAATTAAATCCACGAAAAATCTGAGGTATTCCCTAGTATGTTTAGTAAAAGAAAATAAAGTTTCAAAATTTTTCAACATTGATTGAATAGTCAAGAAAAATCAGAAAGCAACAAGACACGACAGTTTGGTAAATCTGGAATCATAAAAACTACAGCACTTCTCCAGGCTCCTCTACAAGACATGTGCATCTTTCAATCCCATGAAAAGTGACAGATTAGGCCCACTAAGAGAGACCCAGTGCATGAAGGATGTTAGTCAAATTACTTATCCCCAAACATGTAACGCCCCGAATTCAAAAATACAGTGAATTCGAGATTCCACAGGATCTTTACACTTCATTTAGTAAAATTTTACAAGGAAATTAAAACTTTTCACTTTACATCAGAGTTTACATGAAACTTTACACTTTACATTGCACAGCGGAAGTAAATTTACAACATTTAAATAAATGTACAACAACATTGAATAATCTTTAAGCATCTGTTCCTCCTTAATCTTTATCATGTCATTTATTCTGCATACGAAACTGTGGGTACGTCAGTTTATTCAACCGACGAACATTATACACGGCCATCCTCTCTATGCCGGAAATAGTATAACTCATTTTCCATATTTAACAAACACAAACTTGTCACATATCAAACTAGAGGGACTACCCTATTGATGTCGTGTTGTGATTGTGCACTTAGTCCTTAATGCAGTTATTTATGTTACATGACACTAATGCACACTTGTTCGGATTCTATGCATCCCGTACTACATAGGTCCAAGGGCAAGCCTCTAATCGTTCTTCATCTTTGTAGGGTTCAATCCCTCGTCATGTCTTAATCTACTACTGTAACTACGGTGAGTATCGTAGATGATCTATGAGTACAAGCTCGTGTACAGAAAACCTGGAGAGAAATCCCACGCCATGTCTTGACTCATCAAGCATGCATTCTGTGGCAATTCAGCCTCCTTCATGGCACACGATCCTCTTGCAGTCACCAAACATCCCACAAGCGTGGCTAAAGTCCGATCATTACTTAGTAGTGCCCACGCCATGTCTTGACTCATCAAGCATGCATTCTGTGGCTCACACCCGCACCGTAAACTCTAGTTCTCATACTCATGTTTTTCTCTCACTTTCATCACGTCTCCACTATGTACTAATCCTTAGTTTTTATTAGAATCATGAACAAAATCAAAGCTTTAGAGTTAGCCTCTCCACTAAACCGGACTTATTCATTCATTCAAACATGACCAACTTTGGTCTTCCATTTCAAATTTCATTTCATTTCTTTCCAATTACCGGGGGAGACTTAGCTACTCTTTTGTTTCAATTCCAATTCACAATTTCCAAAATTGAGCGTTTATAGCTCATTAGTTCATCTTCATAATCATAACAGATTTTCTTTTTCAATAGCATGATTTCTAATTTATTCATGAGTCCATAGCCATACATGGAATTCAATTAATCATTATATATTTCATCAATTATCAATTTCACATTAAAATCGCATCACTAAATGAATATTCGTATTTCATAATTTTCACATTATTCTCTAATGAGAATAATTCACATCACATCACTACATATAATTTCTATCTTTCTTACACTTCTTTTCTAACATTTTATTTCAAGTCCTTTTTCAAAGTGTAACTTTCATAACATACAAGCATAGGACACTTATTCTCAAAACATACTCCATTTCATGTAAATAATTCCCAAATTATTTTTCATAAATCCCCCATATTTTTAGAATAATAAATATATTTTTTTCATAATTTTTCAATCATCAAAAACACCAAAAAAATATTTTTTCCCAAAGTTTAATACTGGCCGAGCCCCAGATTCGAACCAGCAACCACCGAGAAGCAAACCGCACGCTCCGGCCACTAGGCCGAGTGTTCCAATCGATATAAAGGGGGTTGAGAGCTTAAATGCTCTCGGTTGTAGTTATTTAATTTTTTTCAAAAATACAAAAAGTATGGTGCTAAGGGGATTCGAACCAGCAACTCGCCGACCCACTGTAGCGATTAAGATGATCCCGACCACTTGAGCTATGCGCTCATGTTGTCATGTTTCAACCCATAGTCTAATTAAATCAATTCTCTCTGTTTACTAAAACATTTCGATGTTCAACAAGCTCTCATTTAATTTTGCCTTTACTAAATTTGATGTAAATGTCCAGATTGGCTATTCTCAACATAAATTATACTCCAGTACAATAAAAATAATTTTTTCAATAATTAATACATATTTTTCATATAATTAATTCGAATTATAAACTACCACCACCACCTTTCTTTTTCGACATTTCTTATCAAGTTTAACAACCCTAATCTTTTTATTAGCAATCAATTCTCTGTTTTTAATCATTTCCCAAACATACAACCTATATCTTAATTCATCCATCACAACATTATCACAAAAAGTCCATTTAAGCACATAAAGTAATATTGTCAACCTACTAACTTTTCCATATAGTTCTCGATGTTAATAATGAAGTTTCCTTCATCAATCCATGGCTATAATCAATTTACTCACAACTTAATTTAACAATAGAACCACATATAATTACATATCCACATTTCAATCAATCAATAAGCCATTTTCTAGTTAAATGTGTACTCTTATTACTCTTTTTCATGCATCATTCTTTCAATTCAAATCTAGCATGCTTCCTCATTAGAAATATAGAAAATTTACCCACCTTAATTGGAGAGACTATACTTAGCAACACCTCCTAAACCAATGTCCTTGCAAAAAGCAATCCTCCTCCTTGATGCGCGCACACAAGCCTCCACAATGCCAACTGAGCCTCCTCCAAGCCAAACCGAGAGCTCCTACTGATGCCGGCCTTGTTGCAAGCACAAACCCCTCACAAACTCTCAATCTTTTACTCACTTATATACTACTAAATAATGTATTTTAACTATAGGTTTGGAAGAATTAATTTGCACAAGAATATTAGCCAAAGGGGGGGGGGGGGTATTTATACTAAAAATCTAGGGAAATGGATGGCTAAGATAGAAGTAGGAGTTAGGAACAAATGGCTTAAATTTAAAGAGGAGTTACACTAACTACCCATGATCAAATAACCATCACCCCATGACTCCACTCAAAAATTTGATTTCCCTCCAAACATCACAAACGGCCATGCTAGTGATGCTTTGCACGTGTACGTGCAATGCACGTGCATGCAACTTGGTCTCCAAAAAAAAATTTGTACATTACATTTAAAAAAAAATCTTTAAATTATATTCTACATTACAAGTTGTATTTAAAAATAAAATAGCTCATGGGCTTTAGTTTTTGGGCCAAAATAATAATTATAAGAATAGTAAATTGAATTAAATTTGGGCTTTAAGAAAAAGTCTTTTTGTTTAATTGAAAGAATGCTTTATAAAAATAATTAAAAGCACATATTTAAATATCTACACTCATCATGATAAAAATATTTACCTAAATTATTGCACGTGCACACTACGTGCAAAATAAATTATTTTTCGTTAAATGAAAAATCAGGGCATTACAACACTCCCTCCTTAGAATAGTTCCGTCCCCGGAACTACAGTCAAGAGTGAGAAACAAAACACAAACACTCATAACAAGCACAAGAAAAAAATACAAAAATACAAATCAAGCAAAAAGCTCAGGATAGTCCTTCAACGTCCTCTCCTCAGACTCCCAAGTAGCCTCTTCAACCAAATGGTTTCTCCAGACTACCTTGACCATCGGTATTGTCTTATTCCTCAAGAGTTTTTCTCGACGATCAACAATCTCGACAGGAGACTCGATGTAATTCAGATCCAACTGCAAACCTTCCGGCACTTCAGGCAAATGATGACTCGGATCAGGAATATAACCTCTCAGCATAGACACATGAAAGACATTGTGCCCTGAGATAACTCTTCCGGTAACTCCAGCCGGTAAGCAGTTTTCCCGATCCTTTTCAATATCTTGTACGGGCCTATAAACCTCGGGGCTAATTTCCCGCCTTTGCCAAATCGAATCACACCTTTACTGGGCGATACTTTCAGAAAGACGAAGTCACCGATCTCAAATTCAAGGTCTCTTCTTCGGTTATCTGCATAGCTTTTCTGCCTGCTCTGAGCTTCTACCAACCTTTTCCTGATCAGATCAATCTTTTCAGAGGTTTGCTGTACAAGCTCAGGACCAAACAACTGACGCTCCCCAACTTCAAACCAACAAACAGGTGTTCTGCACTTCCTGCCATACAGAGCTTCGTACGGCGCCATCCTGATGCTAGCCTGAAAACTGTTGTTGTTGGCAAACTCTACCAAAGGTAAATGCCTTTCCCAACTGCCTCCAAAGTCTAGTATACAACACCGAAGCATATCCTCAAGAATACGGTTGACTCTCTCGGTCTGCCCATCGGTTTGCGGATGAAAAGCAATGCCGAAATCTGTTTTGGTACCCAAAGCTGTCTAAAGACTCCTCCAGAAATGCGAAGTAAACCGCGCATCTCGATTAGACACAATGGTTAACGGAACACCATGAAGCTTGACGATCTCGCTAACATACAACTCAGCTAACTTGTCCATCGAAACAGCGAGTTTCATCGCCAGAAAGTGAGCGGACTTGGTTAGTCGATCGACTATAACCCAAATCGCATCATTGCCTTTAGGTTTCTTAGGCAATCCTGTAATGAAATCCATACTGATGTTATCCCACTTCCATTCCGGAAGAGGTAACGGTTGTAATAGACCTCCAGGTCTCTAATTTTCGGCTTTGACTTGCTGACAAACCTCACACTTTGCCACAAATTCAGCCACATCTCGCTTCAAACCTGACCACCAGAAATGCAGTTTGATGTCTCTGTACATCTTAGTACTCCCAGGATGTACCGACAAAAGAGTAGCATGCGCCTCCTGAAGAATACTCTCTTTCAGGTCCGCCTGATTTGGAACGCACACCCTCTCTCCAAATTACAGCACTACATCCCTGATTTGAAATCCGGGCAACCTGCCAACACCAACCTGCTCCTTCATCTCCAAAATACCAGCATCAACCTCCTGACTTGCAATGATCCTTGCATTCAAAGTAGGCTGAAGCCTCAACTGAGCTAATGATGCTCTCAATCCTTGCAAGACAACTTCAATACCGGCTCGGTCCAATTCCTCAATCAGATGCTTCTGAGTTGTAATCAGACTGGCTAAACTGCTCTTGCGACTAAGTGCATCAGCAACAACATTAGCTTTCCCAGGATGATACTTGATCTCAGGTCGCATGTCCTCAAGCACTTCCAACCATCTCCGCTGCCTCAAATTCAGATCCTTCTGTTGATATAAGTACTTCAAACTCTTGTGGTCCGTGTACATGTTCAATTTCTCACCGTACACGTAGTGTCTCCATTGCTTTAGGGCAAAGATAATCGCAGCCAACTCCAGATCATGAGTCGGATAATTCTTCTCATGCGGTCGTAGTTGTCTAGACCCATAAGTGATTACTCTTCCCTCTTGCATTAAGACACAACCAAGCCCACGATGTGAAGCATCGCTATAAACATCATACTCAACACCTGCTCTAGGCAAAGCCAAAATAGGTATAGTAGTCAGCTTCTCTTTCAACTCCTGAAAGCTCGCCTCACATTGCTCAGTCCACTTGAAGTTCACATTCTTCTTGGTCAGACCAGTAAGCGGTACGGCTATCTGAGCATAATCTCGAATGAATCTCCTGTAGTATCCAGTCATTCCAAGAAAGCTTCTGACTTCCTTCACTGTAGTAGGCCTTGCCCAATCTCTCACTACCTCTATCTTCTGAGGGTCAGTTGCCACTCCCTCCTTAGAAAGGATGTGACCTAGGAATGCCACTTCAGATTTCCAGAAATCACACTTGGATAGCTTGGCATACAACTCTTGATCTTCTAGCTTCTTCAAAACTGCTGTCAGATGCTCGGTGTGCTCTACCTCTGACTTGGAGTACACGAGAATATCGTCGATAAACACCACAACGAAAGAATCAATGAACGGCCTCAGAACTCTGTTCATCAAATCCATGAAGATTGTAGATGCATTCGTCACTCCAAATGGCATAACTATGAATTCGTAATGCCCATGTCGATTTCTAAATGCAGTTTTGTGCATATCTTCAGCTTTCACTCAAACTTGGTGATATCCTGATCGAAGATCTATTTTGGAGAAAATAGCTGCTCCTTGTAGACGATCGAACAAGTCATCAATTCGGGGAATAGGATACTTATTCTGAACAGTGACCATATTCAGCTCCCGGTAATCGATACACATTCTCATCGATCCATCCTTCTTCTTTACCAAAAGCACTGGTGCTCCCCAAGGTGACACACTAGGTTGAATAAAACCTTTCTCCAACAGTTCATCAATCTACCGTTTCACCTCATCCTGGTCCACTGGAGCCATCCTATACGGTGCCTTAGAAATGGGTGCACTCCCTGGTTGAACAGTGATGCTGAACTCCATATCACGATGCGGGGGTAACCTAGGAAAATCATCCAAGAACACGGTCGGATAGTCCCGAACCACAGGAATCCCTTACACTTCCACAGGAGTCTCTTCCTTGCAGATAGCTGCCACCAGCCTAGAACACTTCTTCTTCCCTTGAAAAGTGACTTCAGGTCCTCCTAAAGCCTTCACTGTTACCGTCTTGGTTTTGGACTCGATGCTTGCACTGTACACCGACATCCAATCAATGCCAATGATAACATCGACTCCCAAGATAGTCAGCTCGATCAGATCAATCCCAAAGATTCTGTCTCCAATCACAATCTCGTAATCAGCATAATACCAATCAGTGGTTAAAGTTTCTCCTGATGGAGTAGCTACTGCTAAGATTTTGCCTAGAAAAATCTTCGGTTCAACTCCCAACACTTTAGCAAATTTAGGAGACACAAAAGTATGAAAGGATCCAGTATCGAACAATAGAACAGATTTCATTCCATATCCTGATGTAAAAGGTCCATCAAATTCGAAGTATGAAACATGATCTTTCAAGTCAATATTTCCATTTCATTGAATTTCAAACTTTATACATTCGAATTGAAAAACATTTCTTGACATCAGAATGAAAATAGTAGAAGCTACAACAGTCTAACTCCTACGTTTCCTCTTCGCTTCTCGAAGTTCTCCCCGTAGTTCATCAACTTCTTCCTTCAGCACATCGGTCAGATTCTTCCTCTTCTCGAGTTCCCATACCCGATGACTGAGAACTGCAAAGTCGTCCTTACGCTTTGCCAATTGAGCCTCCAATAATCTGACTTTCTCCCGCAGTGTTTCTACCTGCCTCTGAAGAGATATCACAAGACCATTTGGAACTGGTTCTTCTTCTTCATCAGAAGAGTTATCAGATGAATCCGGAGGTGGGGTAATCTCTCGGGATTCAGGCCATTCTTCTCCGTCAGAATCTACTTGCCCTGGGTAGTACTCTTCCTCGAAATCTGCTTATCCAGGATGGTACTCTTCCTCGATAATATGCCAGTCGTCGTCTCCAGCAGGGTCGAAGTGATCAGCCATCTTAGAAATAGAGAGGAAGAAGCATAATTCATAGAGCAACACAAATGTAAGTCACTTACATTTAAATCTCTAGACTCAAACACACACTCTAATGTCCACTTCTAGGGTGTCGTTCCTTATAAATTTGTACAAGTGTGAAGCGTGGCTTTGATACCACTCTGTAACGCCCCGAATTCCAAAATATACTGAATTCGAGATTCCACAGGATATTTACACTTCATTTAGTACAATTTTACAAGGAAATTAAAACTTTTCATTTTACATCAGAGTTTACATGAAACTTTACACTTTACATTGCACAGCAAAAGTAAATTTACAACATTTAAATAAATGTACAACAAAATTGAATAATCTTTAAGCATCTGTTCCTCCTTAATCTTTATCATGTAATTTATCCTGCATACGAAACTGTGGGTACGTCAGTTTATTCAACCGACGAACATTATACACGGCCATCCTCTCTATACCGGAAATAGTATAACTCATTTTCCATATTTAACAAACACAAACTTGTCACATATCAAACTAGAGGGACTACCCTATTGATGTCATGTTGTGATTGTGCACTTAGACCTTAATGCAGTTATTTACGTTACATGACACTAATGCACACTTGTTCGGATTCTATGCATCCCACACTATATAGGTCCGAGGGCAAGCCTCTAATCGTTCTTCATCTTTGTAGGGTTCAATCCCTCGTCATGTCTTAATCTACTACTGTAACTACGGTGAGTATCCTAGATGATCTATGAGTACAAGCTCGTGTACAGAAAACCTGGAGGGGAATCCCACGCCATGTCTTGACTCATCAAGCATGCATTCTGTGGCAATTCAGCCTCCTTCATGGCACACGATCCTCTTGCAGTCACCAAACATTCCACAAGCGTGGCTAAAGTCCAATCATTACTTAGTAGTGCCCATGCCATGTCTTGACTCATCAAGCATGCATTCTGTGGCTCACACCCGCACCGTAAACTCTAGTTCTCATCCTCATGTTTTTCTCTTACTTTCATCACGTCTCCACTATGTACTAATCCTTAGTTTTTATTAGAATCATGAACAAAATCAAAGCTCTAGAGTTAGCCTCTCCACTAAACCGGACTTATTCATTCATTCAAACATGACCAACCTTGGTCTTCCATTTCAAATTTCATTTCATTTCTTTCCAATTACCGGGGGAGACTTAGCTACTCTTTTGTTTCAATTCCAATTCACAATTTCCAAAATTGAGCGTTTACAGCTCATAAGTTCATCTTCAAAATCATAACAGATTTTCTTTTTCAATAGCATGATTTCTAATTTATTCATGAGTCCATAGCCATACATGGAATTCAATTAATCATTATATATTTCATCAATTATCAATTTCACATTAAAATCACATCACTAAATGAATATTCGTGTTTCATAATTTTCACATTATTCTCCAATGAGAATAATTCACATCACATCACTACATATAATTTCTATCTTTCTTACACTTCTTTTCTAATATTTTATTTCAAGTCCTTTTTCAAAGTGTAACTTTCATAACATACAAGCATAGGACATTTATTCTCAAAACATACTTCATTTTATGTAAATAATTCCCAAATTATTTTTCATAAATCCCCCATATTTTTAGAATAATAAATATATTATTTTCATAATTTTTCAATCATCAAAAACACCAAAACAATATTTTTTCCCAAAGTTTAATACTGGCCGAGCCCCAGATTCGAACCAGCAACCACCGAGAAGCAAACCGCACGCTCTGGCCACTAGGCCGAGTGTGCCAATCAATATAAAGGGGGTTGAGAGCTTAAATGCTCTCGGCTGTAGTTATTTATTTTTTTTTCAAAAATACAAAAAGTATGGTGCTAAGGGGATTCGAACCAGCAACTCGCCGACCCACTGTAGCGATTAAGATCATCCCAACCACTTGAGCGATGCGCTCATGTTGTCATGTTTCAACCCGTAGTCTAATTAAATCAATTCTCTCTGTTTAGTAAAACATTTCGATGTTCAACAAGCTCTCATTTAATTTTGCCTTTACTAAATTTGCTGTAAATGTCCAGATTGGCTATTCTCAACATAAATTATACTCCAGTATAATAAAAATAATTTTTTCAATAATTAATACATATTTTTTATATATTTAATTCGAATTATAAACTACCACCACCACCTTTCTTTTTCAACATTTCTTATCAAGTTTAACAACCCTAATCTTTTTATTAGCAATCAATTCTCTGTTTTTAATCATTTCCCAGACATACAACCTATATCTTAATTCATCCATCACAACATTATCACAAAAAGTCCATTTAAGCACATAAAGTAATATTGTCAACCTACTAACTTTTGCATATAGTTCTCGATGTTAATAATGAAGTTTCCTTCATTAATCCATGGCTATAATCAATTTACTCACAACTTAATTTAACAATAGAACCACATATAATTACATATCCACATTTCAATCAATCAATAAGCCATTTTCTAATTAAATGTGTACTCTTATTACTCTTTTTCATGCATCATTTTTTCAATTCAAATCTAGCATGCTTCCTAATTAGAAATATAAAAAATTTACCCACCTTAATTGGAGAGACTATACTTAGCAACACCTCCTAAACCAATGTCCTTGCAAAAAGCGATCCTCCTCCTTGATGCGTGCACACAAGCCTCCACAATGCCAACCGAGCCTCCTCCAAGCCAAACCGAGAGCTCCTATTGATGCCGGCCTTGTTGCAAGCACAAACCCCTCACAAACTCTCAATCTTTTACTCACTTGTATACTACTAAATATTGTATTTTAACTATAGGTTTGGAAGAATTAATTTGCACAAGAATACTAGCCAAAGGGGGGGGGTATTTATACTAAAAATCTAGGGAAATGGATGGCTAAGATTGAAGTAGGAGTTAGGAACAAATGGCTTAGATTTAAGGAGGAGTTACACTAATTACCCATGATCAAATAACCATCACCCCATGACTCCACTCAAAAATTTGATTTCCCTCCAAACATCACAAACGGCCATGCTAGTGATGCTTTGCACGTGTACGTGCAATGCACGTGCATGCAACTTGGTCTCCAAAAAAAAATTTGTACATTACATTTAAAAAAATAATCTTTAAATTGTATTCTACATTACAAGTTGTATTTAAAAATAAAATAGCTCATGGGCTTTAGTTTTTGGGCCAAAATAATAATTATAAGAATAGTAAATTGAATTAAATTTGGGCTTTAAGAAAAAGTCTTTTTGTTTAATTGAAAGAATGCTTTATAAAAATAATTAAAAGCACATATTTAAATATCTACACTCATCATGATAAAAATATTTACCAAAAATTTTGCGCGTGCACACTACGTGCAAAATAAATAATTTTTCATTAAATGAAAAATCAGGGCATTACAAAACAAGAGAGCTTCTCTCTTGAGGGGGTAGATTCAAACAGGATATATGGAATTCATATCGATCTAGTGGATTCATATCGATCTCTTTGACTGTTTCTTAGGTCTATAAATACCCTCCCCCCTTCTCTGTCAGAAGGTAATCAAAAGTTTCTCTCAAACTCTCTTTCCCTTTCTGATTCTGACATGAGCGTCGGAGGGTCTGTCGCTAGGGCCACCACGGTGTTTCAGGATTTTGCAAGTCCATCGGCTGCGTCAGCACCCATCGAATTCAGATCACGGTGTTCAATCAACGATCCAAATCCATCTCAAAAGCTCTAACTAATTTTCACGGCAACGGTCAAATGTCAGATCTTTAGTTCCTTCAAATATTTAACTCACTATATGTTTGCTTTCACACTAAAATAAGCAGAAACAGATTGGTGTCATCTGTGGAAAACTATATAGATCAGACTTACCGCCATGCCATCGAGACTAATAGGGAGAGTGCAAGTCTCAAGCCGTCGCACCAACTTCCTTCGTCACCTAGCTCCTCCTATGGAAGACCTAATTCCTCCTCAACAACCGCCCCTGACAGCCTAGTTAAGATCTTGTCAATGGTGAGGCACCGGGGGGCTTCCGACAAAGCCGTCATGAACAATACCCACTGCAAGACCATGTCTCAGTCCATAATCCTTCCAGTGATTCAATGGCCTCGCGAGGTCCTCGGTGGTCAAGAGATCTCCGCCAAATCAAGCCAAGCAACAAAGAACTGATCTACGAATCTATTTAAATGAGAGGCATGCCTGAACAGAGGTCACCGGCTCAGAATGTCAAGCGAACCAGAGAATCAACTCTCCCTGATGGCCAAGATCAAGATACTCCTCTTCTCATAGGGGGCGCACTGTAGAATGAAGCCTGACTCATGATAGTCGAAAGCATCATGAGAGAAACAGAGAGAAAGAGGCCTCAGTCACTATGGCCGAATTGGAAAACTTCAAGTTTGACATACCCCGAGCAATCCATGTAGCGCCCCAAATTTCTAATAAATAAAATTAGAAATAAGTGGCACAATTTCCAGATTCAACTTCAATCGCAATCATAAACACGGTATCAAATACAGAAAAAAATTAAAACTTTTATTACATATTCTCTTCTTAAAAAACTCAGTAGAATTAGAATCATTAATTACAAATCTTTACAACACATAAAATCTTCAATTTGCATTCTCCAGGCTTTATATGCATCGATGATATCCATAACTTAAAATTCTGCAAAAGTCTATTGAAAATTGGGCACGTCAGTTAAATATAACTGACGTCAACTATAGTAATAGTCATACTTCTAAATCTCACAATTACAAACTTGATGCATATTAATAAAATAATAATAAGTGATGCATAAACAATAATAAATAGAACATAGAATAACAAGTGAAGTTAGGTAAAGTGTTAAGTGTATGAGATGAAAACCGAAAGCAAGCATGCATAAAACAAGATAAGAAACACAGATGCATATGTTGATTTCTAATGTATACTTGTCGGATTCTATGCATCCCTTTCTACATAGGTCCAGTGCAAGCCCTTATCGTTCTCCACTTTATAGGGTTCAATTCCTCGTTATGCAACTAACCTACTACGGTGATTACTTTCATATTTAGATTATTCTCTGAGTATCTAGTGTCATCCCCCGATAATTCTTGAGAATCAACTTCCCACCACAAGTGATTTTGGTTACACCCCCTCACATCCCTATAATTCTGAAAATTGAAGCCCACACTGCAAGCCAAATGTTACCTCATCACGGGAATATCCCATAAGAGTCACCTCGATCTCGGTAATTCTGAAGATACATCCAACACCACAAGTGATTACACCCCAATAATTATTGAGATCGTCTCCCACCTCGAATCATATGAGGCCTTCCTACCCGTGCTTGCTCTTATTCCATCACAACTCCAACTAGTACCTGACCTTATGTTTATTATTATAACCATCACAAGATAAAGCTAGCTTACCCTACCGGACTTAAATCAACACATGGAGAAATATTAGCCCACACTACTACTTCTCAAATTTCATTTATCATAATTTTCATCACTTTGCCGGTACTTTAGGTCTCACTTATCCTCTAAAATCTACACATTTCATGTTCACAATATCAGGGGTTATCCATACCCTCTTTATTCTCATTTTAAACTTTTATTCTTCCATATACCCAATTATTTACTTATTGACACAACTCAGTTATTTGTATAAGTAGTTTCATAGTCTTATCCAACATTTCAAATTAAACATTCTGTATGTAAAATAAATAGTTTCTCCACCTCTTTAAATAGTATTTTCAATGAAGTTGTAAATTGACAGAACTTTACCGATTACATTCAATATATTCTTTTTCCACAATAATATGATATTCAACTTCCAAGTCATTCTTTAACCAACTCAAATTAACTCTAGATCGAGTTTATTTCAAATGATATAATTTTTAGAATACCTCTAGTCAAAATAACTAAATTTATTTCTTAATCAAAAACAAAAATCACTATTTATTTGGTCGCCAAATAAATCTCACTTTTTTATATTCAATTCAATTCCAAATATTCTCTTTAATCCACATTTTGAAATCTCATAATATAACTCTAGTTAAAAAATACTTGAACGTCAAATTACTCTTTATTTAACCCCGAAATAAATCTCGATTTTTATTCTCAACTCATTTCTAAATATTTCCCTTAATCCATACTTTAAATTTCATACTAAAACTCAAAATATTTAATAAAAGACAAACGAAAATGAAAAAAAACAAAAGTCTCCCCCTGGACTCGAACCTGGCCAAAACCCAGAGCACCAACCAACACATGCGCCAACCAATATGCTAAACCTGCAATTTAATTATATCCCCATTAATTTCTTTTTATTTCAACTCTCTGTTTCTCATATATTTTTTATTTAGTCATATAACTTTAATTTTCTTCTTCTTCAAATATTTCCATAATTGTTTCTACTATGTAGCATCTCTACATTTTCAGAAACAAAATTATCTTTAATTTAAGGCATTTTAAGTTGGAATTTCATCCAAATTAATTTGAATAGAAAATTTTTGACTTCTACATTCATGTACCCTATGTAACACCCCGCGAAATTGAGCTATGACAAATTTTCTTACGAGTGTTATGCACATGTATTTTGTACCGTTACGGGTAATATCCGTAGCCTAATTTAATATAAATATCCTACGTATTTTTTTATTTCGATTAATTATATATTTTTTCGTGATCTCAAATTTCATTTTTTTTCCCTATTTTCAGCGAACTCAAACATTCATTTTAAACTTTGTATTTTTACGTACATTGCACGTGCTTTCAATACACGTATCAACTACGTATGTTTTACCGTTACGTGAAATATCCGTAACATTATTAATATACATGTTCTACATATTATATATTTTAACAGTTTTTCGTTCTCTCAAATTTATTTTGTATTGATACATGCAACGCATGTATTTGCAGTGCACATGTTGATTCCTAAAATTTTCTTGAGTCATGGATATTTTTATTCTCATTATTCTAGTCGCAATTGTGTGATTTATTTTTAATTAAAATCCATTAGGCCTAAATTCATTTTGTACCACTAAAAAAAATTTAGTTACAAATTTAAAGCCCATGATTATTTTTACACTTAAATGTACATTGGAACACTTGCCATGTGTAACACATACACCTAACTTAATAAAATAAAAATTAATAATAAAATTTGGATGAAGGGTGTGCACACACATTTGATGTACGTGCACATGTTTCTTATCATGGTTGAGAATGAGAGAGAGTGGTGTGAGTTAGTGGGAAGTGGGGAGTTATTTTGGGAAGTGGAGAGCTATTTTGACCATACAATTTTTTATAAATAGTCACTACTTTTCCATAAACAACACAACTCAAAACAAAAACAAAAGAGAGAAAGAGGGAGAAGTGCTTGCGGGTTGTGCTAGGAATAGCTTGACCATTTTTGAGGGAGCTTGGAGCTTTGGAGCATTATTTTTTAGGAGTTCTACTACTAGGAATTCTACATTTGGGGTAGGGTTTCTTTAACTTTCTAATATAGTTTTATTAGTAGAATGCTTGACATGTGGGAATTGTTAGATGCATGATAACTTATACAGATTGAACATTCATGTTTAGATTATTTGTTGTTGATTGAATGTGTGAAATTATGATATGTTGGATTTGAGGGTATTTTCATAAGGTTCTGTTTTGAGTTCTAGTTGCACTTTAAAAAAATCATATTTATTAAATTAGATAGAATCTAGAGCTAAAAGTTTTATAGGAGCATCTCGTATATGTATAGAACATCCCCTTAAAATTTCATAATATTTGGATGTCATTTACTATTTTAATAAAATTCAAACTTAGGACTAGTTGGCAGTTGGCTAGTTGATGAAATTTTGTACACATTTTGGATTTTGATCATTTTGACATCTTAGATGCAATATTTTGAGAAAAGTCAAAACTATGAACTTTAAGTACACTCGTTAACTTTTCTTTAAAGTCTAAGAAATCAATTTTTCATAAAAAAATGAATTTATAACGAACTTTACAAGTTTGAACAGTGGCAGTACTTTAACATTTTGACGCTGCTGTAAATTTTGAAGAATTCAGGGTTATAGACACAATATTTTGAGAAAAATCATAACAATAAAGTTATAGTAGACTTGTATACCTTTAATTTGATCTAAAGAACACAAAGTTCATGGAGTACAGAATTTTCTATGATTTTTACAAGTAGCATGAGCGGCAGTTTTCGGATTTTGAATATACTGTTTTGTAAATGAATTTAGACGAAGTAATTGCGGATGATTTTAGATGATCTAAACTACAAAGTTGTAGTAGACTCATTTATGATTCCTATGAAACTAATAAATCTATTTTTTGTGTACTATTGGAATTTATATGATTTTTAGAATACCATTGGGTTGATGTCTTTTATCTAATCATCCTAAAACTTTGACAACATATAAAATTGGTTTTAAAATTAGAATGTTAGTAAGATGTATCTTATGAGGAATTAAGAGGTAATTAAAGGATGAAGTGGGAATGTTAAACATGTGATGTTTATAAGAGTTTTAACTCATCAAGTGTTATTGAATGTTGCTATAAGAAGTTGGTTAAGTCATGATTGATAATATCTACGAGAATGGATAAAATAAGTTAAAAGATGTTTAATGAATGGAAATTTTTATAAGAGGTTAGATGTAACCTAGTTGATCTCTATATTGATATGGTTGTTGGAATCTAGATGTTGAGCGAGACCCGTAGAGACTGGCAAGTTATGATTTGAGAAGTAGTCAGTGCGGGCTAATATTTCTCCCTGTGTTGATTATGTCTGGTGGGTAAGCTAGCTCTAGGTTGTGATGATTATAATTAAACCTAAGGATAGGCACTAGGGGGAGATGTGATGAAACTTGGGCCAAAGTAAGTGGGACGCTTTTATATAGTCAGACGGTGGATTCCTAGACTATAGACCCAGTCAGACGGTGGATTCCTGGACTGTGGTTGCTTACGGGGGGAGACGAAGCTCAATTAAATTCGAGACTACGATTGAACTAACGGTGGATTCCAGGGTCATGAATAGTCTGGTGGTTGGGAGGCAGATCACCAAAATATATGTATATATCGGGGCTAAAGCGGCACTTGCGGGATGTTCGCATGATGAGAATTCTATATAGTCTGACGGTGGATTCTAGGACTGGGATCTGTACTCTTGGAATGTCTAAACATTGCTTTTGTTACCGTAGTAGAATTTTCATAGCGAGTGATTGAACCCTATATTGAGGAGTTTGATAAGGGCTTGCCCTCGGACCTATGTAGTATGGGATGCATGGAATCCGAACAAGTATGCATTAGTGTCATCATAGTGTGAATGTCTGCATTAGGCATTAAGTCATATTATACACTGACATGTTTAGGATTGTCACTTTTCACACTTTGTTGTGCATTCAAGTTTGTGTTTTCTAAAGTTAAAGAATCGCTGTATTATCGCATTGTGTCAGTTGTATGCAACTGATCTGTCCACAGTTTCCCAGATGCAGGATTGGACAATGCAGGGGCTTAAAGTCATTATGATGACTTGTTATGAGATTGACGAATTTCATTATTGTAGATTATATTGTATTCATTTGTTTCTGCTCTGCTGTTGTAAAGAATATGTTGTAAATAAAAAGTTTTAAATTCCTTGTAAATTTATACGAAGTTGAAGTAAAAGATCTTGTATTTGCTACGAATTACCCGTGTTTAGAATTCGGGGCGTTACAGAGTGGTATTAGAGCTTGGTTAGACAAGAAGGCAATTTTAGAAGCATGATCAGGGGTTCTCACAGTGTGATTGATGGCGAAGCATTGGCTCTTACCCTGACATGACCAGGTAGGCTAGCCACCGATGCAGTTGCAACAGTCGAGAGGCTGTGGGCATAAAATAAGCTCTAAGGTTACCTTTGTGGCCATTACCGTCCTGAGTAGCAGGCGGCAGTCTACACAGAGTGGTATTAGAGCCGACTTCAATAAGTAGTAGAAAATTATAAGGATAACACATTAGGGTGGACATTAGAAGTGTGAGTGTTAGTTTGGACTCATGAATTATGTAGTTATTCAACTTGCATTCATGAAACTCTCCTCGTATATATTGATGTGATATTGTATGCGAGCATATTTTTCTTGTATCACGAGTGGTATGGTTGGCATGAAGCTACATTCATGATACCTTATACGTAGACTAAGCTTTTCTCTTTTATTTTCTTCGTGTATTTTTCTCGTAGTACTTTTCATCTTTAACATTTAATATTTTTCAAATATTTTCTTATACTATTAATTCACTTTGATGTTTTTTATTTTATCTATAATCGTTAGTCCTAATCTTTTAAGTTTGACTTACTCGTTCTCTTTCTTGATGTTGTATCCTCCTTACTTTTATGCGCTTTGATGTTACTTATTTATTTTTGCTATTACTTTTACATATTTTATTAAGTTTTGAATTACTACTTATTAAATTATTATTAAGACTATCATTTTTCTTTGTTATTATTTCTATTAGATTTTTAATTTTGATTTTTGTATGTTTACATTCACTTAACAAATACTTTGATTTCACGATTCTATATTTTTCCATTTGTCTTGTTTATTTCAGTATATTTTAACATGATTGTATTTTACTTATATAAATGCAATATACCTCTACACAGTAAGATTCCCTTTTATTACTGTTTTGTTATACTTATTATTTTCTACCTTTTGTTATATTTACTTTTTACTATTAATAGCTACTTATTAATTTTGTAGCTTTACACTTCCCTAATATAATACATACACTCACTATTTATATTTTATCTTTATTTCAATTTTTATTATCTATACATTTTTGGTTCTACATATACTTTCCACTGATTTCTATATATATATCATGTATTTCAATATACTTACTATACATATCATTTTACACTTATCCAATTACTACAATACTGTATATTTTTATATATAATTATTTATGTTTACTAAACTAAATAATTATTGTTCTAATTTGCATTTGTATTTAAGCTCACGCATATATTTCATTCTATTTTTTTCTTAATATTATAAATCATTGTCATTATTACTAATTTTATGTAACGCCCCAATTTCCATATACTGGGAAACCGTGACATAGGCCAAAATCTTTTCCTTCAATTAGCCACAATATACAGAAAAACAGGAAAATTTAACACTTTTTATTTAACACAAATGTTTTACAAGTCCGAATGTTATAAAACTACAATACATTACATCAGTGTTACAATAATACCTTTACAAGCCCAAGTTTTACAAACCTTCAATAAATTACATCAGAGTACAATGAATAATACATAACACTTTGTACCTTCACTTGGATGCTTCTCAATAATAAATAAATTACAATATATATTACAATTGAAATAAATCAACACTTGCTTCTTTCGACTTGAGTCCTCCTGAATCCTGTACCTGTAGTTCTGCAATCCAGTAGCTATTGTAGTGGGGAAGTCAGTACATATACTGACGCTTTAAGGCTGATGACTAGTAGTGATTCTCTACTTTAAACAAACATGTTGATGAAAAGAGAAACATGTATATATAGTTGATGTGTCAGTGTATGCTATGACTTAGACACTAATGCAGATTAACTAATGTGAGGATGCACTTATTCTCATGAATCCGAGTCTCCGGAATAGTATGTGTCCCATACCACATACGACCATAACAAGTCGTTTCTTCATATATAAGGTTTTGAACCAGTGCCGTGAATTCTACTCTTGTACTCGACTTGTTTCTGAAGATACAACATGACTAATGAGGTTTCTCTGAAATGGTCTAATCCTGCCATTCACAGTCATATAGTGGTGTCTCCATTTTTCACTATTGCCCGACGTACCTGACCTCACTAAAAAATCTAACGAACCCTTGGAGTTAACTACAACACAGGTTAGCTCGAAGCATCCCTTGTGGCCTCCTAGCAGATAGACCGTAGTCTATGGCTTGTTCGCCCTTAGATATAGAACATGATGGAGTTCCAGAGGTCCATCCCCTAGCTCCGACAGGAATCGCTCCTGCCCTTATCATGGTACTTCAGAAATTAACAGACGAGATACGGATTCCGTGCTCCCAACTTGTGAGAAGGCACAGACCGTATCCCTTTGACAAGAATGGTATAACCCAATAACACCGCCTAATGTCGGCTTATAGGAAGAGTTGGATCATAAGGTATCACCCCTAATACCAACCCTTCCCTTTTGGCAAAAATGGTTAAGTAATGATCTTTATAAGTTACGACCCTAATCATGTCACTAAAACTAAACAATCTTAGGGGTTTTCAATATAGACTTTCTTAAGATTATCCCAGACCAACTCATGGCTTATCGATCCAAGACACCAGTGACGGGATCTCCCTCACTCATCACTACCCCTAACTCGGATCTCGTCAACATTCTCGGCCTGTGATCAACCCACACCAGTTAAGATCCGTCGGCGCACGAGATGTGATTTATCCATAGTTTCCAAGGTGGTAAGATACGAGTCTCGATGGTCGATGACCCCTAAGATAACTACAAGACCCTAGACGAGCTTCTATCAAGCTAACAATAATAGTGACTTCCCAACCATTATCACCCATACATTGAAGATGACGAATGTTCACATGATATGGTCAAATTTTAATTCGAACGCCATACAACTAGAATTCATGGGTTTTCTTCCCAAATTCGAACTAGGAAAACATGCAATTAGGTTCATGGGTTCTTTCTCAAGTTTGAGCTAGAATCACCTAGAAACTAAATGCATAGGTTCTTCATTAATTTGAGCTAGAACCATCATGGTACTAGTTTCTTGGGTTTCTTTTAGAATTTGGACTAGAACAATCATGGAACTCTAACATTCAAGGGTTCTTTTTAATGGTTTAACTAGATTAACCTGCAACTATAACATATAACTAAAGCATGCATGGGTTCTTTTTGAAATCTTTACTAGAACAACTACAACAACTCAAACATGATGGGTTTCTCACTAAAACAACTACAACAACTCAAGCATGATGGGTTACTCACTAGGACAACTACAACTCAAGCATGATTGGTTCCTCACTAAAACAACCACAACTCAAGCATGGGTTCTTTACTAGAACTACTACAACAACTCAAGCATGGGTTCTTTACTAGAACTACTACAACAACTCAAGCATGGGTTCTTTACTAGAACTACTACAACAACTCAAGCACGGGTTTCTTATTAGAACAACTACAACTCAAGCAGGGGTTCTTTTAGCAACATACAACTTAAGCATGAGTTCTTTAACACATATAACTCAGGCATGGGTTCTTTAGAACATATAACTCAAGCATGGGTTCTTTAGCACATACAACTCAAGCATGGGTTCTTTTGAACATATAACTCAAGCATGGACTCTTTAGTACATACAACTTAAGCATGGGTTCTCTAGCACATACAACTCAAGCATGGGTTCTTTTACTAGAACAACTAGCAATTCAAGCATGGGTTCTTTTTAACCTATGAGAACAACCTATATATTACAAAGACTACTTTCTTAAAAATTTCTACATATTTCACAGACTACTTTCTTAAGAATTTCTACATATTACAAAGACTACTCCTTTCATGAGTTACAAGTCTTTCATATTACATAAAAATCTAATTTTATTGAATCTACAAATCCTAAATATTATAAAACCTACTTTTCTGTAATCTTCTAGTTCCTACATACAACAAGGTCCACTTTTCACGGACTAGGGCTAGTATAGATTTGATATTTAACAAGGTAGAGAGCAACATACAACAAAAAGACTTATCTTTTAATAGCTTGTTGAATTCTACAATCCCAAAATGGGTAGTAAGTATTTTTAGTACACTAATCATTATATGCTTATAGTTTAGTCCATGTTTTTAGTTTTGTGTTTAACAAAAATAACAATAATAAAAACAATAATCATATTAAGCTAAAGATTCCGTCTTTATGGGTTTCTAGTGAGTTCTACCCTTCACAACTTTTCATGTGATCAAACTTGACTCACACTACTCATATGCCCAACGATTTAGTCCAAGTTGTTAGTTTAGCAAAAATAACCATAGTAACAATAATAGCCATAACAAGGTCCTAAAGATTCAACCTTTATGTTATTTATTTAAGTTCTACCATCCATCTTTTCCATGGGGCCATTTTGATCCGTACAACCACTTTTATGCTTAAGATTTAGTCCATGTTGTTTTTAGAACACACAACAACTACATACAACAGAAAAGAGAACAAGAACAATACAAAATAAGAAATAGAGAAACCCTTACCTTTTGATTTCTATGTAGGAAGAACTAGCCAAGAATCCTTCTCCTTCCTCCTAGCTCCTATGGAAAGCTCCTATGAAAAACTCACAAATGAAGAACTCTTTACGGTTTCTTCTCTCTTTCTTTTCCTCTCTATTTTTTTCTCTTTTGGCAATTGAGGTAAGAGATGATGGGGAGGGTATTTATAGGAGGAATGAGAAAGGGGAGAGTGCAAATGCACCAAGGGATTTTGCCAAAACCCCCTTGGATCAAGGTTGGCCGGCCAAGGTAGTGAGGTGGAGGGGTGAGGTGGAGGAGTATTCTAGCAGAAATACACCTATTAAACTCTTATGTATTTCCATTAATCCTAAACCATAGGTTTAACCCTCCAAACAAATCCTAGCCATCCATTTTCGATTAATCATGACAAAAATAAGATATTTTTGTCCAAAACACATTCTACACGATTTGTACAAACCTACAAAATCGTACAATACGCATACGTATATATTAATATATATACCGCTAATTTTTGTTTGTTAAACCGCACAATCCGTATAAAAATAAATTAATTCCGAAAATAGTAATAAAAATAAATTTTATTATCAGCTCGGAAGATTACAGTACCAATTTGATACAATACAGATGTATACAGACTGGTATATATATAAATAATGTTTATTAACAAAACTGGGTGATATCCACCAAAAATATTTGAACTCTGAAAATAAAAATAAAATAATAATAAAAATAATAATTTTTAATATCAGCCCGAGATTTTACAGACATTTTCTCAAAAATGCATTTTATAGAATTTTGTACAAGTACACAAAACCGATACAACACATATATATACTTACTAGTATATATTCACAGGTATGTTTTTATTTAGTAAAACAAAGAAATCTCCATAAAATTATTTTAATTTAAAAATAATAATAATACAAATATAATATTCGACCGGGATATTACAATACTCCCTCCTTAGAATAGTTCTGTCCTTAGAACTACGTTTAGTCAAGAGAACAGAAAAATATATATACACTAAGTAACTCGGGGAAAGAAAGCTTATACGGCTTTCCGGCTCCCAAGTGGCTCCTCCACGAACTGGTTCTCCAAAGAACCCGACCTTGTCCCCAAAGCTGCCTGCAGACTCTGTCAAAAATTGAGATGTAACTCTTGAATCTTGATCAGAATCGATGATACTGGTCCTCCATGCTACTTCATTGCGCCTTCAATGTGGACTTCCGCTAATTTCTCTAGCGACTAAGTCATATAAATAAGAAGAAAATGTGCAGACTTGTCAACTGATCCCCAATAACCCAAATTGAGTCATATATATTCGAGCTTCTGGGTAATCTTGTGATGTAGTCCACACTGACATTCTGAGATTTTCCTTCATCAACTTGCTGCTTCAGTTCTTCAATCCCTGCATCTTTTGCCTCAGCCTTCTGACTTGCTCACTTAGACTCGGTTGCAGCTTCAATCGTGCCAAAACTGAACTTGCCTGATCTCATCATCTTGCTTCTTACTTCCTTCATGGTCTTTGGCTAAGGCTAATACTTCACTACCTTGATCTTTTGCAGTCAGTAGCCACTCCCAACTTAGAATAGGACATGACCTACGAACACCACTTCAGACTTCCAGCATCCACTTTGACAATTTGCACAAATTTCATGCTCCTGCAGTTGCTCTGAACTACAATCAAATGCTCAGCGTGCCCTTCTTATGCTCCTACTAGGTCCAACTTTAACAAATCTTATACTTAGGGACTTTCATCCAATTTGGAGTTTACAGCCCTTATAGCATTAATCTGCAACGAGGATTGCTCCAGATGGTGTAATCAACAAAACCAAATCTAGAGTTGCCTCCTACACACATCTTAACTTCTTGAAAAAATAATTTAGACAAAAGAATATGATGTACCAAAATTGAAAAAAACGGTTGCCTGGATTTCATATATATATATAAATCCATTCGGTTACAAAAGTGTTACATCATATATAACTTCTTGAGTCTAAATAAAATTTCAAAATACAAGTTTTAAACTTAGTTGCAACTCCATATGCACATGCTGGTAATGGCTCTTCTGCTTTCTTCAACTTGCCTTTAGTAAGTGCGAACTCTCACCCTTGGTGAACAGGCTTCTTTCCTTTATTGTTCATCTTCGGGGTTAATTTGTCTTCATTCTTATGAAGCTGGAAACAATTTGGCCTGATATGACCAATCTCCCCACAATTGTAACATGTACGGGTCTCCACCTGAGGGTTTTTCCTCAGACACTGGCTCTTGAAATGACCATGCTTCCCACATAGAAAACAACTTCCTGGCTTGGCACCTCGAAGTTTGCCCTCCATTTTCTGAGTCTTCTGCTTCTGACTTTGTTTCTCGGACTCTCATGCTGGTGTCGATCTATTTCTTTGTAGTCATGGACAGATTGATTTCTTGTGTCCAACTTCCTCAGAGAAATGGCATACTACAACCTCAGTGGTCCCCTGGACTTGTTCCCATTCATGCTTTAGTCGTACCAATCTGGAATCAAAGTGTTCCTTCTCCTTTGCTAGGCCTGCTAATATAGCTCTACAAGCATCGCCCAGTTTCTTTGCTCGATGACCTTTCCTGATTTCGTACTTCCTCAGTTTCCTTATTCCCAGATGCATGCTGGCCGCTATTGCTGTGCGTTGATCCATACTTAGCCATTGCGGTGGTAAAGGCGAGTTCGTCTCGAGGTTAGCTTGTAGTGAAATCTCCTTCGGCTCCTCACTCGAGATCATCAGATCATCCATCGAAACCGACTCACTCACTTCTATCAACACATCCTCGGTTAGGATACCCTCGAATACCATCCTTAAAACACATATATAATGGAATTAGTCCAGATATAGAAATATTATAAAACATAAGTTGAAAGAAACAACAATATGAATTATAACTATCTACAACTAGCTAAAACCCGACTCCTAAAAGGCATCATAGTTTAATTTTCCTACTGCGGTGTACTGTAATTTTCTGATACCACTCTGTAACGCCCCGATTTCTATTACTGGGAAACCGTGACATAAGGCAGAATCTTTTCCATCAATTAGCCACAATACACAGAAAAACAGGAAAATTTAAAACTTTTTACTTCACACAAATATATTACAAGTCCGAATGTTATAAAACTGCAATACATTACATCAGTGTTACAATAATACATTTACAAGCCAAAGTGTTACAAACGTTTAATAACTTACATCAGAGTACAATGAATAATACATAACACTTGGTACCTTCACTTGGATGCTTCTCAACAAAAAATAAATTACAATATATATTACAATTGAAACAAATCAACACTTGCTTCTTTCACCTTGAGTCCTCCTGAATCCCGTACTTGTAGTTCTGCAATCCAATACCTATTGAAGTGGGGACGTCAGTACATATAATGATGCTTTAAGGCTGATGACTAGCAGCGATTCTCTACTTTAAAGAAACAGATTGATGAAAAGAGAAATATGTATATATAATTAATATGTCAGTGTATGCTATGACTTAGACTCTAATGCAAGATTAACTAATGCGAGGATGTTTTTATTCTAATGCAAGCGAGTCTCCGGAACAGTGTGTGTCCCATACCAGATACGCCCATAACAAGCCGTTTCTTCATATATAGGGATTTGAACCCGCCCCATGAATTATACTCTTGTACTCGACTTGTTTCTAAAGATACAACGTGACTGATGGGTTGCTCTGAAATGGTCTAATCCCGCTATTCGCAGTCACATAGTGGCTTCTCCGTTTGCCACTATTGCCCGACATACCGGACCTCACTCAAAAATCTGACAAACTCTTAGAGTTAACTACAACACAGGTTAACTCGAAGCATTCCCTGTTGCACCCTAGTATATAGACCGTAGTCTATGGCTTGTTCGCCCTTAGATATAGAACATGACGGAGTTCCAGGGGACCATCCTCCTAGCTCTAACAGGAATCGCTCCTGCCCTTATCATGGTACTTCAGAAATTAACAGAGGAGATACTGATCCCGTGCTTCCAACTCGTGAGAAGGCACGGACCGTATCTCTTTTGACAAGAAGGGTGCAACCCAATAACACCGCCTAGTGTCGGCCTATAGGATGAGTTGGATCATAGGGTATCACCCCTAATAGCAACCCTTCCCTTTTGGCAAAAATGGTTAAGTAATGGTCTTTATAAGTTACGACCCTAATGATGTAACTAAACCTAAACAATCTTACGGGGTTTTCAATATAGACTTTCTTAAGATTATCCTGGTCTAACTCATGGCCTATCGATCCAAGACACCGGTGACGAGATCTCCCTCACTCATCACCCCCCTGACTCGGATCTCGTCAACATTCTCGGCCCGCGATCAAGCCACACCAGTTAAGATCTGTTTGCGCACGAGGGGTGATTTATCCATAGTTTCCAAGGTGGTAAGAGACGAGTCTCGATGGTCGATGACCCCTCAGGTAACTATAAGATCCTAGACAAGCTTCTATGAAGCTAACAATAATAGTGACTTTCCCAACCATTATCACCCATACATTGAAGATAACAAACATTCACATGATATGGTCCAATTTTAATTAGAACCCCATACAACTAGAATTCATGGGTTCTCTTCCAAAATTCTAACTAGGACAACATGCAACTAGGTTCATGGGTTCTTTCTCAAGTTTGAGCTAGAATTACCTAAAACTAAAATGCAGGGGTTCTTCATTAATTTGAGCTAGAACCATCATGGAACTAGTTTCTTGGGTTTCTTTTAGAATTTGGACTAGAACAGTCATGGAACTCTAACATTCATCGGTTCTTTTTAATGGTTTAACTAAACTAACATGCAACTATAACATACAGCAAAACACGCAAGGGTTCTTTTTTAATTCTTTACTAGAATAACTACAGCAACTCAAGCATGATGGGTTCCTCACTAGAACAACTACAACAACTTAAGCATGATGGGTTACTCACTAGGACAATTACAACTCAAGCATGATGGGTTCCTCACTAGAACAAATACAGCTCAAGCATGGGTTCTTTACTAGAACTACTACAACAACTCAAGCATGGGTTCTTTACTAGAACTATTACAATAACTCAAGCATGGGTTCTTTACTAAAACAACTACAACAACTCAAGCATGAGTTTCTTATTAGAAAAACTATAACTCAAGCATGGGTTCTTTTAGCAACATACAACTTAAGCATGGGTTCTTTAGCACATACAACTTAAGCATAGGTTCTTTAGCACATATAACTCAAGCATGGGTTCTTTAGCACATATAACTCAAGCATGGGTTCTTTAGCACATAAAACTCTAGCATGGGTTCTTTTAGCACATACAACTCAAGCATGGGTTCTTTAGCACATACAACTTAAGCATGGGTTCTTTAGCACATATAAATCAAGCATGGGTTCTTTAGCACATATAACTCAAGCATGGATTCTTTATCACAAACAACTTAAGCATAGGTTTTTTAGCACATACAACTTAAGCATGGGTTCTTTAGCACATACAACTCAAGCATGGGTTCTTTTACTAGAACAACTAGCAATTCAAGCATGGGTTCTTTTAACCTATGAGAACAACCTATATATTACAAAGACTACTTTCTTAAAAATTTCTACATATTACAATGACTACTTTCTTAAGAATTTCTACATATTACAAGGACTACTCCTTTCATCAATTACAAGTCTTTCATAATACAAAGAAATCTAATTTTATTGAATCTACAAATCTTACATATTACAAAACATATTTTTCTTTAATCTAGTAGTTCCTACATACAACAAGGTCCACTTTTTATGGACAAGGGTTAGTAAAGATTTGATATTTGACAAGGTAGAGAGCACCATACAACAAAAAGACTAATCTTTTAATAGCTTGTTGAGTTCTACAACCCCAAAATAGGTATGTAAGTATTTTTACTACACTAATCTTTATATGCTTATAGTTTAGTCCAAGCTTTTAGTTTTGTGTTTAACAAAAATAACAATAATAACAAGAATAATCATATTAAGCTAAAGATTTCATCTTTATGGGTTTTTAAAGAGTTCTACCCTTCACAACTTTTCATGTGATCAAACTTGACTCACACTACTCATATGCCCAAACCAATTAGTCCAAGTTGTTAATTTAGAAAAAATAACCATAATAAAAATAATAGCCAGAACAAGGTCCTAAAGATTCATCCTTTATGTTATTTATTTAAGTTCTACCATCCATCTTTTTCATGGGTCATTTTGATCCATACAACCACTTTTATGCTTAAGATTTAGTCCAATTTGTTTTTAGAACACACACAACTACATGAAACAAAAAAGAGAACAAGAACAATACAAAATAAGAAACAGAGAAACCCTTACCTTTTGATTTCTATGTAGGAAGAACTAGCCAAGAATCCTTCTCCTTCCTTCTAGCTCCTATGGAAAGCTCCTATGAAAAACCCACAAATTAAGAACTCTCTACGGTTTCTTCTCTCTTTCTTTTCCTCTATATTTTTTTTCTTTTGGCAAATGAGGCAAGAGATGAAGGGGAGGGGTATTTATAGGAGGATTGAGATAGGGGAGAGTCCAAATGCATCAAGGGGTTTTGCAAAAACCCCCTTGGATCAAGGTTGGCCGGCCAAGGTAGTGAGGTGGAAGGGTAAGGTGGAGGGGTGAGGTGGAGGAGTATTCTAGTAGAAATACACCTATTAAACTCTTATGTATTTCCATTAATCCTAAACCCTAGGTTTAACCCTCCAAACAAATCCTTGCCATCCATTTTGATTAATCATGACAAAAATAAGATGCTTTTGTCCAAAACACATACTACATGATTTGTATAAATGTACGACATCGGTACAATATGCTTACGTATATATTAATATGTATACCGCTATTTTTTTTTGTTAAACCGCACAATCCGTATACAAATAAATTAATTCCAAAAATAATAATAAAAATAAATTTTATTATCTGCTCGGAATATTACAGTACCAATTTGGTATAATACAGATGTATACAGGCTGGTATATATACAGATAATGTTTATTAACAAAACCGGGTGATATCCACCGAAAATATTTCAATTTTGAAATAAAAATAAAATAATAATTAAAATAATAATTTTTAATATCAGCCCTAGATTTTACAGACTTTTTCTCAAAAATGCATTTTACAGGATTTTGTACAAGTGCACAAAACCGATACAACACATATATACTTACTAGTATATATTCACAGGTAAGTTTTTATTTGGTAAAACCAAAACATCTCTAAAAAAGTATTTTAATTTAAAAATAATAATAATACAAATATAATATCTGACCAGGATATTACATTTTATATGTTCGATATTTAAAATCTATACTTCTATTTTAATATTTTATCGTTGTAATTTTCTACTTCATTTCCTCATCTTCCTATCCCAACTTTTACATCTATTTTTATATCACAAATTTCAAAAAAACAAACATAACATAATACTTAAAATTAAATAACCAATATCCAAGTACATATGAAAGATTACATCATTCATTCACCATTTTGGTGTAACCTGATGTCGAGAGGGCAAATCTGCAACTAGACATCAATGGAGGCAAACTGCAACTCGATATCGAGGAGGAAAAATCTGCAACTTGATGTCTAGAAGGCAAACTGCAATCGGATGTCGTAGAGGCAAATCTGCAACTTGATGTCAAGGAGGCAAGCCTGCAGTTGGACACCAACGAGGCGAACCCACAACAAAATATATATTTCTACTTTAATAACCCCCACTTTTATTTATATATATATATTACTTACCACTATTCCATTTTTGTACTAGTTTATACCATTTTTTTAATGTTTTAAAACTTATCTTATACTACTTCAACTTTATTATTTATAATACATATATACTTATATACACATTTAATTATTTATGTTACTATTTTGCTTCTACATCTATAATATATGTGTTATTATTATTTTATTGATTTTTCAATCTATATTACTGGTTACAATTAATTATTTTATTACTTTATATTTTTATATTTAATTGCCAACCAATCTTTGATATGTTTGCTACTCATATAATATGATTTTTTTTTTATTTTTACTTTCGTTTGTTATCTACATTTTATTTATATCCCCATTTGATATTATATATTATTTCTATCATACATTGCTATTTTTACTATTATTTTATTTTGTTTCTCCAATTACTTATAACATTCGTATTATAGTATTGTTTGTTTTATCATATATTTTTACACCTATGTACGTGTATAATTTTGTATGTGGGCTTTCTTTCTATACTTGACAACTTATAGATATTTAATAAATACTAATCACTATTGTTACCGCTTATTTCTGTGTGGGGGCAATTAGATGAATTTGTGGGTTCGTAGGAAATTGAGTGAGTCAAACTTGAACACTTTCACCAGCGTTTGACTGGGTAACCGCTGCTGCTGCTGACCTGCACAATGTTTGAAACACCGGGGTTGATCCCGGCGACGAACCCTTCGACGGCCTTGTAATTACTCAGAAAAGAATATGAAAGAGTTTTAGGTTGGCAAAGAGTGATCAGTTTGTAACGGTAGGAGGAGGGTATTTATAGTTGCTATGAGCCCCCCACTCCCAAAGAATGTGTGTTACAGCCTTTGGGGACTAGTTTTGCTGTTTCGATGGCGAACAAGACTTTATCAGAGTTCTTAAAGGGAGTTCGGATCTTGTTTGTGGAGTAACAGAGTTTTTCTAAGTGGGCAACATGCCCAAAATCATTCTTAGGCTCTTATGGACTTTTGGTGATTTTTTCCAATTTTTTAACTATTATTCGAATCATTTATTTAATTTTGCAAAGTGGTGATCCATTTTCAAAGAACTCTAATTGACCGCTCTAATTAATAATTATTTATCCAAGGGCTCAATAAATGTTTCCCTAAATTCATAACTATTTTTTAGAATTTTTAATTAATTTTCTTGAATTCTTAATTATTTTTTTCATTTTATAAATATTTAATTCGAATTAATAAATAAGAAAAAAGGATTTAATCACGGAATTTATGATGTGGTGCGATCCGATACGTCCATCAGCCTTCGGTGAGAATTACCGAGCGGTCGGACGGCTCCTCTGTCGCGAAGGTATTTCCCCCCATAAGCAGCTCGGTGCCTCGGTAGCTCAGATTTGGATCCGAGCTACGTGGCACAATCAGGGTGGCTGATCACGATCAGGTGCGAATTGTGAGGCGATTGTTTTCGCCAATTCGCAGCTCGGTGCCTCGGTTGGTCGGATTGATGATCCGAAGTACGTGGCAAGATCTGAGCCGTCTCATGAAGATCAGGCACGAATCACGAGGGATGAGTGATTTTTTGCCAATACGTAGCTCGGTAGCTCGGTTGCTCGGAATGTAGATCGAAAGTACGTGGTGAGATCTGAGCCATCTGATGAAGATCAGGTGCGAATCACGGGGGATGAGTGATTTTTCTCCAATACGCAGCTCGGTACCTCGGTTACTCGGATTGTAGATCCGAAGTACATGACGAGATCTGAGCCGTCTGATGAAGATCAGGCTTGAATCATGAGGGATGAGTGATTTTTCGCCAATACGCAGCTCGACACCTCGGTTGCTCGGATTGTAGATCCGAAGTACGTGGTGAGATCTGAACCGTCTGATGAAGATCAGGCGCAAATCACAAGGAATGAGTGATTTTTCGCCAATACGCAGCTTCGTATCTCGGTAGCTCGAATTGTGGATCCGAAGTACCTGGCGAGATCAGAGACGTCTAATGAAGATCAGGCACAAATCACGAGGGATGAGTGATTTTTTACTAATTCGCAGCTAGGTGCCTCGATTTCTGGGATGTAGATCCAAAGTACGTGGTGAGATCTGAGCCGCCTGATGAAGATCAGGCATGAATCACGAGGGATGAGTTATTTTTTGCCAATCCGCAGCTCGGTGTCTCGGTTGCTTGGATTGTAGATCCAAAGTACGTGGCGAAATCTTAGCCATCTGATGAAGATCAGGCGCAATCGTGAGGCGGTTGCTTGCGCCTGCATAGATTCCGTCGTTTAGGCTTCTGAAAGCCCACCTGAATCCCCTTCTGCACTATAAGATTATACCCCTCTTTCACCACTCCCCCATTCTTCACTTCTCACTTTCACTTTTCACCCTCTAAGTTGTTTCTTGCTCTTGGGTGGCTCTGCTAGGGGTTGTGGCCAAGCGATCACTATTCTGGCGAACTATTTCGATCGTAGCTATCACTTCAAGGTAATTATATACTTTATTTTATATCTTAAAAGATGTCTAGAGTGTCGTTGGGGAGTGAGACCTCCACCTTGGACCAAGAGAGCGACCGACCCTTAGTGGTCTCCTCGGCGGTGAGCAAGGGGAAGGAAGTATCAAGGTAAGCGATCATCGAGGGCGTGAGGGGAGCTGGCGAGTTAGGTAGGCTATCGTCCACGCTATCGAACCTCGGGAGGGTAAGGGAGTACTCCGACGACCTTCTGTCCAAGGTTTTATACGGGAGGTCAGCCACATACGAAGAGAATAGTCCGAGGGAACACTCTGAGGTCGACGACATCCCCTTGGTTCTGACCGAGGCGGATCTGCAACGCATCAGGAAGGGATTCAGGATACCGAAGGAGTATACTTTGCTCCTCCTTGGTCCAGGCTTCCGAGCGTGCTCAGGGACTTTGGCTGACACATGCGTCTTCCCATATACTGTGCTCAATGCCGTCCTTCGACTACCCTTGCCATAGTTCGTGACTGAAGTGCTACAATGGTATGGACTGAGCCCAATCCAGTTCATGCCAAATATGTGGCGACACATCAACGGCTTCATCCTCCAATGCCAGGCCGTAGGGGTCGAGCCTTGGCTCGTCTTGCTCCGTAGTCTTTATCGGATCTATCGTATGAGAAAGATGGAGTACGGATATTATCTATCTCCATAGAAGGAGGTCAAGCTGATCGAGAATCTAGACTCCATCAAGCATTGGAAGGAGAAGTACTTTCTAATCCGAGGTCCTCAACCGTGGGGTTTCCTGACGAGGTGGAAGGAAGACGTTCCGAAGTGGGCGAAGGCCGAGCCAGTGCTGACTAAGGAGGAGGAGGAGATCGTGTCGAAGATCCTCGGTCTTTCGACCTTGAGTTGGAAAGATATAACCAAGGGGGTCCTCTTCGGTGGGGGTCTCAGTCCGATAGACCCTAGTACTCCTCGTCTATTATTATTTTTTTTTACTATTGTTCTCTTCTCGTGCTAACCTCTTTGGTTTTCATTTTTTCTTCTTTTAGAGGCCCCCGGTATGGATTTCCGAGCCATGTTACTTAAGCGAGGTTCGGGCACCGGAAAGGGATCGGACAACAAGAAGAGGAAGAGAACGACGATGGGACCCTCATCCGGCCAGGCTGCCCAAGCACCATCGACAGCGACGCCAGTTATGGACTTGGTTTCCGCCTCTCCTTTCGCTCCTCAAGCGACCCTTCCTCGACCACGCCTTCCGACCCCTCTACCGAGGTGTTCTCCGTCAGAGCTGCGTTAGCGCTTGAAGCGCCTCCTCTCACTGCCGAGGCTGAAGCTATCCTTACTGAGGAGCACAAGAAGCTCTTCGTCCCGATTGGAGGGTGATGAAGCACGACGGCTTCCTCGCCGATGCCGCCATGAGCATGTAGGCTCTGTGCCACCTGCCGACCCTGAAGGACCGAGCAAAATTTAAGGCAGGGAACGTGGGTGACGATGCACTCGAGATCGCCAGGGCCACGATGTCGGTAAGTGTCCTTATTGTGCCCTCGGAATTTCAAACTTTGTTGTACTCGATACTCACGTCTTTTTACCTTTGGCTTTCAGATCACATGTCACTTCTGTCACCTACTAAAGCAGTTTGCCAAGGAGGAGAAGGAGCTCAAGGCATCGAGCGATAGAGGCTGAGCCGAGAGAGCTAAGGCGGTGAAGATGTACGAGGCGGAGCAGCATCTCACTGAGTCTCGAGCTACTCAGATCGGCATTCTCAAGGCGGCTCTGGCCAAGGCGAACGAACGCGTTGCTCTGGAAGCGGCGAGGGTGGACGAGGAGAAGGCCAAAGCCAAGCAAGAGAGGTAAAAGGCCATGAAGGCCTCTAAGGAGATGCAAAGGGAGCGGGAGGCAGCGGTGGCTGAGGCAGCGAAGGCGATCCAAGCTGAGACGGAGGCCCATATGCTCACAAACATGGAGGAATACGCTCGAGCTCCCAAGCACGTCGCAGGCTCGCATCTCCGACTTCGATAGCTCGGGGTATAACCTGTATGCCCCCATTGAAGGAAAAAATGTGGTGGCCGTAGCAGGAGCCGGAGCCGAATAAGAAGAAGAAGAAGAAGAGGATGTGGCGGTGGCAAATACGGAGAGAGCGCTCGTGATGGTGCCGAGGGAGAGTGCGGAGCAGCCCCCCGAGGTGGATTTTTGACTTAGTCTCCTTACTCGTCTTTCTTTTTTGTTTTGTACTGCCTTCTAGCGGACTGGCCACCGCTTTTTGTACTCGCGAACTTTCAATGAATTTTTTTTACTAAGTGTTGAACTAGTGTCAAGCTTTGCATCTGAGCTGTCCCATAGAAGCTTCGTTTAGACTTAGCATCTTAATATTCTTGGCTTTTTCAGATTGTCGAAGTATCTCAGATTGCCGAAGTGTCATGCCTTCGATCTAGTCTAGAGGTCGCGAGGTTGGGCCTCGCTCGAACTCGAGAGAGGCTTTACAAAGCCGAGTCGGAATTGAACCATCTTAAGCTGACGTTGGCCCGTTGAGACTCCGAGCTGAAATGCCTAGAGGAGAAGGCTCACGAAGTGCCCCCTGAAGGGGAGGAGACGTGTCCCTCAATGGCTTTCAGCCAAGGCTTGAGACTCAAGTACCTTCGTCAAACTTTGTTCGTTGCCAGGGCTGAGAGAGAGGGGTTAAAGAATGTAGGGCTCGAGAAGAGCTTGGAAGCGGCGCACCTTCGGAGGGCTATCTCCGAGGCTTCTCGTGGGGGCAGCTCTAGCCGAATGCCTCGCCTGAAGATCAGAGTGACGGATGACTCGCTGAGGGAACGGGTCGTGGAGCTAGAGGCAGAGAACCATCGGCTACGATGACTTTCCGAGGGGAGTAACGTCAGGAGCACTTCATGCCCCCGAGGTAAGTACGCACAAGGAAGGTCATTCCACGAGTTGGTGCTATGCTCGCCCCCCGTCTTAAGGCACCTTGGGGATGCACAGAGCAAAGTGGCTGGCTCGTCGAGCGGAGCATCTATTGGGGTGACACTTAGGTTCTCAGGTGCTGAAGACGAAACTTGGCTCGCCGGTTTGAAGACCTCCCCGGAGGTAAGCCTTCAGCAACACGGCGCTTGGCGGCCTCACTTGTCACTTAATAAAAGCATCCCGCTCCCTAGGAAGGGTTAGGGCAGATCTTAGTAATCTTGTAGTCTTTGTTTCGCATGAGTTTTGTATCCCGATATAAGGACGAGTTGTTGGTCTATAATTAGACTTGTACCTCAGATTTAAATGAAATAGTATACTCATTTCTCGAACTTGTGAGTGTGTTTTTTGCTAATGTTTACAAGTGTATCAACAGTTGTAGGAGCAATTCCGAATGGTGAACCGCTTCGTACTCACTTATAAGCAAGTAGTTAAAGCAGAATCGAACCAAGTGTTGGACTCCGAACTTGTCGTTTAGAGAATGTCAACAGCTACGGGAGAAATTTCGAATGGTGAACCGCTTCGTACTTGCTTATAAGCAAGTAGTTAAAGCAGAATCGAACCAAGTTTTGGACTCTGAACTTGTCGTTTAGAGAATGTCAACAGCTGTGGGAGCAATTATGAATGGTGAACCACTGCGTACTCACTTATAAGCAAGTAGTTAAAGCAGAATCGAACAAAGTGTTGGACTCCGAAGCTTGTCATTTAGGGAATATCAACAGCTGTGGGAGCAATTCCGAATGGTGAACTGCTTCGTACTTGCTTATAAGCAAGTAGTTTAAGCGGAATCGAACCAAGTGTTAGACTCCGAGCATGTTGTTTTAATGAGTTTTTTTGTAAGCGTAAAAGTAGTTTAATTAGAATGCTCAGAATAGAGAACTTGCAGAAGTAGATCACTTTTATTGAAAACACTTAGGCGGCCGCTTCTAAATTGCGAGCCGCCATTACACTTTGATAAAGAAAAAAGAGAACTTTAACATGTTTTATGGAGAACATTCTCGGGGAAGTTGCTTGGAGCGGTGTTTGAGCACCCTCTTGGTACTTCAACAAGTGCTCCGCGTTCCATGTCCTCGGTATTCTCCTGCCCCCCCGAGTCTTCGAGTTGATACGCACCAGGGAGGATTGTTGATTCTTAGTTTTGATGATTACAACACAATGCAAAGTTGTGCTACATCATATATATTGCAAGTTTTATTACACAAAGAAAAAGTGTTCAAACAAAGCTCTCAAAGCAAGTTGATCAAGCAAAGCTACAAACAAAGCTCTCAAAGCAAATTGATCAAGAAAGCTACAAGGTTGCAAGCTTCAAAGACAAAGACAAAGGCTAAAGCTCCATCTCAAGACTCAAGACTCAAGACAAGACCTATGCTTCAATGTGTTATATTACATGTCTTGTAAAACAATTGTAATTTTCCATTTTGAGTCTTAGATTGATGTAATAGCCTTGTCACACACACACACACACTCACACATCTTTAAAACTGAGTGTTTTTCAAACAATTAAAGGTTGAAACAGTTTGAATTAGATCAGCTGTTGAGTACCAGTCAACTGCCTTAATGTATCAGTACGAAACTGTCTGAACTCTTTCAAACTCTGGCCAGTCGACTCATCATGGCAACCCAGTCTACTGTTCAAGTCGTGCCCCCCTATATTTCAAAGACTTCGTTCGTAACAAACCAAGGCCTATATTGCTACCGCGTCATGCCCTTCAGGCTGAAGAACGCCGTTGCGACTTATCATTGCCTCGTCAACAAAGTCTTTAAGGAACATTTCAGCCGCAACTTGGAGGTCTATGTGGATGAAATGTTAGTAAAAAGCATTAGCCAGCTTAACCATGTGACTGACCTTCAGGAAGCCTTTGATGTATTGGAAAGCCACAACATAAGACTTAACCCGACCAAATGTGCCTTCGGTGTATATCCGGCGAATTCCTAGGGTTCATGGTTAGCCAATGGGGCATAGAAGACAACCCAGAAAAGATTCATGGCATACTGAACATGGTACCCCCTTCTAGTGTCAAAGATGTATAAAGACTCACAGGACGCCTCACAGCCAGAGGGCGCTTCCTCTCCAAGTCAGGAGAAAGTGTCTCCCGTTCTTTAAGGCCCTTAGAGGAACGAAAGGCTTCGAGTGGGGGCAACAGCAGCAGGAGTCCTTCAACTAACTCAAAGCCTATCTAGGTCAACCCCCCGCTCTTAAGCAAGCCAAAGCCTGGGGAAATCCTCTACATTTACCTCGCCACCTCAGAACAGACCCTCAGCGCCGTCCTGGTAAGAGAAGAAGACAAGACCCAAAGGCCTAATCTACTATGTGAGTAAGGTTCTCAGAGATGCCGAACTCCGTTACCCAAAGATAGAAAAGATGATCTATGCGTTAGTCATGGCTGCTCGAAAGCTCTGCCCTTACTTCCAATCCCACTAGGTGGTCATTCTTACCGACCAGCCCCTCAAGCAAGTGCTCCATAAGCCCGAAAGTTCGAGGAGCCTCATGAAGTTGTCAATAGAACTGAGCCAACACGATATCAGCTATCTGCCAAGAACCGCTATCAAGCCACAAGCCCTAGCAGAATTTATAGTAGAGAGCATTATCCCTGACCCTAGCAATGAAAGAGAGGAACCCCCGTTCTGGATCGTGTATGTTGATGGGTGCTCATGCACTGACGGGAGCAGAGCAGGGGTCATCCTTACTAGCCCCGATGACTTCGTTCTTCAGTACTCGCTCCGCATTAATTTTCGAGCATCAAATAATATGGCGGAATATGAGGCTCTCATAGCTGGTCTATGCCTGGCATGCAAGGTCGGTGCTCAGCGTGTCAAAGTGTTCAGTGACTTACAGCTGGAGGTAAACTAGGTATCGGGGGAGTATGAGGCAAGAAATGATCGCATGGTCAAATATTTGGCCAATGTCAAAGAGCTGCTAGCTACTTTCCAAGAGGTAGAACTCCATCGAATCCCCTGAGAGGAGAATGGGCAGGCAGATGCCTTCTCAAAATTGGCTTCCTCTTCTCTCCAGGGGCTAGAACCCTTTTGATAGAAGTCCTTTTGCGACCTAGCATTGAGGAAAGAAAGCCCCAAACTAATGGAGAGACTACCCTTGGTACTCGGGGAGAATTAGATGAAGCCCCTGCTCAAGTTTCTTAAAGACGGAATCCACCCTCTAGACCCTAATGAGGCTAGAAAAATCGGAACTAGAGCCGAGCGATATACGCTCATTGAAGGGGTCATGTACAAGCGCTCTTATACTCAAGTAGACGGCAGATCCTACTTGAGATTCCTCTCCCTGAGGAGGCCGAGTACACTCTAAAGGAGGTCCATGAAGGGATAGGTGGTGCTCATTTGGGGGCAAGGTCCCTCGCCGACAAAATCCTTAATCATGGCTATTTCTGGCCCACACTCCTTAGTGATGCCGAACAACACGTTCGCCAATGTGACCCCTATCAAAAGTTCTCAACCATTCGGCATTTAACACAAGCCCAGCTCTCCTCCTTATCTAGTCCGATCCCTTTCGCAATGTGGGGGATGGACTTGCTCGGACCCTTCCTTCCAGCACCTGGCCAGCAGAAGTTTCTTGTCATTGCGATCAACTACTCCAAATGGATTGAAGCCGAGCCTTTAGAAACAATCACTGAGAACAGAGTCTAACAGTTCATTTGGAAGAACGTCGTCTGCAGATTTGGCATACCTTGGATCTTAGTAACGGACAATGGGACCCAATTCACTGGGGCAGCCTTCCGCAGTTTTTGTGCGGACCTCGGTATCTAGAAACGATTACCCTCAATATCCCACCCGCAATCCAATGGTCACACAGAGAATGCCAACCGGCAAATTCTCTCCGGCCTAAATAAGAGACTCGACAAGTCTACCAAGGAATTATGGGTCGAACAACTCCCTAATGTGCTCTGGAGCTACCGCACCACTAAGCGGACATTAACAGAAGAATCTCCTTTCAACCTTACTTACGGCTCAAAAGCCATCATCCCACTTGAAGGTGGCCTATTTTCTCCCCGCTTGATAGCCTTCAATGAAGAGCAAAATTTGAACCAACTTCGGGGCAACCTTGACCTCATCGATGAGATTTGAGAAGGATCCTCCATTCGTCAAGAGATCTATCAGCGCGATCTATCGGCACAGGATCGAGCAGTCCTACAACAAGAGAGTCTGCCCCACAAATCTCAGAGAAGGAGACATGGTTCTGAGAAAACTATCAATTTCTTTCCCGAGCAAGAAAGGGAAACTATCTCCTAATTGGGAAGGGTCGTACAGGATCTCCAAAGTTGTCTGCTCTAGCGTTTATCAACTTGAAGAACCGGGGGGCAAGAGAGTACCAAGAACATGTAATGCGAAACACTTGTTGAAGTACCAAGAGGGTGTTCAAACACCGCTCGAAGCAACTTCTGTCTAATGCATTTCTATGTTTGTTTTCTCCGTATTACTTAGTTGATTTTCCCAAATGTAATAAAGTCTTGCAACTCAGAAGCAGCTACTTAGTCCTCTTTAATAAAAGCAATTTACTTCTCAGTATAAATCTTTTGGTCGTCTTACTCCAAAGCGTACACTCTAAGTACGAAATCTCTCTTAAACGACAAGTTCGGGGTCTAACACTTGGTTTGATGCCACTTTAGCCACTTGCGAACGAGCAAGTGCGAAGTAGCTCACCATTCGAAGTTGCTCCCACAACTGTTGAAACTCTCTTAAACGACAAGTTCGGAGTCCAACGCCTGGTTCGAAGCCACTTTAACCGCTTGCGAACGAGCAAGTGCGAAGTAGCTCACTATTTGACATTGCTCCCACAATTTTTGAAACTCTCTTAAACGACAAGTTCGGAGTCCAACACTTGGTTCGACGCCTCTTTAGCTGCTTGCGAACGAGCAAGTGCGAAGTATCTCACCATTCGAAATTGCTCCCACAACTGTTGAACACTTTTGAACACAAGTGTTAGCAAACACTTAGAGAAACGACAAACTCTTAAGCCAAAAAACGTTGTTTGTTCCACAAGAAAGGAAAAGTTACAAGTGTTATTGGGCGAAAGAGGCTTGTTACAAGATCAAAAAGTGCACTCAACAAAAACATTACTCGAATACTATAAATATCTTATTCCATTAAGGTTGGGATACAAGTCTTATTCAAAGGTCATACCACAAATATCCTATTCTACTAAAATTGGCAATACAAGTCTTATTCAAGACCAAAAGACTCCTACGAAACTACAAAGTGTCACCCTAACTCCTCCTAGGGAGTAGGGACACTCCTGTTAAGTGATACTCGCGGCCGATGAGTGCTGTGCCACTCCCTCGTTGCCTCAAAGAAAGCTTTAAACCCGCGAGCTCTGTCACACCATCTAGACCCACGGGCTAACGACCCCTTCAACCGATGCCCCGCTAGAGGAACCAGCCACGCCGCTTTGAGTATCCCTAGGGTTCTGTAGAGGCATGCGTCGTGCAAATTCATGGAACGATCTCCCCTAGGTGTACTCACCGCGTGGACAAGAAGTGCTCCTAACATTGCCCCCTTTGGAGAGTCATTTTAAGCGAAGATTCTCCGCCTTTAACTCGAGGAGCCGCTCTTTGAGGGAATCATCTGTCACTTTAAGCTTCAAACGAGGTACCCCGCTCATGCTACCCCCTTGTGAAATTCAAAGATGGTCGTCCACAAATAAGATGTAACCCCTGTTTTCCCAAAAACGTATTTTTGTGTATTTTCTGTATTTAAAATTTTTTGCAAATTATTTTTTCGGTATTCAAATTCTTTTGTCAAAATGCAGTGTTGGGTCTTCTATTAAAATCTATTTTGATCGATCATTTTATTTGTAAATCTTATTATTGTTATTAACACTTTGATTTGTATTATTATTATTTTTATTGTTATTGTTATTGTTATTGTTTTTATTTTGATTATTTCTATTTTTATCAAATCCCAATTGTATATTTTTATTGGTTATTTATTTTCCCAAAACCCAACACTCGGTTTAAAATCCTCTTTAACCCATTTCCAAACCTAATATCCATTTCTAATCCCATTTATCTACCTAAAACCATACCCTTTATCAGATCAGTTAATTACCCTATTCAGCCCAACCCGTAACCCATTAACACCCTAATACCCATTACCTATATCAACCCAAACCCTAAACCCGTTCTAATATAACCTGTTAACCCTATTTAAACCCAAGAACCCATCAGCCCTTACCCATTAACAACCCGTAACCCGTTCACCCCTGTCACACCCTAACCCTAAATTCTCTTGTATATATACACACCTATATTGGATTTGCATCGCCTGTTCATCTTCCCGTTGCTTTTCAGTCGCCTCTTCCCCCCGTAAACCCCATCCCCTGTGCATAACTTCTCCCTGTGCTCCTGTGCCTCCCGCACTCCGACCTCATCCTATTCCTCATCCTGTCTACACCTCATCATCCTGCAGCAATCCAACAGCGGCCCTGTGCCTCGCTCCTGTCGTGCCGCCTGACTACAGCCAGGGTGATAGCGACGCGCTGCCCTCCAGCCAGTCATGACCAGTAGCGGTGCAGCTCCCCTGCATTGCTACCCCCCCTGATGCCAGACTTTCCCCTGCACTATCCCATGTCGGCAGACCTCCTCGTGCACCTCGACGCTGGCAGCAGCATCGCGACATCTCAGCGCGCCATCCCGCTGCCCGCCGTCTGCCACCAAGCCAGTGGGTGTGCAGTTGATCATGGCTTTGATTTCTGGCCATTCGATCACCATCGTGATTGTGTTCATGATCATCTTGATTGATTGATCGATTCTTGGTCGTCGATCACCCGTGATCCTCATCTCTGGATCTTTGCCGTCTATTGCTTGATCCCTTGATCTCGATCATCAGATCTTCATCACCATCATCTCATCTTGATCGTCTTGGTCATCGTCATCCTCAAGTGATCCTGGACCGTTTGATCGATCGATCTTGATCTTCATCATTATCTTCATCAGGAAGATCTAGCCATCCGATCTTGTTGATCTTGATTTTGATCTTGATCTCTTGATTTCAGCCGTCTGATGTTATGATCGTGTGTTCGTGATCTTGCTCGTGATCTGTTCGTTGTATTCGTTGTGTTCGTTGAGTTCGTGGGTTTTGTTCATCGTTGTTCGTGGATCTTGTTCGTGGTTTCGTTGTTTGCTTGTTGGAGTTCGTTGGCCGGAAATCTGTTCCCGTTATTCTTGCTTGGATTCATTTTCATCATTGTTTATGGCAAGTGACTTGTACTCAATTTCTTTGTATGATACAAGTCATAAATTCCGCTTGTAATGTAGTTGGATTCTAGAGACAACTCGTGTGTAATGTATGTTTGATGAGTATTGTCTCTATAGTGCTATTTGACCATAATTGCCTCACGACACAATTTGACATGAAGCAACTTAGGTTTTGACCGTTCTTGATGTGATTATATTTGTAAAATAATTATGAGAAATCGTGTGTTTGTTTGGATCCATGCGATATACTTGTTGAGGACATACTACATACCCTATTTCATGATGTTTGGACACTTAGTAGACTTTATAATATGTTTGGTTGTGTTTGGGGCGAGTTTCGTATGCTGTATGTTGTTTTGTTGTTAAGAAGAAAATCTGTATTTTGTCAGTATCAGTCTTGATTGCTATTTTAGACCATATTAAGGTCAGTATCTTAACTTCAGTATTAAACATGATTTTTAGAAAAATCCGTCTTCTTTCCAAACTCTCTGACATTGATCGATTTCGTTTTCATATGTGTGAGATATGATTGTTTTACTACAGTGGTGTATTTCATTTCCAGATTTCGTTTTTTGATGATTTCGATGACTAAACTATTTTGATACTAGTGCTAAGCATAGTATTTTGATCTGAAATTTTGCACAGCATTTCTATACCTATTTATGGATTATCCAGAATTTTGGAGGATTTTATTGACGAGTTTTATATACCGTTTCATACTCGTTTATAAAAACTATACTTGCTGGATTTTGCTTACTATTCTGTAAATATTTGTATTTTCACCATAATTCTTTTTCCTGTATGAAAAATATTCATGAAATATGAAAGTTAGCCTATTTTGTCTATTTTCATCTTCCTTTGATGGATCTAGATTTCATTTCACGGTTTGCGAGATATTACAGTTTTCGTACAACAGTGTTGGGAATTCCAGATTTGCCAAACTATCGTTTCTTGATGTTTTCTGATTTTTGTTGACTAAACTAATCTTACTGGAAAATTATGAAACTTTATATTCTGATACTAGACATATAGGGGAATAACCCACATTTTTCCTGGATATATCTGAGGTGTTTTGATACTATTTTCCTGACTTTGAATTCGATTTACTGATTTCTGGCTGAACGTAACTTCTGGATTCAAATCAGTTTTGAGTTATGTTTTTGTGAAATACTATGTAACTTATATATGTTTTCTAGATTCGAACAGGGAGTCTATTTTCTAGAACTTTCGACGGATTCATATTTTCATGTTTGTAGCAACGGGAATCCTTGTTTCCGTTCAATACTATCTTGTTGTCCTGAACTAGAAATCTCGTTGTTTTATCCTTTTATGAGTTATCTTGCACTCGTACATGTTTATCTTGCAACTTGAATTTGTTACACGATCATGCCATGTTATTCTTGATATGTTTTGCACACATATATGCTTGTTTGATAATAATAATAAATAATCAAGCCGGGGTTTAAGGAAAAGAATGAATAGTGGATAATTCAGAAACGTGTACTTGGAAGGGGGCCCGTGTTTCCCATTACTTATTGCCATATTTCATGATTACATGATTCATGCTTCATATTACTTACCGTCATGTTTCATGATTATATGATTCATGCTTGATACTACTTGCCGCCATGTTTCATGATTACATGATTCATGCTTGATACTACTTGTTGCCATATTTCGTGACTACATGATTCATGTTTGATATTACATGTTGCTATGTTTCATGACTATATGATTCATGGTTGATACTACTTGCTGCCACGTGTTCACGATTACGCGACTCGTGCTTGATACTACTTGTTGCCACGTGTTCACGATTACGTAACTCATGCTTGATATTACTTGTTGCCACATGTTCACGATTATGTAACTCATGCTTGATATTACTTGTTGCCACGTGTTCACGATTACGTGACTTGTGCTTAATATTACTTGTTTCCACGTGTTCACGATTACGTGACTCGTGCTTGATACTTGTTTACTTGATACTTGTCCCTGAGTACACTGCCCTCTATGGTCCACTATGAAATCTAAAGCGAAACTGTTTGTTGAAGCAACCATGTAAGATGGGCTGCATGAAGTGCTACCTAGATCGTAATCACTACAAGACTTGATACACGATACTTTAACATGATACATGCTTACTTGATACTTGACTACATGATACATGAGGCTTGTTTACATGAGACTTGATGCATGACACTTGATACATGAGACTCGACACTTGATGCTTGTTTACATGATCGTTGTTCACTTGACACTTGATACATGCTTCTTGTACTTGTTCACCTTACCATGTTAGTTGATATACATTATCATCATGTTTATTCCATACTATTAGTTAGTTTTCTCCATATACTTGTATCCTGCATTACAAGTGGCCCATAACTTGCAATTGACGGGTACTTATTTTCTCTTTTCCTCTTTCCCTGCAAATGTTAAATTGCAGATTTTGGAGAACAGGTTCCAGACGGTGTTGGTGACACGAGATATTAGTGCTGGATCTTGTTATCATTATTTCTTGTTTCTTGCTTGAACAATATTGTATTTTGATACTTAGATTTATTCTTGTATTTGTGAAATGTGACCCAGGTCTTCGTTGACTTACTCAGATCATGACTATTTGAGATTAATATATTTGGTTTCAAGTATTCTTGTTGGTATTTTGGTTCATATGTGCATGATTGGTTGATTTTTTGGCTTCCGACTCTGATTATTCTTGTAAAATGTTGTAAATATTCTTGAACAGCTTATAGATGATGAAAATCATTCACTGTGCTTAGTCACGAATCTGTATTCCGTATTCTTTTTGGGAAGCGGGGCATGACACAAGCCGCTTCGAAACTCTTCTCGAGCACCCCGTTATTTAGCTTGTCTCTTTTTGACGTCACCGTGAACAAAGAGTGCTTCAGCTCGTCCCTTTCTAACGTCATCGCAAACAAAGAGTGTCGAAGGAATTTTAGTCTCGAATCTTTGCCGACGGCCATAGAAGGGCCAACCTCTCCACCCTCGGAGGGTACTTCTTGCAGAATCTCCTTCAAGACGCCTTGTCTCGATATCTCGACGAGCCAAGATCACTCTCAAATGACCAAGCTCCGACTCCGCTTTAGCGAGTCTCTCTCGAGATTGAGTGAGTCCCAGCTTAGTAATACGGAGTTTGACAAGGAGATGAGATGCCTCACTACCCTGGGGAAGTCAACCAAAGAGAGAAGCATAAATCACTCTAACTCTAGATAGAGCTACAAGATAATTCTAAGTTCAAGAAGAGCTACAAGATAGTTCTTAGTCCAAATAGAGCTACAAGATAACTCTAAGTTCAAGTATTGGAAACTACAAGAAAGTTCTATGTCGCGTTGCCGCACAAAAGTCTTTCATTGCTAAAGTAAAGATACAAAAGCGGTGGCCAGTCCGCTATAAGGCATCAATACGAGAGCGTTCAAAAGAAAATAAGAAAACAAAAGGCAACTAGTAAACGTGGCGTGGATACAAAAGAAGTCAAGGGACCACCTCGGTAAGAGGCTCTACGGGAGGTGAGGGCTCGCGACCGCTCTCATCAACCACCTCCAGTACCGCCACCAATGCCGACTGAGGGTCCGCTATGGCATCTTCCTCCTCCTCCTCTTCTTCTTTTTCTTCTCCGCCCACCTTTCTGCCAGCCTCCATGACTTAGCCTTCGAGGAGTTCATATAAGGCTGCACCCCAAGTCGTTGAAGCCAGGGACGCGCGCCTCCACATGCTTGAGCACCCTAGTATACGACTGCTCCATGTTCGCGCGCAAGTGCGCCTTCGCTTCGGCCATAGCTTTCTCCGTAGCAGCTTACGCAGCCGCCTCATTCTCTATCGCAACACCTTTTGTGGCCTTCGCAGCCACCTCCCTCTCTCTGTCCGCCCTCTCCTTCTCCTTGTCCGCCCTTTCCTTCTCCAACGAGACCTGTTCGTTCACCTTCACCAAGGCGGACTCGAGGAGCGTGATCTGAGCTGTCTGAGACTCCGACAGGTGCTTCTCCGCCTCGTACATCTTCACGGCCTTAGCTCGCTCTGACCGATCTCTATCGCCTGCCCCCTTGAGCTCTTTCTCTTGCTCGGCGAACTGCTCCATCATGTGGCTAACGTGGTAAGTGATCTAAAAAATGTGAGAATAATTTCTAAGTGTGAAAGACAAAAAAAAAAAACCCAAGTCATGGAGTTTAAAAGCCACTCACTGACATAGTCACCCTAGCTATCTTGAGGGCATCATCACCAGCCGATCCTGACTTCATCGCGGCGCGATCCTTCGGGGTCGGCAAGTGCCGCATCGCTTGCATGCATGTAGCTAAATCCCCGAGGAAGCCGTCATGCTTCATTACGAGCCAATCGGCGACGAAGAGCTTCTTGTGCTCCTCGGTGAGAATAGCCTCCGCCGTGGCTGTGAGAGGCGGTGCTTCGAGCTCCAGTGCGGCACCGATTGTGAACTCTCGATTGGATAGGGGCGGTAGAGGTGGACTCCAAATTAACTATCGGGGTCGTCGCCGCCGAACCCCTCGCAGCTTTGGTAGAAGACGACCCTGCTGTCGTCCTCTTCCTTTTTTTCCCATCAGGAGCCTTGCTGCATACTCCCCCTCGATCGAACAACATCGCTCTGAAGTCCATGTCCGAGGCCTCTGCAAAAAAGAAAGAACAAAGGGATTAACAAACGAAGAAAGTAAGTTCAAACTAAAAATAAAGAGAATTAAACGAGGCATAGTAGGGTCGAGTGGACCGAGATCCCCCACAGAAGAGAACCTCCTCGGTTATATCCTTCCAACTCAGGGGAGGACGGTCTAAGAGTTTTAACACAACCTCCTCTTCCTCCGGACTCAACACCGGCTTTGCCTTTGCCCACCTCGGCACCTCCTCCTTCCACCTTGTGGGAATATCCCACGGCATGTTGCCCCAGATCAAGAAGTACTTATCCTTCCAAAATTTTATGGAGTCTGGGTTGTCAATCAGCTTCACGCCTCGGTGCAGCGACAAATTATATCGGTACTCCACCATACTTTTTCGATGGATACGGTAAAGCCTTCGAAGGACACAGAGCTGAGGCGCAACCCCTATCGCTTGGCACTGGAGAACAAAGTCGTTGATGTGCCTCCACATGTGCGGCATGTATTGAACGGGACTCATACCGTACCACTTCAATACCTCGGTCACGAACGGTGGAAAGGGCAGACGAAGACCTTCATAGAACGCGTCGAAGGGAAAGCAGCACGTGTCGGTGGAGGTCGGCGAACAGGCTCGGATCCCCGGACCCGGAAGAAGGAGAGCGAGATCCTTTGGTATCATTAAGCTCCTGTGAATTCGCACCAAGTCCCTCTCCATAAGCATGGAGGGGATCTCGTCGACTTCGGAATGTTCCCTCGGCCTATTCTCCTCGTATGAGGCCGACCTCCCGTATACGACCTTGGCCAAAAGATCATCGGAGTATTCTCGAACTCTGCCGAGGTTCGTCAAAGGGCAGGGAAACCTGCCCAACTCTCCTGCTCGCCTCTCTTTCTCCACTATCATCTCAGTTGTCACCGACCCTACCATCCTCTTCCCCTTGTCCACTTTTGGGGCGACAACCAACTGCTGATCCCCTTCGTGGTACGAGGAGAATAGGCCGAAGAAACACTAGACAACTCGTAAAATATATAAAAGAAAATATATATTTACCTTGATGTGACAGCTACGGTCGGAATAGATTGCCGGAAAATCAAATGCTTGGCCGCGACCACTAGTGGAGCCACCCAGCAGTGAAAGAAAAATTCCAATAGTAAAAATAGAGAATGAGAGAACCGGGGGGGGTGTGAAAACTTATAGTGAATAAGGGGCATCGTTTGGGCTTCTGAGATTCATGGGCCCCCAAAACTAGTAAAAAGCCTCTAAGAGCAGTGAATACTAAGCAACAGAATTCGTAAAGGCAGAATCTCAAGCAGCGCCAAAAAATCATTGACTAATTAACCGTCAACAGTCAGATCTTATCTCGAGATACGTCCCTGATCCAAATCGATAGTTGAGATCATGCCACGTCACTCAGATCTGAAATCCGAGCAAACGTGTCCCCGAACTTGAAATTGGGGAAAAACTATGCTTCAAGATTTGCCCATGATCGAGATCAACGGTTGAGATCATGTCAATCACTCGGATCGAAAAACCGAGCAAACGGGTCCCCGAACGTGAAATTGGGAAAAATCTCCGCCTCAAGATCCGTGCGTGGTCGAGATCAACGGCTGAGATCATGCCATGTCACTCGGATCTGAAATCTGAGCGAACACATCTCTGAGCATGAAATTGGAAAAAATCTTTGCCTCGTGATGAGCGCTTGATCGAGATCAACGACTTAGATCATGTCACGTCGCTCGGATCCAACAACCGAGCAAACGTGTCTTTGAGCGTGAATTTGGCGAAAATCCTTGCCTCAAGATGCGCGCCTAATTATGATCGAAGGCCGAGATCTCACCACGTCGCTCGGATCCGAAATCCGAGCAAACGCATCTCCGAGCGTGAAATTGGCGAAATCATTTGCCTCGTAATGCGTGCCTGATCGAGATACACGGCCAAGATCATGCCACGTCGCTCGGATCCGAAATCCGAACAAAGGCGTCTCTGAGCGTGAAATTGGCAAATTCCTTGCCTCGAGATGCATGCCTGATCATGATCGAAGGCCCAGATATTGCCACGTCGCTCGGTTCCGAAATCCTAGCAAAGGCATCTCCGAGCGTCAAATTAGGAAAGATACGCGCCCAATCGTGATCAACCGCTCAGATTGCGCCACGTCAATGATCATTTTATCAAGTGTCTGATCATTCAGAAAAGTGCGCTGAGGCGTGATCAACGCTCCAGATTGCGCCACGTTGATAATTAACTGATTAATTCTTTTATTTTAATTATTAAATCAAATTAATTATTTAAAAATTTCTAAAAAATAATTAAAATTTTAAAAAAATTAATTAAAAATTCTTTAAAATAATTATAAATTCGGGAAAAATATTTTTGAACTCCTCGAAAAAAAATTGTTAATTAGAATGATTAATTAAATTTTTTTTTTAAAAATAGATTATTACTTCGCAAAATTGAATAAATGATTCGAAAAATGATTAAAAAATTGGGAAAAATAATTGGAAGATCCAGAAGATCCCACAAACATATCTGAGTGCAGTCCAAGCTCAATTAAGCACTGTTAAGCCCCGTGTGCGATTCTAAAGCTCCTAAAGAACTCCGATAAAATCTCGTACGCCATTAAAACAATAAAACTACTCCTCAAAGGCTGTTAAACTCAGTCTACGGGAGTGGGGGCTCGTGATATAGCTAAAAATAGGATTAAATCGGGATTGTTCAAGTCGGACACGAATCTTAAATCTCCCACGAGTAAAACGGTAATTTCACATATAAACGGGTCCGAAATGTGAACTAGATCTATCTTCAAGGGCCAATAACCGAAAAACGGATCTGTCCTATTGGGTATGGGTGGCAACCCGTTACAAACCAACCCAGATATTTAAAGAGTAATTCAAATTCGTAATTATCTCTAAGAGGCTGTTTAAACCGCCTCTCTTATCACAAAACGAGTTAAAATCTACATCTGAATCAAAAACACTCGGGTCATAGAGATAAATAATTATCTCTAAACTTTCTCTAAAGGTGACTATAAATACCCCTCTCCCCCCCATCAGAGAAAAGGTAATCAATTTTTTTTCCACAAAAGCATTATTTCATAATCTTCCTTATTACTGACTTGAGCGTCGGAGGGTTCGTCGCCGGGATCCATCCCAGTGTATTGAACTTTTTGCAGGTCAACAGCAGCAGGAAGAAATAGTCAAGCGCCAGCCAAAAGTCAACAGATTTGCCTTATTTGTTTCCAAAAGAATCCACAAATTCATTTGTTTACTCCCACACCAAAATCAGCAACAACAGAAGGTAATGAACATTGCCTAGCGAGAAATAGTTGTGGCATACGGTTAGTATATACTAATGAATAACACGTGAAATGCATGACTGCCGATTGCTCATCAGATCATTTAGATAGAAAAAGGAAACCTTAAAACAATTCAGATAGTTACCGACCTGACTAAGGACTGAAGTGTCATGAGATTTTTTATTAAAAACATTGTGCTGAATGAAGTGTTAAGATTTTTAACTAATTGCAGAGGGGTGGTGGTGGTGGTGGTGGTAATCGATAGAGTTTAGATAATATTTTAAACCAAAGTAGTTGAAGAAAATTAAGTTAATTGTCATTTAAAATTTTATAGGCAATCTTTTTTTTAAAAAAATTATTCCAAGATTGATAAAAGTGATCAATTATCTAAAGAATTTTCTCTGAACTTGTACACGTTTAAGTTGTAAAGTACTAATGGATAACTTGAATAACCTTGATCAATTTTACTGTCTTCTAATCTTTGATTCAACAGTTATTTCAGGATGAGCTAGAAACCCATTCAGAACTAGGCTCAATTTCTATCTTTGTTCACTATGGTGGTGATAGAACCAGTGACACTCAAGAAATTGTCGAACATCACGTGGTCATAACATGTGGAGTCCTAGCTGCATCCTTTAAAAATGTAAGGATTTTAAGTACTTCCATCTACTTTCTGCTTTACTTTCAGCATTATTACTGGAATATATTTCTTCTATCTTGGTGTTAAGATAAATCAGAGATATGAAAACAATACTGGTTATTGAAATTGAGAAATAACTGTGTACAATTTATCCTATATATAGGAGTAAACCAAATACAAAACTAGCACAATATTCAATATGGGACTATAATATCTAACACCCCCTCTCAAACTCACGGTGGGTCAAACAGTGTGAGTTTGCCCACTAAATATCGAAATCTCTGAACAGTATAAGATTTAGTGATGAAGTCTGTTGTCTGCTGTGAAGAGGTAACAAAATCAAGTGAAATGGTCCTGCTTCAAAGTGCTCACTAACATAATGACAATCAATCTCTATTTGCTTCGTTCGCCCATGCAAGACCGGGTTGCTTGCAATGTGTAGTGCACTCCGGTTATCACAATGAAGAGGAGTAGCTCCTCAAAGAGTGACACTCATATCTGATAACAACCAACGAACATGAACAATCTCTCTAGTAGTAGTTGTCATTGCCCTGTACTCAGCTTCGGTTGAAGAACATGTCACAACTGCCTGTTTCTTACTTCACCATGAGATAAGCGAATGCCAAAGAAATAGACAGAACCTGTGGTAGACCGTCTGATTGTAGAATCACCTGCCCCATCTGAATAAGAATATGCACTCAGCTCTAGTTTGAATGTAGAAGGCATGAATAATGAGCAAGTAATAGTGCCCCGAAGATATCTGAAAATTCGAATAAAAGCACTGTAGTGAACTAACGTATGAGCGGAAACAAACTGACTGACAACACTGACTGCGTGTGTAATACCCTGACTTTCTATTAATGATTTTACGTGTTGTGCACATGCAAATTTGTGTAAAAATATTTTCTTAGGAAATGATTTTTATATAACGTGAGCAAATAATTAATTTCTTTCCTTCTCGTTTCTTTTAAGCCCATTTTAAGAAGCCTAAATTTGTTTTCTAAATAAAGCCCAACCTAATAAATTAATTATTTTTATTCCAAAAGCCCGCTATTTTTAAAGTCCATGAATTAATTACTCTTTTAAATAACTTCTCATGTAGACACATTTTTGTGGACAATTAATAAATTTGTAATGTACAACTTTAATTAGGGGGACACCAGTTGGGACACGTGCTTGCACATGTGTGTGCTTTGCACACCCTCCTTGGCCAGATTGCATGTGAGAGAGAGTGGGGGTGTGGATTAGTGGAGTGGTAGTTTTTGTGTTCATGGGTGGTAGCTACAACTTCCAATTGTATCCTAGCCATATATCTACAACCATCTAATGCAATCCTAGCCCTCCATTCCACCTTAAAACTAGTATAAATACCACTCCCTTTATGGATACAACACTAAGAAATTTATTTTGAAAGAAAGAAAACTGTATAGGAGAGTAAAAGATTGAGAGAGAGTAAAAAGATTGAGTGCTTTAGTTGTGTGTGTTCCATCTTGGAGGCCGGCTATTACACCCACGGCAAGGAGAGGCTCGGTTTCACCAAGTGCAAGGAGGAGGAAACTTTGTGGTGGCTCATTCTAGGAGGAGAAGGACCTCTCGTGCGTTCAAGGAGATTCTAGGAGTTTTTGTAGTACTTTCTTCAAATAGGTGGGTGTTTTTCTATACTTCTAATGTTAGACATCATGCTAGGAATTTTGATATATATTTATGCTAAAAGAACTAATAAGATAATCACTTGTTGGCTCTAAAAAGGACTTGGTAGATGAATAAGTAAATGTTTGATGAATTGCATGCTATTGGTTTTAATTCATGCTTAATGTAGTTAAATTAACTTATTGCTATGAAATTGTGGATTTAGAACCATGTAATTATAGAAAAATATTCATGTATTGGTTAGTAGATGAATTGCTAAATTTTGCGCTTATCGAACCATTGTACTATTTTCTCAAGGAATGCAACTTTGATTATGAGTATTATGAATAAAGAGGGAAAAAACCAAAATTTACACTTTTTAATAAAGTCTTAATGCCATGATTTCAGTGGAGGATTTGTTTAAGTGGAATTTTTGCAATTTGTAAACATAGAATACAAATTAGAGTGAAAATACTTGTTTTAATGTCAAAAATATATCCATGATCTACCCCAAATTACAACCGTGTGCAATCGACAGTCGACCGAATTAGAGTTGACTGTCGACTGTCAGGTAATAAATTTCGGATTCGAGTTGCAGAACAGTCGACCGACTGTAATGTAACAGTCGACTGCCCTGATCTTTGGTTTTCGAGTTTTAAAATCTTTGCAGAACAGTTGACTGCCCTGAGTATTCATTTTCAAGTTTTAAATTCTCGCAGAACAGCCGACTGGTTATGTTTGACAGTCGACTGCCCTGAAGTCCAAATGACATCCAGTTTTCATGAGATAATTTTCTATAACCTTTGGCCTAGTATATTTGAGACTATTTTTGCATGAAAGAACTTACTATAAATTGTTAGCTTAAATTGTCTTTGGATACAGAAAAATGTATTGATAAAAAGATGATTTGAAAAGAGTTTTGATAATGAAAGCAAAATGAAAGTACGAATGTTAGATTTAGTATTGATAAAATGAGAATAAGAGAATTATGTGGAAAGAATGAACTATTGAATAGGACAATTTGAATTTCTTTGTTTATGCATGACATTGTACATGAAATTGGAATTTTAATGACATGATGAGTTATGAAGGATATTACGAATATGAATATACAAATGCTATGAACATGAAAAGGAAATTTGTTGTTAATCATGGAAAAATATCTTATGAGTATAAAAAACTCGCTTTTGTAATTATGAGTTGAAATTAAGAACTAGGGTGTAGCTAAGCCTTAACCGGCAATAAAAGAAATGTTCAGATGAAATTTGAAATGAAAATACCAAGATTTGGGTCATGATAAATGATTGAATAAGACCGGTGTAGTAGAAGTGCTAACCCTAAGAAATTGATTTTGTTAATGTTTCAATTAAATTAAGGACTAGATACATAGTGAAGATGTGATGAACGTAAGAGACAAACATGACTATGAGGGCCATTGGATTGGCGGCGTGAGAGTATTCACAGGATGTCCCATGATGCGTCATGATTAGAGCATGGATACTACTGCAGAGTACCGTCCTGGTGGCAACGCTTATGGGGTGATCTAATGACTGCGGGTGGTGTCACGTTTATGGTAAGGAGGTGAATTACCACAGGATGCCTCCATGATGAGTCATGTGTCAGTGATTTGGGATTCTCTCTAGGGCGCCTAGGTGAGTTCGTAGTTCATAGAATGCCTAAGATACTTACCGTAGTTACAGTAGTAGATTAAGTCATTGCGAGGGATTGAATCCTACAAGATGAAGAATGAATAAGGGCTTGCCCTCGGACCGATGTAGTATGGGCTGCATAGACTCTGAACAAGTCCGCATTAGTGTCATATAATGTAGACAACTGCATTAAGGACTAAGTGCACATCACAACACGACATCAATAGGATAGTCCTTTGTAGTTTGTCTTGTGATCAAGTTTGTGTTTGTTTAAGTATGGAAAATCGTTATACTGTTTCCGGCATAAAAAGGATGGCCGTGTATAATATTTCGTCAGTCGAATGAACTGACGTGCCCACAGTTTTACATGCAGGGTAAAGAGCTTGACAAATTGAAGTATACATGCTGCTGAAAGATTGATTTAAATGTTGTTTAATTGTTTCATGTAATTACTGCAAATTGCTTCCGCTGTTTGAATGTAAATGTATAATATAACTCTGATGTAAGAAATGTTTTTTTTTATATTATTTCCTTGTAAAATTGTACGAAAGAAGTGTAAAGATCCTGTTGAACTTCGAATTCAGTTGTATTTAGAATTCAGGGTGTTATAAAGTGGTATCAGAGCCACACTTCCTGGTAGTACCAATTTATAAGAAATGACACCCTAGAAGTGGACATTAGAGAGTGTGTTGAGTCTAGAGATTTAAATGTAAGTCACTTATATTTGTGTTGCTCTATGATTTATGCTTCTTCTCCTCCTTTCTTTAAGATGGCGGACCACTTCGACCCAGCTGGAGATGACGACTGGCACATTGTTGAGGAGGATTACTATTCCAGACAAGCTGATTCAGACGAAGAGGATCCTGAAGAATTGGAAGAGAAATGGCCTGAGTCCCGAGAGATCACTCCACCTTCAGATTCATCTGATGATTCCTCTGATGAGGAAAAACCAGTTCCGAGTAGTTTTATTGTGTCTCTTCAGAGGCAGGTATAGACTCAGAGGGAGAGAGCGGAGCTGCTGTAGGCACAGTGTGCGAAGAGCAAGGAAAGCATTGCAATTCTCAGTCATCATGTTTGGAAACTCGAGAAGAGGAAAAACATGTACGATGTACTGAAGGAGGAAGTGGAGGAACTACGGGAAGAGCTTTGAGAAGCCAAGAGGAACCGTAGGAACTAGACCGTTGATCTTCTTACTGCTTTTATTTGATGTTAGAAATGTTTTAAATTCGAATGTATAAAGTTTAATATTCAATGAAATGAAAAGTTGATTTAAAGTTTATGTTTTATACTTCGAATTTAATGGATCTTTTGCATCAGAATATGGCTAGAAGAGGAGCTCGAAAATAGGGAAGGTTTGGACTTGGAAACGGAGTTAGCAAGGGCCTATCAAACACTCAATGCCATTGCCATGAATCAGAATCAAGGAAGGGTGCCTGTGAATCTAGTACCCGAAGCAATCAAACTCGTGGACTCATTCAAGCAGATGAAACCACCGGTGTTTGAGGGGAAGTCAGACACTGATGCGGCTGATAATTGGATCCGACAGGTAGAGACTATCTTCAAAGTCTTGGAGACTTCAGGAGGGCAGCAAGGTGATGTTGGAGTGCTGCAGTTCGAGAAGGATGCGGCTATGTGGTGGAAGTCGATGAAGCAGACGATGGGGGTATTGTTCTTGGTTGGAAGGAATTCTTGGAGGAATTCCACAGTCATTACTTTCCATCAGACGTCCAGGAGAAGAAAGCCATGGAGTTTCTAGCACTGCAGCAGGGCGGCATGTCGGTTATGGAGTATGAGTCAAGATTCACTCAGCTCTCGAGGTATGCACCTGAACTGGTAATGGACGAGGCGAAGAAGGCTCGAAAGTTCGAGCATGGATTGAGGCCAAGTCTGAGATCTAGGATGATATCCCTCGTTATCAGGAGGTTTAACAAGCTGGTCAAACGAGCGGCAGCCACGGAGGTGGACATGAAGCAGTTCCACGCTATTCAGAATCGGAGGAACAACTGGAATGTGGGGAAGAGGCCTGCAGTTGCTGGGAATGTCAGGAGACAGCCGTCAGCTCAAAGGTTCAAGCCTACGGGTGCGAACGCTGTTCAGGTGGCGTGAAGGCCCAGAAATAATTGGGTGAGACCTTTAGTGACTTGTTTCAACTATGGAGAGACAAGCCACTACAAGTCTCATAGCCCCAAGCTGCAAGATGTCGTCCGTAATGGACCAACGCAACAAGTTGGGAAGAAGCCGTACCAGCTGGGGCGAGTATTTCTCTTGACTGAAGCTGACGCTGATGAGGTGGATCACATCATCACTGGTACGATTGGTTTAGGAGTGTTTTTTCTGTTGTCTCTTTTCCCCTTAATTAGTACACTGTTATGTAACGAGTGTGTGTTATGTAACAGGAGAACTTTATTTGAATGGAAAGAAAGTTGTTGTTATGTTCGATACTGGGTCCTCTCATACCTTTATATCACCTAAATTTGCTAAAGGTCTGGGAGTTGAACCAAAGATATTTCCAAGCAAGGTTTTAGCAGTAGCTACTCCGTCAGGGGAGACTTTAACCACTGATCGGTACTATGCAGACTGCGAGATCGTGATTGGAGATAGAATTTTCAGGATTGATCTGATCGAGCTGAATGTCTTGGGAGTCGATTTTATCATTGGCATTGATTGGATGTCGGTGTACAGTGTGAGCATCGAGTGCAAGACCAAGACAGTAATAGTGAAGGCTACAGGTAGACCTGAGGTTACTTTCCAAGGGAAGATGAGATATTCAGATTTGGTGGCTGCTATCATCCAGAAGAAAGGGATCCCTGTAGAGGTGCAGCAAATTCTGGTGGTTCAGGATTATCTGACTGTGTTCTTGGAAGATTTGCCTAGGTTATCCCCGCATCGTGATGTGGAGTTCAGCATCACTATTCAGCCAGAGAGTGCACCTATTTTCCAGGCACCGTATAGGATGGCGACTGTGGAGCTGGATGAGATCAAATGGCAGATTGAGGGACTATTGGAGAAAGGCTTTATTCAACCTAGTGCGTCACCTTGGGGAGAACCAGTGCTTTTGGTAAAGAAGAAGGATGGTTTGATGAGGATGTGCATCGATTACCGAGAGCTGAACAAGGTCAGATTCCAAGAATTGATGACTTGTTCGATCGTCTACAAGGAGCTGCTGTCTTCTCCAAAATAGACATTCTATCAGGATATCATCAAGTTCGAGTGAAAGCTGAAGACGTGCATAAGACTGCATTTAGAACTCGACATGGGCATTACGAATTCTTAGTTATGCCGTTTGGAGTGACGAATGCACCAGCAATTTTCATGGATATGATGAACAGAGTCTGAGGCCGTTCATTAATTCTTTTGTCATGGTGTTTATCGACGATATTCTTGTGTACTCCAAGTCGGAGGAGGAGCACATGGAGCATCTGGCAGCAGTTTTGAGGAAGCTTCAAAAGCAGGAGTTGTATGCCAAGTTATCCAAATGCAATTTCTGGAAATCTGCAGTGGCTTTCCTAGGTCACATCCTTTCTAAGGAGGGAGTGGCAACCGATCATCAGAAGATAGAGGCGGTGAAGGATTGGGCAAGGCCTACTACAGTGAAGGGAATTAGGAGTTTTCTCGGGCTAACTGGATACTACAGGAGGTTCATCCAGGGCTACGCTCAGATAGTCGTGCCGCTCACTGGTCTGACCAAGAAGAATGTGAATTTCAAGTGGACTGAACAGTGCGAGGCAAGCTTTCAGGAGTTGAAAAAGAGGCTGACTACTGCTCCCATTTTAGCTTTGCCTAGAGTAGGTATTGAGTATGATGTCTACAGCGATGCTTCACATCGTGGGCTTGGTTGTGTCTTAATGCAAGAGGGGAAAGTGATTGCATATGGGTCTAGGCAACTAAGACCGCATGAGAAGAATTATCCGACTCATGATCTGGAGTTGGCTGCGATTATCTTTGCCTTGAAGCAATGGAGGCATTACGTGTATGGTGAGAAGCTGAACATGTACACAGACCATAAGAGCTTGAAGTACATCTAGCAGCAGAAGGATCTGAATCTGAGGAAAATGAGATGGCTGGAAGGACTTGAGGACATTCATCTGGAGATTAAGTACCATCCTAGGAAGGCTAATGTTGTTGCTGATGCACTTAGCCGCAAGAGCAGTCTAGCTAGTTTGATTACCACTCAGAAGCATCTTGCAGAGGAGTTGGATTGGGCTGGTATTGAAGTCGTTCTGCAAGCCTTGGGATCATCTTTAGCTCAGTTGAGGCATCAACCAACATTGAATGAAAGGATTATCGCAAGTCAGAAGGAAGATGCAGAGATTCAGAAGATGAAGGAGCAGGTTAGTGCTGGCAAATTATCGGAGTTTCAGATCAGGGATGAAGTGGTGTGGTTTGGAGAGAGGTTGTGTGTTCTGGATCAGTCAGACTTGACAGAGAGTATTCCTCAAGAGGCACAAGCTACTCTGCTGTCGGTACATCCTGGGAGTACCAAGATGTATAAGGACATTAAACAGCATTTCTGGTGGTCAGGTTTGAAGCGCGATGTGGTAGAATTTGTGTCGATGTGTGAGACTTGTCAACAAGTCAAAGCCGAGAATCAGAAACTCGGAGGTCTATTACAACCGTTACCTATTCCAGAATGGAAGTGGGATAACATCAGTATGGATTTCATCACGGGTTTGCCCAAAAGTTCTAAGGGCAATGATGCGATTTGGATTATAGTCGATCGACTTACCAAGTCCGCTCACTTCTTGGCGATGAAATTCACTGCTTCGATGGACAAGTTAGCTGAGATGTATGTTGGCAAGATCGTCAGGCTTCATGGTGTTTCGTTAACCATTGTGTCTGATTGAGATGCACGGTTTACTTCGTATTTCTGGAGGAGTCTTCAGGCAGCTTTGGGTACCAAGACGGATTTCCACACTGCTTTTCATCCACAAACCGATGGGCAGACCGAGCGAGTCAACCGTATTCTTGAGGACATACTTTGTTGTTGTGTACTAGACTTTGGAGGCAGTTGGGAAAGGCATCTAGCTTTGGTGGAGTTTGCCTACAACAACAGTTTTCAGACTAGTATTGGGATGGCACCGTACGAAGCTCTGTATGGCAGGAAGTGCAGGATGCGTGTTTGTTGGATTGAAGTTGGGGAGCGGCAGATGTTTGGGCCTGAGATTGTGCAGCTGACCTCTCAAAAGATTGATCTGATCAGGAAGAGGTTGGTGGATGCTCAGAGTAGGGAGAAGAGCTATGCAGACAACCGGATAAGGGACCTTGAGTTTTAGGTTGGTGACTTTGTCTTTCTGAAGGTATCGCCTAGCAAAGGTGTGATTCGATTTGGAAATGGTGGGAAGTTGGCCCCAAGATTCATAGGCCCGTATAAGATATTAAAGCGGATTGGGAAAACTGCTTACCAGCTTGAGTTACCGGAAGAGTTGTCTCAGGTGCACAATATCATCCATGTGTCTATTCTGAGAGGTTACATTGCAGATCCAAGTCATCATTTGCCCGAAGTGCCAGACGGTTTGCAGTTAAATCTGAGTTACATTGAGCTTCTGGTTGAGATTGTTGATCGTCGGAAGAAAGTCTTGAGAAATAAGACGATACCGATGGTCAAGGTAGTTTGGAGAAACCAGTTGGTTGAAGAGGCAACTTGGAAATCTGAGGAGAGGATGATGAAGGATCATCCTGAGATCATTGTTTGATTTGTATTTTTTTTTCTTTTTTCTTTCTTCTTGTTTTCTCACTCTTTTATAGTAGTTCCGGAGACGGAACTATTCTAAGGAGGGAGTGTTGTAATACCCTGACTTTTTATTAAATGTGAAATTGTTGATTTTACGTGTTGTGCACATGCAAATTTGTATAAAAATATTTTCTTATGAAATGATTTTTATATAACATGAGCAAATAATTAATTTCTTTCCATCTCGTTTCTTTTAAGCCCATTTTAAGAAGCCTAAATTTGTTTTCTAAATAAAGCCCAACCTAATAAATTAATTATTTTTATTCTAAAAGCCCACTATTTTTAAAGCCCATGAATTAATTACTCTTTTAAACAACTTCTCATGTAGGCACATTTTTGTAGACAATTAATAAATTTATAATGTACAACTTTAATTAGGGGGACACTAGTTGGGACACGTGCTTGCACGTGTGTGTGCTTTGCACACCTACCTTGGCCTAGATTGCATGAGAGAGAGAGTGGGGGTGTGGACTAGTGGAGTGGTAGTTTTTGTGTTCATGGGTGGTAGCTACAACTTCCCATTGTATCCTAGTCATCTATCTACAACCATCTAATGCAATCCTAGCCCTCCATTCCACCTTAAAACTAGTATAAATACCCCTCCCTTTATGCATACAACACTAAGAAATTTATTTTGAAAGAAAGAAAACTTTATAGGAGAGTAAAAGATTGAGAGAGAGTAAAAAGATTGAGTGCTTTAGATGTGTGTGTTCCATCTTGGAGGCCGGCTATTACACCCACGGCAAGGAGAGGCTCAGTTTCACCAAGTGCAAGGAGGAGGAAACTTTGTGGTGGCTCATTCTAGGAGGAGAAGGACCGCTCCTGCGTTCAAGGAGATTCTAGGAGTTTTTATAGTACTTTCTTCAGATAGGTGGGTATTTTTCTATACTTCTAATGTTAGACATCATGCTAAAAATTTTGATATATATTTATGCTAAAAGAACTAATAAGATAATCACTTGTTGGCTCTAAAAAGGACTTGGTAGATGAATAAGTAAATGTTTGATGAATTGCATGCTATTGGTTTTAATTCATGATTAATGTAGTTAAATTAACTTATTGCCATGAAATTGTGGATTTAGAACCATGTAATTATAGAAAAATATTCATGTATTGGTTAGTAGATGAATTGCTATATTTTGCGCTTATTGAACCATTGTACTATTTTCTCAAGGAATGCAACTTTGATTATGAGTATTATGAATAAAGAGGGAAAACCAAAATTTACACTTTTTAATAAAGTCTTAATGCAATGATTTGAATGCCTAAGATACCAGAGGAGGGTGCCTAGACGTGAGTTCGTAGTTCATAGAATGCCTAAGATACTTACCGTAGTTACAGTAGTAGATTAAGTCATGGCGAGGGATTGAACCCTACAAGATGAAGAACGATTAAGGGCTTGCCCTCGGACCTATGTAATATGGGCTGCATAGGCTCTGAACAAGTACGCATTAGTGTAATATAATGTAAACAACTACATTAAGGACTAAGTGCACATCACAATACGACATCAATAGGATAATCCCTTGTAGTTTGTCTTGTGATAAAGTTTGTGTTTGTTTAAGTATGGAAAATCGTTATACTATTTTCGGCATAGAGAGGATGGCCATGTATAATATTTCGTTAGTCGAATGAACTGACGCGCCCACAGTTTTACATGCAAGGGTAAAGAGCTTGACAAATTGAAGTATACATGCTACTCAAAGATTGATTTAAATGTTGTATAATTGTTCCATGTAATTACTGCAAATTGCTTCCGCTGTATGAATATAAATGTATAATGTAACTCTGATGTAAGAAATGTTTTTTTTTAATTATTTCCTTGTAAAATTGTATGAAAGAAGTAAAAAGATCCTGTGGAACTTTGAATTCAGTTGTATTTGGAAGTCGGGGTGTTATAGCTTGAGCAATATCGGGTCTGGTCAAGCATTAGTAGAAAAGCTGTTCAACAATCTATATGTATATAGTGGGATCAGGAAGGAGCTCACCATCAATGGGACGAAGCTTCAAATCAAGCTCTAAGGGTGTATCGGCTGGTCAACTGTCAGAAAGGCATGCAGCGGAGATAATATATGATGTGTATTTCTGTTGAGAAATGAGTATCCCCTGAGATCCATGAGCAATCTCTAGTTCCCAAAAATAACGTAGTCTGCCAAGGTCTTTCATATGGAACTGCTTATGAAGGTATTCCTGGGTGGATGCAATGTCTGCGGAGTCATCCCCGGTTATGATTATATCATTAACATGGAGTAGTAGAAGTACTCTCCCCTACGGTGATGACCGCATAAACATAGAATGGTTCTGGGAACTCTGACTAAAATCAGCCTTGATGATGACAAGGCGAAAACACTCAAACTAGGATCGAGGGGCCTACTTCAGACCATATATAGCCCGACGCAGCTGGCAAACATGACGAGGAGGAGTAGAGAGGCTTGGAGGATGATCCATATAAACAACCGTAGATAAGGTACCATGAAGAAAAGCATTCTTCACGTCCATCAAGTATAACGGCCACTGACAGATGACTGCAACAGGAAGGAGAGTGTGAACAGTAGTCATCTGTACAACGGGAGCAAATATCTCATCATAATCAATGCCATGCTCATGACTAAATCCTCGAGCTACTAGACGAGCCTAGTGCCGCTCAATAGATCTATCAGGTTGATATTTGACCTTGAAAATACACTTGGAGCTAATAGGATGAATGCCCTCTCGCAAAGGAACGACATTCCAAGTGCCAGTCTGATCAAATGCACTGAATTCCTCTACAATAGCTTTCTGCCACTCGGAATATTAAATTGCATCGTGATAGACTCTGGGTTCACGTGTAAAGTGTATAGCAGTGAGATATGCATGAAACTATGGTGAGTAGGAAGCTAGGGTGGCAAATTCAAACTAGTCAGAAGGACCAGTGACATTAGGTGTATAAAATGCTGGAGGGATACCAGAAGTGGAACGAGTAGACTGACGAAGTGGTGGTGACTAACAGGGTGTGGGGGTGACGACTGTGGAGTGGGTGCATATGTCGGTAGGAAAGTAGGTGGGGGTGAGTGCTAGCATCTGTGGGGATGCAAGTGGTGTTTCAGTAGGAGAACAATAGGTGTAAGGACTGTAGGAGATATGAATGAAGCCAGAGGAGTGTGATCAGAAGGAATGTGGGAAGATGAAGTCGGGGAGCTAGCAACAATTGGGGAATCAAGAAATCTAGCATCCAGGGGGAGGTCAGGTAGTAAGGAGAGTCTTCCACACGACCCGCCGATAGATCAAAACAACGATAACCTTTGTATTCGGGATTGAGACCTAGGTGAACGCACTTAGCAGCACGAGCGGAGAGCTTCGTGCGCTCAGTAGGAAGGAGAAGGACGTAATAGGTACACCCAAAGTATGCAGCATACTGTAGTCGAGGGGTGAGTGATAAAGAGTCTCATAAGGCGTCGTACTAGCTAGGGTAGATGAGGGAGTAATGTTAATGAGACTAACAGAGGTCATGACAGCTTCAGCCCAGAAAGAATGAGGAGCGAAAGAGGAGAGTAAAAGAGCCCGAGCCGTCTCCAGGATGTGATGATGCTTGCGTTCGGCTACACCATTCTGCTCATGTAAGTGGGGGGATGATTGCTGAAAAAGGGTGCCGTGAGACTGATGGATCGATCTCATAGTGGTGGAAGTGTACTCACGAGCACTGTCCAATCGGAAATTCTTGATGCGCACATCGAACTTAGTGTGAATCATAGACGTAAAGAATCGGTAAATATCAGGTATCTCACATCGCTGACGCATAAGAAAAACTCATGTATGTCTAGTAAAGTCATCGATGAAGGCAACATAATAGAGATAGCATTTCCAAGAAGGTACAGGAGAGGGTCCCCATATGCCAGAAGGAACAAGTCGAAAACGATGGGTGGCTTGAGAAGTGCTTTTGTCACTAAAGGGTAGTGTGATGTGTTTGACCAAATGACAACCCTAATAATCAAATAAATGTTTAAAAGTAAGCGAACCAAGAGCACCACTACGGGCTAAAGTCTGAAAACGAGACGCACTAATATGACCTAAACGTCTGTGCCTCAGATCAGCATCAGAGGAAACAATACCGACAAAACTAGAATGAGAGTGATGTGCATGAAGAAAATCTATATGATAGAGACGACCCTGATGACTAGCACGTCCAAACTCCTCACCTGTACATGAATCAGTAATAGAACAACCAAAAGAGCAAAAGTAACGACAAGACCACTATCGCACAACGCACTAATAGAAATATGGTTCATGGATAAATGAGGAGCATAAAGAACATATGGTAATGTGAAATTGGGAAAGCTAATTGCCCCTGAGTGTGTAACGAGAAGTTGTGAGTCATCAGCTGTGTGTAGATATGGAGAGTGAGAGGGAAGTGCAGTGCAAGTGGTGAACAATGTCTGATTACTAGTGAGATGATGTGATGCACCAGAATCTAAAATCCAGAACGAATTCATATCGAGTGTAGCAGAAAATGCAGGAGCAGAGGAGCCAGCATTGAAATACTGACCCATGAGCTGTAGTTCCAGCTGAGTTAGGTGTTGCTGAAGATTAGCTCAAGAAGCAGGAGACGACAAGGCTGGAGTGACGGTCATGGCCGAGGATGTAAGGGAAGAAACACTGTGAGGAGGAATAAGACTAGTGCTGCTATGACTGAGAGCACAATGAGGAGGGAGATGCTGCTGGTGTCTGGAACAAAGTAGGGGGCAGGACGGTGCTACCGATGTTGGGAGTAGAGGTGGGGTTGGGTGAGGAATGATGCTGGGAGAAGGTAGGAGGCCGGAGGCAGAATGAAGGTGGCGTTGTTGCTGTTTGAATCTGGAGGAGGAATGATATGGGAGGGTGAAGGAACAAGAGGCAATTGCAGCGGGGAAGTCGATGGAGGCGAAAATATATGGGAGAGACTGAGATTCCATGAAGTAGTAGTACCTGTATTTTTTTATTTTTTTATTTTTTTATTTTTGACTTTTTTTAATATTTTTTTGGTTTTTTTTATAATTTTTTTTATAATTTTTTTGGAATCGGGAATAGGGTTATAGGATTTCGGGTCAGGTTGTAGGGTTTGTTGGATTCAGGTATAGGGTTATTGGATTTCGGGTCGGGTATTTGGATATAGGTTAGGGTTTTAGATAGAGGGTGAGGGTTTCTTTGGAAATGGGTGGGCTTGAGAAGAGATGCTAGGATTTAGGGTTTGGAATCTGGGTAAGAAGTGATGGCGGCTAGGTAGGGAGGTCGGGTGGTAGGGCGACGGGGTAGGGTTCGAGATTGATGGTGGTTCGGGGTGGTAGGGCGACGGGGTAGGACGACTGGAGAAGGAGAAGGGGGTTGGAGAGGTAGGACGACTGGGTAGGACGACTGGTGTTGAAGGAGAAGGAGATGGTGGTTCGGGAATGGTTCGGGATGACGATGATGGAAGTTGAGGGCGACGGTGATTGAAGTTGCCGACGATGACGATGATGTTGTTGATGATGATGACGATGATGCTGTTGTGGATGATGATGATCTCTCTAATTTTATTTATTTTTAATTATTGGAAAAGAAACCCTAATTTCTTGTAAGAGATTTTTGGAGCTCTGATACCATGTTAAGATAAATGAGATAGATAAAAACAATACTGGTTATTGAAATTGAGAAATAACTGAGTACAATATCTCCTATATATGGGAGTAAACCAAATACAAAAATAGCACAATATTCAATGTGGGACTATAATATCTAACACTGGGATTTGGAAAAAGCAAGCTTTTTTCACAGGACAGACTGGTATAGAGTGGTACTGGATGAATCACACAACATAAAATCACCAAAAGCTAGAGTGTCACAATAAGCCTTCGCACTATCTTCACATTGCAGGTGATGTCTCACCGGCACCCCTATTCAGGTTTGTAACACCTTTGATATCTCATCCATTTGTTAATTTAGAAGTATTATTACTGGAAACTAATAGAGTTCATTTTTTATGGTGCAGAACAATTTGGAAGATCTCCGTAGCCTTCTTTGCTTTTTACATGTACAACTGGTGTGCAATTGGGCTTGGAAAGTAAATAAAGTTTCTTAATAATTTATGGCGAAGGTTATCTACATGCTTGTTGTAATTTGTCCTCTATATAGTAATTGATTTATTGATAGTAACACGAATCTTATAATGTTCTTAAGTAGCTTTACTTGTAAGTCATCAGCTAATCATCTCTTTTATCCTAAATACTTTTTTCCAGGTGGCGGAAATTGATTCAGAAACCTTATGAGAATGGTGACGAAAAAGGGTTAAGATTGGTGAAGGCTATCTTGAAACCACTGATGCTGAGGAGCACAAAGGATATAAAGGATAAGAATGGAAGGTAACTCATCTATTTCCTTGCTTAATACCTATATTTTTGAATTTCCTGTTTTGAGAACATTCTAAATGCCATCTTCCTTGCTACTCCAGGCCCATTCTTGTACTTCCTGCTGCCAATGTCCACAGAATTGAGTCATCTATTTCCTTGCTTAATACTTATATTTGTAAATTTCCTGTTTTGGGAACATTCTAAATGCCATCTTCCTTGCGACTCCAGGCCCATTCTTGTACTTCCAACTGCCAATGTCCAGATAATTTAGTGTGAACATTCAGAAGCTGAATGTTCGACGAGGCACTTTTCAAAAAATCAAAGGTTTTCGTTTTGAAATATTGTATGCGACTTCCTAGTGACCTTCAACTATACCTTATTCATTTGTTGCCATACACGGAAATTACTGATGAGGTTCGATCAGTTTGTTGCACAAAAGGAAGGTACTATGCTTCCATACTTGAGCTCGTGCTCAGATTGAAGCAATGCTGCAACAACCCATTTTTAGTTCTGAGGTCGTTATATATTAATCCCATACAGTATTACAAAGAAAAGAAAAGAAATATCAGAACATGATCTCATTTTTTTTTCCTTTGATCGTTCAGCCGAGGGGACACCAAACAGTATGCTTTTAGGAATTCTATTGAGGCTCTTGTTGAGTTATTCGATGCAATCAACACAAACCACCAAGCACATACCATAGATCATACCAAACACACCAAAGCACAAACAAGTTTGTCCCGGTTGTGGCTTTCGCCTTAATCCGATGGAGAAGAAACCCAAGATGTTATTCAACTAGAGAAGATACGAGAATATTACAATTCTCACCACGATCTGCTCTCAAGTCTCACCAGCAAGTACTAGTTGTTTACAATTAGAGAATCACTCAATCTCTTCTTTAATGAAGTACTCTCTCTCTTCTTGGGTCTCAATGGAGGCCAATAACAACAATATATAAAGATCTAGCGAAACCCTACTTTAATATCTTGATACAATAACCATTGGATATTCCTAAAGAAATAACCCTATGATATGATCCGTAAGATCTGACTTGAAGAGCAAGTTGGGCTTCTTACGAATCACCAAGATCCGACCCAAATAATCCATCAGCGGTGTGTTCGGTCTACCGCACCACAAGGTCGGTCGACCGTCCCCCTCTCGGGAACTCCTGCATAGTAGGGCGGTCGACCGCACCCCAAGTACGGTCAACTGTAACTCCACCTGCTGCTACTGCTGCTGACTGTTTCCCTTGCTTCCACACCGTCTCCGATCATCTCGATTCCTCCATCTTCTCATCGTCTTCTTATCCAACATAGTATGCAAGACATAAACCCAACAATCTCCACCTTGGATTGCATACTCATGAATCCACACCTGTGTGATTTAAAACCTTCTAGACTCTTTTCCTTCTCTTCTTGCAAACAACTCGTTTCGATAGCTTCCTCTGCTAGTTGAATCTATCTCCACCTATTTTCTTCCAGCTGTAAGCCATCCTCAAGGGCGCACCTCAGTAGATGTAATCATGGAGGTGCCACCCTCCACCCGAACTCCACCTACCTCAAGGCTCTATCCACCTTCCGACGATATTCGAACATCGCAGTCTCGCTCGGATGATTCTATTGACGGCATACTAGAGGTAATTTAGGAACAATGGGTTTCGAAACACTTGCATAAGTTTTTCTGTTCCTACAAAGCTGGTAGAAGTTGTGCTGACCCTGCTCAATCCCCCTTTCACCCTTTATCACCTTACGATAACTTTGTCAAACTGAACGAACTCCACTTGGATCTGTGTACTTGCAATCCCGTGCTTCTAGAGTTCTCATGGATATAAGGCTCTGCTTCATCAAATGAATACACATGCCCTCCTCTAGTGTGTATCCCCTTCCGTCTGTCATCTTCAACTCATTTGTTTTCTCACCCCTTACTTCACAAGTCTTGTCAATCTTCATTCTCACATAACAACATAAGGCAAACTTGTAAGTAGAAATCATTACTTCACATATTTTACCAACCTTCATTCTCACACGAGGACATGATGCAAATTTGTAAGTAGAAATTATCTCCCTCTCAGAGCAAACTTAAGAAGAACTAATAGAATCAAAATAACTACCGAAATTCACATCTAAGGAACTTGAAACAAAAGTACTGTTTAAGCCATCACCTGATTCAGTGGCACTAGATTTGGTACCCCTCTGATTCAACCGGTTGCAACAGTCTCTCATGTAATGCTCAATCCCTTTGCACTGGTGGCCACGGACCTTACCCCTACATACACTTTCCCTTCCAATCGAAGTACAATCCACCTCCAAGCAACTCAATGACGTTGACACCGATTTCTGACTCTCCTTCCTAAGTGCATCCTCCTCCAACCGCTTGATCATACCTACTATGAAAAACTTCTCCTTGGTAGATTTCTCATCTAGCACGATTATCATGTTGGATGGATATGGTGGTGAATATATCGAGTTGGAAACTTTTTGATCATCTGTGTTGAACGCCCTCAATTTAGATAACTTCATATTGAACTCCACTACATGATTTAGAAGAGCAGTACTTTCCTTCATTAAGAAGTCCCATAACTTTCCTTTCTGATGCATCCGACCCTGTAATGATGATCCCGAGTAGTCAGTTCTGAATCTTGCCCAAAGACTCGCCAAGCTTTTTCTACACCTGACTTCGCTCATCGAATACATACGGATTACACCCAAGGCTTCTGAACAAATCTCCTCCTAATTCTCCCGCTTTGTGCCGATTGGTCTCCCTTTATCTCCTTCTAGGACTAGATCCAAGTCATGTTGAACCAATGCTTCATGCATGTCCACCTTCAAGAGATCAAAGTTGATCTTGCTTTTGAACTGCTCGATCTTCGTGACCTGATCTGCCATCATCTCCAAGGAACTCGAACAAACCCTTTAACCAGAAGCTCTGATACCAACTGTTAGGAATTCTACTGAGGATCTTATTGAGTTATTCGATGCAATCAACATAAACCACCAAGCACATACCATAGATCATACCAAACACACCAAAGCACACACAAGTTTATCACAGTTGGGACTTTTAGCCTTAATCCAGAGGTGAAGAAACCCAAGATGTTATTTAACTAGAGAAGATACAAGAATATTACAATTCTCACCACGACCCTCTCTCAAGCCTTACCAGCAAGTACTAGTTGTTTACAATTAGAGAATCACTTAATTTCTCCTTCAATAAAGTACTCTCTCTCTCTCTTCTTGGCTTTCAATAGAGGTCAATAATAACAATATATAGAGATCTAGAGAAACCCTAGTTTGATATCTTGATACAACAACCATTGGATATTCCTGAAGAGATAACCCTACGATAAGAGCCGTAATATCTGACTTGAAGAGTAAGTTGGGCTTTTCACAAATCACCATGACCCGACCCAAATAATCCATCAGCACCGTGTTCGGTCGACCGCACCACAAGGTCAGTCGACCGTCCCCCTCTCGGGAACTCCTGCATAGTAAGGTGGTCAACCGCACCCCAAGTACGGTCGACTGCAACTCCACCTACAGCTAATACTGCTGACTGTTACCTGTGATTCCACTCTGTCTCCGATCGTCTGGATTCCTCCATCGTCTCATCATCTTCTTATCCAACATAGTATGCTAGACATAAACCCAACATATGTAGATCTTGACAAACTTGCACACTATTTTCTAGATGGGTCAAATTATTCCCGTCCTCAGTAAAGCCTATGTAGAAGAGGTTGTCGAAGGGATTCGTAGAGGGGAAGTAATTGAATGCCCTATCTACCTTGAATCAGCATTGTCCTCACTCCATGCGCACACCGGATGTGCAGAGAGTGCCTTCTTTCCAGTTGGTGGACTCCAGCAGGTGGGCCTTGCCCAATTTGCCGGAAGGTTCTTTCCAAAGCTGATTTGATTACATGCCCAACTTTTAGCAGGTTTCAGGTAGATGTTGTGAAGAACTGGAAGGAGTCTTCAAAGGTAACAGAGATCATTAGGTGCTTAAAGAGTATAAGGAAGTCGGGTACAGGCGAGAAGAGCATCGTGTTTAGCTAGTGGACATCGTTCTTGGATTTGCTCGAGATCACACTTATTAGGATAATGATCGGATTTTTAAGGGTAGATGGAAAGTTATCCCAGAAGAATAGAGAGAAGGTGTTGAAGGAGTTCAGTGAGACCAAAACTAAGCTGGGAATTAACTTCTATAAATTGCAACTGAGTTTTCACATGAAAATCAACTATATATATTTCATATCACTTTGTTTCTTATTTGGTTTTTCAATTTCAGGTTTTGTTTATGTCACTTAAGGCAGGAGGGGTAGGAGTAAACCTGACTACTGAGTCCAACGTGTTTCTGATGGTAATTCTTGCTTTAATCATGATATACAGAATGTTGTACGTTTCACCATCTGGTTTTCTCTCTTTCATACAAAAAAATAGGATTCGTGGTGGAACCCTACATTTGAAGAGCAGGCAACCATGAGGATTCACAGAATCGCAGAAAAGGCAGGTTCGAGTGAGGAGGTTCATTGTGAAGGCAATCAAATAGCTCTAATTGTTTTGTATTAAGTGAAATTTGATACTTGCAATAAGAGACTTACGCACAATTATGATGTTATGTAACAGGACACATTTGAGGAGAGGATGCAGCAGGTACAGGCCAGGAAGCAGAGAATGATTGCAGTATCCCTCATAGATGAGGAAGTGAGAAGTTCCCATATTGAGGAACTTGAGAAGTTGTTTGGATGTATATATATATATATATATATATATATAAGGGACTCTTCCATTGCGCACTCATTTTGTGCGCACTCCTGTGCACACTCTCCCACAACTATCTGATAAGGAAAACGATCATGATCTTGATCGTGAGGATGACATTTTTCCCCTCTTCTCCATTATTTCAAGGGGGTTTTGGTCATTTTCCTCCTCCAACTATCCCTTCTATAATCTTCTCTCTCAGTTCTTTCTTGTCCAAATCTCAAGCCCGATCGTTCTCCAAATCCCTAATCTCTCATTCTTCACCTCCAAACCCTAGCTCCACTTAAGGGGGAGCTCGATGCCTCTCTTCGCCATCGATCGTGATGCCCCCGATGCCCCTCTCTATCTCGCTCGAAATTCCCTCAAAACTTGATCATTCCCCAAATTCCCAATCTCTCCCTCTTCACTTCCATACCCTAGCCCCATATCAAGGGGAACCTGATGCCCTTCTTTGTCGTCGATCTTGAAGCCCGCAATGCCCCTCTCCATCTTGCTCGAAATCCTCTCGAAACCCTAGCCGTCTACATCTCCAAACCCTAGCCCTCGACTCCTCTCTCCTTCTCAAGCTCACCACTGCACTGATGCCCCGAACACTTCTCTCTAAAGGCTTGGATCCAGGGCTCCGCATCCTACACCTCCATCGACCCTCTTATTGAAGGCCAATTTTGAATCTCAATTGAATGTTATTTTGAAACTCCTATATTCATGTTGCTACTTTTTTCGGTGTGGGAGCAAACAGATAGTGAGTTAATAATGAATGGAAACTACTAAAAATCAAACCTGTGCCTTGGCCTTTAAAAGACGTTAGAGCTCCTGAGATTGAATCTGGATCGTTGATTGATCTCCTGTGATCTGAAATCGACGGTTGTTGATGCGGCCGATGGACTTGCAAAACGTCTAAAACACCGGGGGGTGGGCCCCGGCGACAGACCCTCCGACGCTCAAGTCAGATCCAGAAAGAGAGAGAGAGAGAGTAAAACTGGTGAATTGTTGATTACCTGGAGTATTTATATACCTGAGAGACATTCTAGAAGCCAAATCGTGACCGTCGGATCTTTCATGTCTCCCCCCTGAAGAGATAAGATATCCCTGTGAGAGGATAAGAGATGAGACTCCTAGCCATCATGGGCTGTGTGTCTCTCTTAGTAGGCCTAGTTTGTCGCTTTTCATGGGCTTAAGAGAAGCCCATGTCTTGGAGTAGGCCCAGGCCTGTAAAATAGGCCTGTGATGGCTAATATGCCTGTAGACGCTTTGAGATCCGTGCAAGGATCGTACGGCTCTAATCTGCTGTGATTTATACCATCATCATAAGCCTTCCCCTCCCAGAAGGCAATTTTCATGGCTTTCTAGAAGTAGTACGTCTTATTTTCAGAGTCTGGCGAATAATCTTAGTAGTCGGAGTGTTCAGAGATACCTGGAACTGATCTGTGGCTTCTGGAGGCAGTGAATATTTTCCTGAATTTTTCCATATTTTATCAGATTTTTCTGTGTTTTCTGGAATTTTCTGGGAATTTTTCCATAGTTCATCGGATTTCTCCGAATTTTATGGAATGCTCTAAAGTCTCAAAATAACTCTTTCGAATTTTATAATTAATAAATTCAACTTAATTATTTTTTTCGAATTTTTTAATTATTTTTCCAAATTTAAATAATTATTTTTCAATTTTCAATTGATTTTTTGAATTAAAAATTATTTTAAAATGTTTTTTCCTGATTTATCGGAGCTGACGCAATATTTGAAGCGATCTGGGGAGCAGATCATGGCTGGGCTCGCGCACTGAGGCGATCTGACGGTGGAAAGGTGAGATCAAGCTGGAAAAATCCTCGAGCGTTGATCACGTGCTAGCGATCATTTCGTGGAGATCGAATGGCCAGCCCTCGTTTTCTTCTACCCCTCAGCTCGGCGAACCAAATCATCGAGCTACCGCTATTGCTGCTGAGTCTTGGGGAACCCTTTCGTGCTGCCACTCTCTCCTCCGACCTATCGGAGTGTTGGGCTAGCTCCGTTCGGCCGAGCTGTAAGGGAAGAGGGAGCCGTAGGCATTGAGAAGATGCGACGATGGGAGTAGCTCTGTTTTCGGTTGTGCTATGGCGATAGCTTGCAATTGCCGAGCCGTGGTGACTGTGGAGATTTGCCGCGCTACTAGAGCACTCCGCTGAGTTTCGCCGAGCTACGAAGGTTTTGAATCTGCTGAGCTACGAACTTGAGGTCTCACCGAGCTATGGGATATCGAGTCTCCGCTAAGCTACGGGTTCTCTCCGCTGAGCTATGGTTTTGCCAAGCTACGGGTTCTCTTCGCCGAGCTACACAGCTCTCTCGCCAAGCTACGGTGCTTAAGTTTTCTCCGAGCTATGGGTTCGAATTCTTTGGCAAGCTATGGCCATGGAGTGCCCTGCCGAGCTACAATAGCTCATTTTTCGCCGAGCAATGGACTTGGGCCCTCGTCTCGCCGAGCTATGGGATAGCTTGTCTCGCCGAGCTATGGAGATAAGACACTTTCACTAAGCTATATACTTAGGATTTTTTGGAGCTTTGGATGCTCTGTTTCATGGCGAGCTTGGCACCGTCTTCGTTCGACGATCTTGTTGATGGTGGCGACGTGCTCTGGCCAGGAACGAGGCTTGATCTCATTGTGGGAGTTGGAGTGAGGAGGAGAGGCGAGTCGACGAGCTTTCATTGTTGGTTTCTGACGAAGTGATCGAAGGGTTTTTGGCGGGAGTTTTCAAAGAAGAAGGAGAGCGAGAGGAAGAAGAGAGGAGAAGAGGAGAAGTGGAGCGGTGATTCTGGGTTTCAGGTTTTGGACCCGTACCCGTTAACACCCTTAGCCTCTCTTTCTGATTTGAATTTGTTTGCGGGTTTGGGTTTGTGGATCCGAACTCGACCCGGCCTCATCCCTTCACTCATCTAATCGCAAGTTCACTTTTTTTAGGGGGGGTTTGATGTATTTTTGAGTTGAATTTGCATAGAATTTTTTTACACGTATATTGTTGTGTATATGTAACAACATATATATACATGTAGTTAATCATATGTGTATACCCAGCTTTTTACTTCGTTACCCTCGATTGGTGGATTTTGTACACACATAGATGGTTGTGATAAGAGAGCTGTTGCAGACTTGCTATTTGATCCCAACAAGTTGTTGTGGCATATCTGGGACAAAGTTGAACGTTCGAGCTTGTCATTTGCGCCCGACAAATGTAGAGATAACTCTTCGGCTGAGTTGACATAGAAACTGTCGTTTGATCCCGGCAAATTTGTAGGGGCAACTCGTGGCTGAGTTGGCATCGAGTTCGCTGTTTGATCCCAGCGAGTTTAGAGAAGACTCTATGAGAGAGTTGGATGTTGCACCTGCTGTTTGCACCCAGCAAGCGTATAGAGACAACTCTGAGATAAAGTTAATGTAGAACTTGCTGTTTGACCTCGGCGAGTTTCGAGATAACTCTGAGATAGAGCAGATGTATAGCTTGCCGTTTGATCCCAACAAGTTCGTAGAGACAACTCTGTGGTTGAGTTGACATAGAGCTCGCTGTTTGATCCCAGCGAGTTTAGAGAAGACTCTATGAGTGAGTTGGATGTTGCACCTGCTGTTTGCACCCAGCAAGCGTGTAGAGACAACTCTGATATAAAGTTGATGTAGAACTTGCCATATGACCCTAGCGAGTTTCGAGATAACTCTGAGATAGAGCGGATGTATAGCTTGCCGTTTGATTCGACAAGTTCGTAGAGACAACTTTATGGTTGATTTGACGTAGAGCTTGCTGTTTTGTTCCCAGCAAGTTTGGAGAGAACTCAGTAGGAGAATTGAGTGCTGAACTTGCTGTTTGCGCCCAGCAAGCGTGTAGGGTCAACTCGTTGATTAAGCTGGTTGTTGCACTTACTGTTTGCGCCTAGCAAGCATGTAGGGTCAACTCGTTGATTGAGTTGACGTAAAAACTGCCGTTTGACCCCGGCGAGTTTAGAGAAGACTCTATGTCAGAGTTGGATGTTCAAGCTTGTCATTTGCGCCTGACAAGTTTAGAGGGACATTGCACCTGCCATTAGCGCCCAGCAAGCGTGTGGAAACAACTTCTTGATTGAGTTAGTCTAGAAACTGCCATTTGACCCCGGCAAGTTTATAGACAACTCTAAGATAGAGCTGATGTAGAAATTGCCGTTTGATCCCGGCGAGTTTGTAAGGAGAGCTATGAGATGAACTTGAGCTTGAACTTGTTGTTTGACCCCGACAAGTTGTCAATGACGCTTGGGCGAAGACCAATGCGCTGAACTCATTGTTTGGGACCAACAAGTTATTAATGGTGTTCAAGTGGCAATCAGATCGTAGACTTGTTATTCAAAGACAACAAGCGTAGGCAAAGCTCATGCAGTGAGCAAAGCGTAGAACTTGTTGCTCGGAGCCAACAAATTGTAGATGGTGCTAGGGCGATGACCATGGTGTTGAACTTGTTGTGGGGAGCCAAAGAGCTATTTGGTGAAGCTTGGGCGAAGACCAAAGCATTGAACACATTGTTCGGAGCCAACGAGTTATTTGGCGGAGCTTGAGCAAAGACCAAGGCATTGAACCCGTTGTTCGGAGTCAACGAGCTTTTTGGAAGAGCTTGAGTGAAGACCAAGGCATTGAACTCGTTGTTTGAGCCAACGAGCTATTTGGTCGAGCTTAAGCGAAGACCAAGGCATTGAACTCATTATTTGGAGCCAATGAGCTATTTGGTGGAGCTTAAGCGAAGACCAAGGCATTGAACTTGTTGTTGTGAACCAACAAGTTGTTGGTGGAGCTCCAGTGAAGAGTAGAACACTTAACTCGTTGTTTGGATCCAACGAGCTATTGATGGAGCTCAAGCAACGAGTGGAGCGCTGAACTCGTTGTTTGGGACCAACAAGTTGTTGATGGAACTCGGGCAGCGAGCGGAGTGCTTAACTCGTTGTTTGGAACCAATGAGCTATTGGTGGAGCTCAAGCGGCGAGCGGAGTGCTTAACTCGTTGTTTGGAGCCAACAAGCTATTGATGGAGCTTGAGAGAAGACCAAGGCATTGAACTTGTTGTCTGGAGTGAACGAGCTGTTTGGTGAAGCTTAGGCGATGGCCAAGGCATTAAACTCATTGTTTGGAGCCAGCGAGCTATTTAGGGAGCTCAAGCGGCGAGCGGAGCGCTGAACTTATTGTTTGGAGACAAATGAGTTGTAGCTCAAGGGATGAGCAAAGCGCTGAACTCATTGTTTGGGACAAATGAGTTGTTGAGGGAGCTCAAGCGGCGAGCGGAGCGCTGAACTCGTTGTTTGGGACAAACGAGCTGTTGAGGGAGCTCAAGAGGCGAACGAGATGCTGAACTCGTTGTTTGGGACCAATGAGCTGTTGATGGAGCTCAAGCAGCGAGCAGAGTGCTGAACTTATTTTTTGGGACAAACGAGTTGTTGATGGAGCTCGAGCAGCGAGCAGAGCGCTGAACTCATTATTTGGGACAAACGAGTTGTTGATGGAGCTCAAGCGGAGAGTAGAGTGCTGAACTCGTTGTTTAGGACCAACGAGTTATTGATGGAGCTCAAGCAGCGAGTGGAGCGCTGAACTCGTTGTTTGGGACAAACGAGTTGTTTGGTAGAGCTTGAGCGAAGAGCGGAGATCGAGGTGTTGGACCCGTTGTTCGATGTTGACGAGCGGTTGGCTGGAGGAACCTAAGTGGCGTGCATCGCGCCGAACTCATTGTTAGAGCAGATGAGTTGTGGGTATTCTGAATCTTCTTAGTGTGGAAGTAAAGTCACTTGTGTTTATTCAGCATTGAGATGATTCCATTCTTCTTTTCACTGACAAGTGGTTGCGTGCCTGGAATGAGGTTCCCCGGGATACTGAGCTTGTCCTCCTTTGTGATACGCTGTGCTTGACGGAGTTGTAATTTACCCGTTTGCGCGGTGCTTCAAGCGAGACGGAGTTGGAGGTTGCTCAAGTGAAGGAGGCCGAATAATTCTGGAGTTTGCTCGTCTAAGGAAGACTTGTCTTGAATATCATTATCAAGAGTTGAGGCGGCCCTATGGAGCTGTTAGCTGGTAGGAGGCCGGCGAGGAGTTTTGTTTCTCTTAGGTAGAGCATCCCTCCAGTGTCTTTAGCTGAAAGAACAGCTTTCATGACAGTTTGTTGTACAGTGTTCGCAAGACTTTCGGTAGTGATTCTTAGACGTGAAATGTGAAGTCATTGTAACTTTGTTGTTGTAATGAGACTTGTAGTTTGAGGAATGAGAAGTCTTCTACATGCTTGTGTTTTGTCTTGTGATACATCATCTTGGGGGTTGGCTAGTCATATGAGCTGATTTTAGGAGAGTTAGACTTTGGACTAGCCGTTTTGCATTTGCAGACATCTGTAGTGCTACTGGATCTGAACATATTAGTTGGTGATAGTTCTGTGATTTGAGGGATTCATTTCATATGCTTGATCCTTGCTGTCATGGTTGATGTGCCATCGACGAGTTCTTTGTCTCTAAATAATAGGGCCTCAAGTCTGTTGCGTATAGCTTAAAGAACTATCGACGGTGTGTGATGGAGTGTAGCATTGCTCCTTCTTGAACCCAGCTAGTTGTAGGGACAACTCTGAAGGAAATTTGTTTTCCAAACTTGCTGTATAGGGCCTCTGACAGATTATGAGAGTCACATCGAATGGAGAGTCGAACCCCAAGTGCGACTTTTTACAAGTGTTACTAGGATAACTTCGATCCATGATTTTGGACTTATTAATCTGTTGTTGAGGAAATTTAACTAGTTGTAGGAACAGATCGAATGGCGAGTTGAACTCTGAACGTGTGTCATTACAGGTTGCGAGTGTAACTCTGAACCATAAACATGGATTCCAAACTTATTAGTTTAAGTATTAACAAGTTGCAGGAGCAGCTCGAATGGTAAAGTGTACTCTGAACTTGCTTCTTTGCAAATTGACAGGGTCTCTTTTGAACCATGAACTGGACTCCGAACCGGTCGACGAAGCATTGACGGATTGCAGGAGCAGATCGAATAGCGAAGTGCACTGTGAATTTGTGTTATTACAAATTGTTTAGAGTCCCTATCGAGCCATGGGTATGGACTCTGAATCCATCTTACGGGGAGATACGCAACTAGTGTTTGGTGCTTCTTAAGTGTTTAAGTGTGGCACTCAATTTGTTGTTTCCAAGCCTCCAAGGAAGTTCAACTAGTTGCAGGAACAGATCGATCAGTGAGTTGTGTTCTAAGCATGCGAGGTTGCATGTTGTAACTCCCAAGTTCTGGATTCCAAACTTGCGTTGAGGAATGCTTGTAACAAGTGCCTAGCACCGCTTTAAATGTTAGTTGGTCATGTATCTCGTTGTTTGCATTAATGAATCAACAAGTTGTAGGAGCAGATCGAATGGCGAAGCACTTTGAGCTTGTTTTATTGTAAATTGTTGTAATAACTTCGCACTATGGATGTGGGATTCGAACATGTCTTGTAGGATGTTTTTAACGATTTTTGGGAGCCATTTTTGTGTACTAGTTTGGCACCCAACTCGCTCTACTTCACAAGGTGTTCTACTGTCCAAGTCCCTGCTGATATCTCCCTGCCCTCCAGGGTCTTCAAGTTGATGAACCATCAGGCGAACATTTTTTTAGACCTTGCCTAGACTTGCATATTTTGGAGGGAGCCCCCCATTGTTTTGCATAGAGAAAGGGAAATTTTCTGATGTACCAATGTGTTTAGACAAGATTATTTATCTCCGTTGAATCAGTGGAGTGGCTTCGGGCGAGGGATTCAGGTTTATTATTGTGTCATGACAAGAACTAGTTTGGACCTGGTGAAAGATGAGGTTTCAGGTTTGGAAGTTCTTGGTATAGTTGGTTATGGCAGAGGCTTCAAGCTCGTTTACAGTTTTTCAATTGTTCTGACTGTTTTCTGGCGGTAGCTCTATGGTGTCGAGGGAGAGAATGGAGCCCCCCCATTGTAGCGGTGTAGCATGTTCGTGTCACCACTTGAATTCCTACTGCTTGGCCTATGCCAACTGTTGTTGGGTTCGTTTTCGTGTGAAATGCAAAGGCAATTGCATGTAATATCGCCCAGCCTGGACGACCGAATATGGCATTGTATGCAGCTTTGACATCGACTACCATAGAGTCCAGTGCTTCCGTTTGAATAACGGGCCTTTCTCTGCTGTTACGTCGAGTGTGACAATTCCCTCGACTTGCACAGGTGCACTTGAGGAGTCATGAAGTATATAACCAGCTGGCTTGAGTTGGTCCTGAGAGAGCTTGAGAGCCTGAAATATGGCCATGAAGAGGTTGTTTACTAAACTGCCATTGTCCACCAGGATGCGGCGTACCTCATAATTTAGCATATGAATGTTTATGACCAATGCATCGCAATGAGGTGTTTGGACGCTTTCTAAGTCCTTGTCAGAGAAAGATATCAGGATCCTGGTGCGTTTGGCAGGCAGAATGTTATCTATGGAGTTGACTTTGCAGATGAAAGCTTTGTGGGAGGAGTTGGAATCTCCCTCCATCAAGTCATCATGAACGGAGTGGAGGACGGTCATGTGTTCAGAGTCTTGCGACTCGCATGGCCTCTGCTGATGCTTATCAGCCCCCCGGAACGGAGAATTTTCGGCGTTGTTGTCTTTCTGAACGAAGTTGGAGAGATAGCCCATGCGAACCAGGGCTTCCAGTTCTTCATTATGGGCTCGACGGTTGTAAGTAGTGTATCCTTGATCTCTGTGAAATGTGCACCACTTATTTTTGTCTCTTCTTCTACTAGACATTGACATCGTGAGGGGAAGGAGGATTATTCCGTCCTCCTCCACTTCCAAGAGGATGGCTGATACGCCTGCATTGAGAGGAGTGAATCTGTCGAAGCATGACGCTAGAGTTGAACGGCATGAACTTGCACTGTTTTTCTGAACTTTCCTGAGTTCTTCCTCGCTTGTGTTCTTCCGTTTATTCCCGGAAGATGAATCGTTATTGCCTTGAGGATATAGACCTTCCTCGACCATGATGTATCTGTCACTCCTTTCCAAGAGCTTAGTTACATTTTTGGGAGGTCGTTCTGTGAGATAGGCTTTCTGGTCTTTGTCAGCGACATTGTGGCAAAAAGCTGTAGTTGCGACTGAAGTGTTCAAGGCAGAAATTAGCCTTGCTTCAGTAGTAACATGCTTGACGAAGTCTTGCGGCAAAAGAGCGGAAGTTGCGACTGAAGTGTTCAAGGCATAAATTTATCTTGCTTCAGTTGTAAAATGCTTGGCGAAGTCCTTTAGCAGTTCTCCATCTTTTTGCTTCAGTTCTAGTAAGGAGACACTGGTATTTTCAGCTCTCTGACTAGTAACAAAGTGTGCAACGGAGAGTTCCTCGAGCTGATTGAAGGAAAACATGGATTCGGGTTTTAGAAGTGGATACCATTCCCTAGTGTATCATTTCAGTGTAGCGGGAAATGTCCGACACATGAGTGCATCGGTGGCGTTATAAAACATCATAAGTGTCTTAAAGCTCTCGATATGGTCCGTCAGGTCTGATTCCCCGTTGTAGGATCTGAATTGAGGAGCTTTGAAGCTCCTTGGAATGGGTGCATTGACAATGGTTTTGCTGAAAGGGACGTTGATTAGTAGGGCAGTAGGCCCTGTTGAACCATTTTCTCTCATTCTTCATCTGCTCTAGACGATCTTGTACTTCTTGGATGCGGCAAAGGACTTGGTCGCCCTCCTTTTAGAATCCAGTTGAAGCATTATGGACTGAGATGCAGTCGTACTGAGGATGTTGTTCAGGACGGTTTTGTCAGGAGTCCCTCGGTGTCGCTCCGTTGGAAGGAGCGTGATTAGGCTGTCGGGATGACTGTTGAGGAGGAATCTGATCTTCCATAGAAGGAGCTGGTTGACGAAGAGTGGTAGTGCGACGGCTGGAGGCCGTCCCTTTACCTCTTAGTCTTTGTGGCATGGCGATAAGTCTTACTTGTGTAGTTTCCCACGGACGGCGCCAATCTGTTGCTGCTTTTTTCGGTGTGGGAGCAAACAGATAGTGAGTTAATAATTGATGGAAACTACTAAAAGTCAAACCTGTGCCTTGGTCGTTAAAAAATGTTAGAGCTCCTGAGATTGAATCTGGATCGTTGATTGACCTCCTGTGATCTAAAATTGACGGTTGTTGACGCGGTCGATGGAACTGCAAAACATCTGAAACACCGGGGGGGGGGGCCCCAGCGACAGACCCTCTGACGCTCAAGTCAGAACCAGAAAAAGAGAGAGAGAGAGTTAAACTAGTGAATTATTGATTACCTAGAGACTGAGGAGGGGGAGGAGTATTTATAGGCCTGAGAGACATTCTAGAAGCCGAATCGTGACCGTCGGATCTTTCATGTCTCCCCCCACTGAAGAGATAAGATATTCCTGTGAGAGGATAAGAGATGAGACTCCTAGCCATCATGGGCTGGGTGTCTCTCTTAGTGGGCCTAATCTGTCACTTTTTATGTGCTTGAGAGAAGCCCATGTCTTGGAGTGGGCCCAGGCCTGTAAAATAGGTTTGTGATGGCTAATCTGCCTGTAAACACTTTGAGATCCATGCAGGGATCGTACGGCTCTGATCTGCTACGATTTTTACCATCATCAATTCACTTTCAAGTATTTGAATAGTTTTTGCTGCTTCTTTTACTTATTTTGTTACTTCTTATGGCTATGATGATATCTGATGCTCTTGATACTACATTTGAAAACAACAGCCAAAATAAGTAACAAAATAGGCAAAACAACATATATCAAAGACATCAATATCGTCATAGCCATAGGGAGTAATAAAATAGGCAAAACAAGCAGCAACAACTATTAAAATACTTGAAAGTGAAAATAGGAGTTTCAAAATAGCATTCAAAATTGGCCTTCAATAAGAGGGTTAGTGGAGGTGTAGGATGCAGAGCCCTAAATCCAAACCATTAGAAAGGAGCATCAGGGAAGAGGGGCATCAGTAGTGTTGAGTTTGAAATGGAGAGAGGAGTTGAGGGCTAGGGTTTCGAGGCAATTTTGAGCGAGATGGAGAGGAGCATTAAGGGCATCAAGATCGACGGCAGAGAAGGACGTCGGGCACCCCCTCAGGTGGGGCTAGGGTTTGGAAGTGAAGAGTGAGAGATTGGGGATTTGGGAAACGATCGGGTTTCGAAGGGATTTCGAGCGAGATGGAGAGGGGCGTGGGCGCCTCCTGAGGTGGATCTAGGGTTTGAAGGTGAAAAGGGAGAGATTGGGGATTTGGGGAACGATCAGGTTTGAGATTTGAACGAGAGAGGACCGAGAGAGAAGATGATGAAGGGGTAGTTGGAGGAGGAAAATGACCAAAAACCCTTTGTAATAATGGAGAAGAGGGGAAGAAATGTCAGTCGCCCGATCAAGATCATGATCCTTCTCTTGATCGGACAGCTGTGAGAGAGTGCGCACAAAATGAGTGCACAACAGAAAAGTCCGCATATATATATATATATATATATATATATATATATATATATATCTTATCTTCATGATCAAGTGAGAACTTTTTTGGTAAGAACTACGTGAGTATTTTTGTTTCGAATAATAGATAAAAGGTCTGAACCGTTCATTTTGATCTACATGACTAATTTAGTCTATGGATGGAAAATTAAGTCGTTTGAGATTCGTTTGTCTGTGCATTGAAGTGTTACAATTTGTATGGCTGCAAAATTGTTATTTTTTATAATGACATGATGTATGGACAAATGAATTTCAAATAACTTGATTTTATATTTCTAGACTAATTTAGTCATGTTAAACGATGTGAATGATTTAGATCATCAATAGGATGTATATGTGTGGAGTTCGCATAAAAATGTGTACGTTGAAAATTGTCTCATCTCTATAATACTTAGCAGCCAAAACTACAAAGTAAAAAAAACGTGCAAATATTTTGATCATGGTTTCGAAGATGTTGTGGGCTTCAAAAGCAGTCACCCACCCCAAGATCTCCACTATCTATAGAGGCTTATCATCATTTAATTTGATTAATTAATGCTATATTTCATATATCGATTTTGTTGTGGTTTTGGTAAATTATGCATTTAATCTTATGGACCGTACAAAATTTTAGCTAAAGTTTAGATATTTTTAAATGAGTTTGAATATGTGCGATGTGTTGTATGGATAACTTAGAATTATATATTTTAACAAACACAGTTCATAAAATTATTTTTATATGATTCTCTTAGCCTATCATCTTTACCCTAACTTGTACTATAATACATGATTTATAATGTATAACATATTTAGTGAATATTAATGATGTTATAATGTACCTGTTAATATAAATTAGTTGAATTTGGAACATCTTTTCATAAAGTCGGTGTAATTTTTTGGATTAAAATATTTTATTATCATGAACAATTTATTTAAGCGCTCTGTTGGATATAATTGGAATTTCGGAGTTTCGACAATTGAATGAATATTGTGATTGAGTCTGTAGGTGCATTGTTGTATTAGATACTTGAGTTTGGACAGTGTGTTCATCCTTATTAAATAACTGTTGAATATTGATATGCTAGATGAACTTTATACAGTAAAAAAGCTTTATGTATAGAATAAGTTCAGCCCAATTTTTGGCCAAGTCTGTGCAATTTGCACAGGGATATCGTGGAATTCAGATTGAACAGTCACACAAAATCGAACAACGAAAGGGTAAGACTCTTCATCTTAACTGCAATTTTTATTTAAGAACTTTTTGTTCGCTAACTTGGATTTTAACTCAAGGGTTTATGTGAAGATTCATTTAAAGGAAATGCATCGAAAGTAGGATAGTGAGTACCTAAAAGAAGAAGAGCTTAGAGTTGAAGAAGATAGCGAGGATGAAGAGTTGAGGTACTATGAATATTTGCTTTATTCCGTTCAATGCATGCATTTTTTAGCTTTAGTAATATTCAATATGGTTTGACAGTAATTTTATAAACCATTTGCTTATGTGAGGATGATAATAAAGATTTCAGTAATTACAGTGTGGATGATATTCATAAGTTTCTCTCAATTCTCTCACACTTTTTTGGAGTTCTATAAAATTTTATGATTCCCTCTAAACTATTTAACTATGTAATTTGCACATGATAACACTAGTATATTTTATAGTGTCATATTTATGTATGTGTACATAGGGATTTCATAATTTCATCATAGCTCAATTAACTCTTTCTTCAAATTAGCAACAAGAGGTTTGAAGATCGTTTGTCCATGCTAAAAGTGGTTGAAAAATAAATGGGTTTTCAATAACATACAAAAGGTGAACCGTGTGATACGTGGGTAAGTCTCCAAATGAGTTGATTTATATTTACACATACGTCTTATGAAATTAGAAACATAATAAACAGTATGTATCGTCATATAAAGTCTCACATATAAGTACTCTATATACGGAAATTTTTCTCCTACAAGTATGGGCTTCCCTTTCCTCTGTTGTTAAACTTATTGGAATGACACAATTATTAATTATATTTTGTATTGAACTAAAGATCTGCGTGCCTCCACACTTATTTTTTGTAACACCCCAAATTTTTTTTTTTTTTGAAAACCAAACCTCCAAATTCAATTCTATCAATTTCTATATCACTTTAAACATAAACTAAATAGTTATATTTCAATAAAAATTTCGGCAGAGTTTCCCCTATAATTTTTGCCCCGAAACACAATTGGCTTACGGAATTCTGCTCTAAATTCCGTAGCTCACATCACAGGCAATAATATCATGGGCTCCCCAGGCCAAAATGAGCAGAATCACACAGGCAATATAATATAATGCGCTGGGGGCCAAACTCATAACGGATTATCAAATATTAAATAAAAACCATAAATTCTTTTGAAAACATAAAAGATTTTTGTAAAAATTTAGGAAAACCTTTTTAGAAACCAACCACAGAACCCAATACTCCACAACGAGGTGGGTACGGGCTTTCTCACCTCATCACAGCAATATATACTTATACTATTGCCATAATACAAAATAATACATCAATATTCACCTTCTACTTATACTAAATACATAATCAATCAAACATCTCGATAAAATAAAATTCCTAACTCTATCACTACCTCGTCATGCTGCTACCAACCTGCAAGAGAGTTAGGGTTGTCCACTCTCAGGGAGGGACCCCCCTAACCCCCAGAAAACATCAGGGGTTAGCCATTTCTGGTGTGAGTATAATTTAAAAATCTAACAAATAAATTAAATTGTATAACAAAAATAATTTAAACTTACAACCATCAAGTAAGAAGATACATCTTGAACCTCTGAACTTAAAAACATCATCAATACGGCTTTATATTCAAATACTCTTCAAATCTGTATCAAATTATAAAATTACACATACTCCCACATTCTACTATATATTTCACATCAACCTCATATCTATCCTTACTTTATATTCGCACAATACGAATTTCCATTCAATCCATTCCTTTTCAATTTAAATTTCCTAACCCGAATATTCATCATTCCACAATTATCGTCATATCACCAATTCTTCATTTATAGATTTATAACTACAGGATGCTACTACATATTTCTTCATTTTTATTTAGCCAGGCACTTCATTTACTTGCATTATATCAACAACTCACTTACTCCTCCTGAAAGTGGTGCCAAGGCAGGTAGTTCCCACCATTTCCATGGAAATAGCGGGCGAGTAGTTCCCCGACACACTTCCAAGATACACAAACTCATATCGCAACATACCTTCTTTAATAACCATTTTCATAGCCAATCTCATAATACAGGTATTTATTTTATTGTATTATATCAAATATCACATCATAAACACATCACTAATTAGAATGCTTATTCTCATTGCATCAAAACATATTTTATAGCTCATTCTCATCTCATTATATCACTTAGTTACTACTCAATCGAATTGAGAATTTAAACTTAATTTCATTTTCACTTATATCTCAATCTACCATTAATTTCACTTTCATTCTCATCAATTTATACTTTATATTCCAAATATAGTTTGGGCAATCACATATCACACCCCAAAGCTGATAGCTTAGGTATTAATCACCACACCCCAAACACATAGTCTGGGTAATATCACATCACATCTCAAGCCAATAGCTTGGTTATTGATTTACTTCAATTACTTTTCATCTTCACTTTACTTAATTCTTCATTGCCATAAATCATTACCACTATCATGCCAACTCACCCTGCGAATTATGCCAAGGCAGGTAGTTCCCACCATTTCCACGGAAATAGCAGGCAGGTAGTTCCTTGACACAATTCCAAGGTGTAACAACTCATACCATACTGTATTTTACTTTAATGATCACACACATAATACAATTTCTTCGTATTATTCATGATAACACATCTCTTTTATTATTTTCATCTTAAATTAATCACATGCTGCATTTATCATTTCTTTTCATACACTAACTCATAACACGTTCACTTTCACATTTACTTCATTCACAACAACTTTCTTTCCCACACACAGTTCACATTTCACTATTCACTTTCTTTTCGACACGCAATTCACATTTTACTATCCACTTTCTTTTCCACGCACAATTCACAATTTACTACCCACTTTCTTTTCCACGCACAATTCACATTTTACTATCCACTTTCTTTACTCTCACATTTTTATTAACAGAAAGTTATTTTATTAGTTTGTCGACCAGAGAGCCACAGTATCCCAACATACTGAAAGCCGACAGCCCAGTAAATACGCGGTCCGATGCTCACACAGAGTCTTACTCGTCCGAGGCTACGTCTTCCTCCTAGCCGAACTAGCGAGGGAAAAACCACGCCCCAGGTAAACTGGGTACTTCCTCGCGACGTCTGTCATCGAGGGAAAAACCACGCCCCAGGTAAACTGGGTACTTCCTCCCAGCCAATAGCCAAGAGGGAAAAACCACGCCCCAGGTAAACTGGGTACTTCCTCGCGACGGCTGTCATCGAGGGAAAAACCACGCCCCAGGTAAACTGGGTACTTCCTCCCAGCCGATAGCCAGGAGGGAAAAACCACGCCCAGGTAAACTGGGTACTTCCTCGCGACGGCTGTCATCGAGGGAAACCGGGCCTCAAGCCGATAGCTTGGGCGATAAAATCCATGCACCCCAAACATAGTTTGGGTCCACTATTCCCAAGCTGGTCCTTGGGCATTAGGAGATCTAGCCCAAACCCCTAGGATTGCTGTAGGTACTGGTCAACAAAACCATTTGTTATTAGCGTTAATCATTTCATCTTTTCAGCTTACTTTATCAACACACGCATTTCACTTATGAATTCAATAATTGCCACAACCTTGACTTTAATCACGGGAATTAATACCTCATTTTATTAACACGTACGAGCTAATCTTTTATTTTCATATCAATATACCAGGTTATGCACACACCCTGTTATTCCACACATGACTCATCATATCATATTATTACATAATATTAATGCGCCAAGTTATTTATTTTGCCATAACAATTCACATTAAGGGTACCATGATATTTACTCCTTTATTAAATCACATATAGACATACGCCAAGTTATATCATGAATAAAAGAATTATAAGGCGTTATTCCGTATCGTAAGCATATCAAAATATACCTCATCACATAATAATATCATATGATTACCCATTACTTGTCTTCGAACAAGATTAGAATGTAAACATGCACCCACTTATTTAATTTCATCAATTATTGCTTCACACATCATAATCATCTATATATATATTACAAATAAACACCACACATGCGGGTTTCCCATCATAAGGGGCCAAAACCACTTATTTCCTCTAATTAAATCTTATAATATCTAATTATAGCATACTAGCTCATACATCATGTTTCATATAAGTAAAATCACCTATAAGGGCTTATATGCCCCAAAACATGCACAAAACGGGCACTATAATTACACGGATTTTCAAAACATGATCACAATTACTAATTTTATCTAATTACATCTTACAATATCCATCCATAGCATGCTAGCCCATACACCAGGCTCCGCATATACCCAATTGCCTATATCGGCCTATATACCCCCAAAAACATGCACAAAACGTGCACGGGGTAAAAATATGCATAAACGATTTAATATATTTAGTTCTTATACTTCAACACATCACAATAACCCATACTATAGATTTTATATACTTAAAATAGTCGATTTCATCACATGTCTCAAAAACCCATTTTGGATCCTTAAAAATCCGTATTTTCAACGAAAATTCATTTTTGGCATAACTCCCACAAAACATATCAAAAGGCCACGAAATTTGGCCACAATATAAAATATTCATAAACACAACGTACTCACCTGAAGGCTCGAGCAAACGATGTCCCACGTCCGTCCTGTAGCCAGTCGAAGTTCGACTTTTTCCTCCTAATTGAAAAATTATAGAACCGATTAGTTTAAAGCTCAAAACTCGACCTACGGATCTTCAAATTTCAATCCGTCTTCACCCATGCATCACAGATGACATATGTAGGTGAGCTACATCGATAGATTTCGAATTCGAGTTCTAATACAAACACTCCCTTATTGATCGGAGGCTTTCTAATAAGAAAAATTCATATTTTCTAATTTCTTTAATCCTCTTTTTCCTAATCTCACAAATTTGGGTTGATAATAATAATAGAACTCAATTATACCTCCGAACTCATCAAATTTTCACCTAAACCTCGCTCGGGCATTTCACCGAACACCCGGCGTGCATAATTAGTGTACCCGTATTTTTTTGAGATTCCGATGGGTTTCCAACTCCATAAAATTCTCACTAAACCCATTCTAAATTATTTTCCCTTAATACACAACAATTTCTATAATCCATACTTATCAATTATTCTATTTATTATCCAAATTCTAAAGCAAACACACTAATTAATTTATAACTCACAAACCACTCAATTTCTCACCAATCTTTCTTCTCTATAATTACTAGCATCACCCAATTACCCTACTATATCATTTTCTAGCACTAAAACTCAAAATCATATATTCACATAAAATAGGGTTTCACAATTTCTCACCTTACAAAACATATCCTTGCAAACGGACTCCAAAATTGAAGAGAGCACCTCAAAAATAGCCTAAACCCTCAATTTTTCTTCAAAAATTTCGTTGGAATCACTAGGGTTTTGGAACCCTAGTCATGGCCAGTAGTGGGGTGTCTTGTGCTGGACGAAATGAAGTGGGAGGGGGCGGAGAAGGGGTATGAAGAAGGAAATAAAATGGGAAAACTGCTTATAAGTTCCTATATGACTATAATATTATATATATACCCTTCTAGTCAACATTTCTAGGGTTTTTCTTGTGAAAATCACTCCATAATGTACTTAAATTCCTCCCAATATAAAAATGAATTAGAAATGCATTTTTATGCATAATTGTAATCAAAATCAATAGTTATAAACGATTGCAATACATATAAATATGTATATAGACGAATATCGCAATATTTTTTGAAAAATACTTTCAACTTCAAACTATAATTTAATAACTCGAAAATTTGAACCCCCTATCATGAACAAATGCCCCAAAAAAAATTTCGGGTCAAATCGGATTCGTCTCCTCCGAGAAAACTCATCTCAAAACTCCTATATTGTCAATTTTTCCCGTTTACCCCAAAATTTCAATTTAATCATTCTAATGCTAATAAAATCAATTAATAGGGGTAAATATACTCAGAAACATATTTAAAAATAATTTAAATCAAATAATTAAGGAATTAATAAAAGACAGATGTTACATTCTACACACCTCAAAAGAAGCTCGTCCTCGAGCTATGGGGTTTAAGAAAACTCCTCGAACAATTTCAAGATACTTCCTCCACACCATTACCTAGGATTTCCAGGTACATTATCAACATCAGTACTTCATTGCACCATTAACAACTGAACAACTTGTCGTCAGGTCGGCCGCACTATCGATTTACAATATCCACTAGTTTCATATGATCTGTCACATCCAATGCCACATCTAGCTGGACTTCAACCTGTGGCGACTCCACAACTTGAGATAGATCTCTCACACTTTCTCGACATAGAAACAAGAAATACATTAAGAATGCCCGATATCTCAAAGATACGCTTCAAACAATATACCACAATTCCAATTCTTCCTATAACTCTGACGGGCCATCATATTTCCGGTCTAACTTTTCCCAGTTTCTAAAACGACATACTCCCTGAATAAATGATACTTTCAAGAATACCCAAAATCTTCAATTTCTATCTTCAAAAGGCTTTTGCCGCGAATCTGCATAATCATTTTCTTTGTCAGCTACACACCTCCAAAGAGGCTTATCCATGCTCACCTGATAATTAGTATTCTTCCTCGTTCTAGACCACTAAAATATTTTCCTAGAATTTTGATACATCTTCATACCACCGGGATAGACAATATACTGAATATACTGAGAAATCTCTGTCACCTGCTACCACAAGCCATCCACATCAAGAACACCAAATCTACGATAATAACAAGAATTTTCCCCACTGCCTACTAACCAATTTGCAGTACATTCATTAATCCCATCCAGAATTCGACCATGCATCCTTTGTCGCAAGCAGAAATTTTGAATTCAAGTTTGACTGATCAACTGTAGGATAGACAACTGTATTGATAAACTACCAATATATAAGGTCGGGTCAACCTCTACTACTGAAATAAAATCAAATTGATCTCATGAATTTAACACCGTCCACTCTTGGGACATCATTAAGACAAAAACCTTCTTTCCATTTGCGGCATTCATCACCTTATTTCTTCCCCGGGTGGTATTTTATTTCCATACCAAGCAACCAGGGTACTGAAGCTACGTTTATTGCCTCCTGCTAAAATCATTTGCAAAAACGAGTGTTCAAACTCCTGTGATCAAAGAAAAAGCTAAAACTATTTTTTGAAAAACTAATTTCTCAACACCTTCAATACATGCCATCCTGTCACTAATGTCAAATCTGCGTAATTTATGCACCCCGTATAACCACAACTGCCTCAATGTATAAGCCACAAGCTTGCCTTCATGCATCAAACTGCACCTGATCCTGTACTACAGACACCCGCATCTACTCGGAGAGACACTCCCTTTTCGGAGTAATCAAAACACAAGCTATCGTTAACTCTTCCTAATTCTTCCTTTAACTCTTGAAAATATCTTTCCACGCTGTTCGGATCATACCAACGGCTCATTCTTTATAAGAAAATGAGTCATCGGTATAGCAATAATATAAAATCGAGGGCTGAACCTCCGATAATAGCCAGTAAAAACCAAGAAACTCTGAATCTCCAACACATCCGAGGGCTATTTCCCCTCTTGTCACCCTTTGAAATTTTCTTCGGATCCACAAATACGCTTTCAATAGACACAATGTGTCCCAAAAGTCATGCTTCTCGCCCCCATAATTGGCAATTTACAGACTTAGCATACCACTTTTGGCCCCAACCTATCGATCAGTGCTCCACCATACAACAATTATACACCAAATATCATTCACACATACAATCATACCCTGTTAACATAAGGGTGAAAGGCCCAATTCGTCAAATTCATCAAAACTGCAGGGACGTTCGCCAGCCCAAAAGATATCACTAAGAACTTATCCAATTCATACCGAGTACGAAAAACAGTCCCTAGGATACTTCTCTCTTCAAGGATTATCTGACGGTACTCGGTGTGCAACTCTAGCCATGAAATTAATGGCGCTCCACGCAACTAATCCAACAAATTATCTCTTCTCAACAATGAATACTTAATAATCACCTTAGTTAGTACACCTTCTCGGTGAACTGCTTTCTTTGTTACAATATCGCAGAAGCGCCCTACGGCGTATCACTTGAATCGATACCCTTTATCAATCACATCTCCTCAAATTCTCTTTCATCTTTTCCCATTCCTTAAGTGCTATAACACAAGGTGATTTAAAAATTGGAGTCATACCAAATATCTAATCGATCTTGAACTCCAGAGTTCGCTAAGGTGGGAGACCAAAAACCTCTTCAAATATATCAAAAATTTTGCAAACCCCATCAACAATCTCAATCATCGCCTTAGATATTTCCACCAAACCCAACGAGTATAATTTCATCGTCCATGGCATTATATACAATCAAAACTAGGTTTCATCGGGCTGTCTCACCCGACTCCTTCCTGCACCATACCCCAACTATACATAAGGCTTGCACAACCAATCAATCTCCCCAATGTGGAATAAAACCATAACCACACATCACTCCTTGATCTATAAAATATACACCTATAGATCATACGTCCAGAGGACCTACACCAGATCTCCTGGAAATAGCCCCTTACGGCACACAACAATCAATATACTGGAATACTCCAATAGTACACGAAGTTGCACTGAGATTTCTACAAAGGTCAACCCATATGCAGGGCCATGAAAAATAATGCTGACTCAAAGTCAGACCAAAGTCTAATAAGGATCGCATCCTTCCATGATATAATCTATTCTTCAATAAAACACCCACGTAAAGTACACTCTCTATCTCCGACGAAGCAATAATGAACCCATACTCACATGGCAAGATCACTAGGATTAACAATTTCCTAGTTAACCTAAGCTCTGATACCAAACTGTAACACCCCAAATTTTTTTTTTATTTTTTTGAAAACCAAACCTCCAAATTCAATTCTATCAATTTCTATATCACTTTAAACATAAACTAAATAGTTATATTTCAATAAAAATTTCGGCAGAGTTTCCCCTGTAATTTTTGCCCCGAAACACAATTGGCTTACGGAATTCTGCTCTAAATTCCGTAGCTCACATCACAGGCAATAATATCACGGGCTCCCCAGGCCAAAATGAGCAGAATCACACAGGCAATATAATATAATGCTCTGGGGACCAAACTCATAATGGATTATCAAATATTAAATAAAAACCATAAATTCTTTTGAAAACATAAAAGATTTTTGTAAAAATTTAGGAAAACCTTTTTAGAAACCAACCACAGAACCCAATACTCCACAACGAGGTGGGTACGGGCTTTCTCACCTCATCACAGCAATATATACTTATACTATTGCCATAATACAAAATAATACATCAATATTCACCTTCTACTTATACTAAATACATAATCAATCAAACATCTCGATAAAATAAAATTCCTAACTCTATCACTACCTCGTCAAGCTGCTACCAACCTGCAAGAGAGTTAGGGTTGTCCACTCTCAGAGAGGGACCCCCCTAACTCCCAGAAAACATCAGGGGTTAGCCATTTCTGGTGTGAGTATAATTTAAAAATCTAACACATAAATTAAATTGTATAACAAAAATAATTTAAACTTACAACCATCAAGTAAGAAGATACATCTTGAACCTCTGAACTTAAAAACATCATCAATACGTCTTTATATTCAAATACTCTTCAAATCTGTATCAAATTATAAAATTACACATACTCCCACATTCCACTATATATTTCACATCAACCTCATATCTATCCTTACTTTATATTCGCACAATACGAATTTCCATTCAATCCATTCCTTTTCAATTTAAATTTCCTAACCCGAATATTCATCATTCCACAATTATCGTCATATCACCAATTCTTCATTTATAGATTTATAACTACAGGATGCTACTACATATTTCTTCATTTTTATTTAGCCAGGCACTTCATTTACTTGCATTATATCAACAACTCACTTACTCCTCCTGAAAGTGGTGCCAAGGCAGGTAGTTCCCACCATTTCCATGGAAATAGCAGGCGAGTAGTTCCCCGACACACTTCCAAGATACACAAACTCATATCGCAACATATCTTCTTTAATAACCATTTTCATAGCCAATCTCATAATACAGGTATTTATTTTATTGTATTATATCAAATATCACATCATAAACACATCACTAATTAGAATGCTTATTCTCATTGCATCAAAACATATTTTATAGCTCATTCTCATCTCATTATATCACTTAGTTACTACTCAATCGAATTGAGAATTTAAACTTAATTTCATTTTCACTTATATCTCAATCTACCATTAATTTCACTTTCATTCTCATCAATTTATACTTTATATTCCAAATATAGTTTGGGCAATCACATATCACACCCCAAAGCTGATAGCTTAGGTATTAATCACCACACCCCAAACACATAGTCTGGGTAATATCACATCACATCTCAAGCCAATAGCTTGGTTATTGATTTACTTCAATTACTTTTCATCTTCACTTTACTTAATTCTTCATTGCCATAAATCATTACCACTATCATGCCAACTCACCCTGCGAATTATGCCAAGGCAGGTAGTTCCCACCATTTCCACGGAAATAGCAGGCAGGTAGTTCCTTGACACAATTCCAAGGTGTAACAACTCATACCATACTGTATTTTACTTTAATGATCACACACATAATACAATTTCTTCGTATTATTCATGATAACACATCTCATTTATTATTTTCATCTTAAATTAATCACATGCTGCATTTATCATTTCTTTTCATACACTAACTCATAACACGTTCACTTTCACATTTACTTCATTCACAACAACTTTCTTTCCCACACACAGTTCACATTTCACTATTCACTTTCTTTTCGACACGCAATTCACATTTTACTATCCACTTTATTTTCCACGCACAATTCACAATTTACTACCCACTTTCTTTTCCACGCACAATTCACATTTTACTACCCACTTTCTTTTCCACGCACAATTCACATTTTACTATCCACTTTCTTTACTCTCACATTTTTATTAACACAAAGTTATTTTATTAGTTTGTCGACCAGTGAGCCACAGTATCCCAACATACTGAAAGCCGACAGCCCAGTAAATACGCGGTCCGATGCTCACACAGAGTCTTACTCGTCCGAGGCTACGTCTTCCTCCTAGCCGAACTAGCGAGGGAAAAACCATGCCCCAGGTAAACTGGGTACTTCCTCGCGACGTCTGTCATCGAGGGAAAAACCACGCCCCAGGTAAACTGGGTACTTCCTCCCAGCCGATAGCCAGGAGGGAAAAACCACGCCCCAGGTAAACTGGGTACTTCCTTGCGACGGCTGTCATCGAGGGAAAAACCATGCCCCAAGTAAACTGGGTACTTCCTCCAAGCCGATAGCCAGGAGGGAAAAACCACGCCCCAAGTAAACTGGGTACTTCCTCGCGACGGCTGTCATCGAGGGAAACTGGGCCTCAAGCCGATAGCTTGGGCGATAAAATCTATGCACCCCAAACATAGTTTGGTTCCACTATTCCCAAGCTGGTCCTTGGGCGTTAGGAGGTCTAGCTCAAACCCCAGGATTGCTGTAGGTACTGGTCAACAAAACCATTTGTTATTAGCATTAATCATTTCATCTTTTCAGCTTACTTTATCAACACACGCATTTCACTTATGAAATCAATAATTGCCACAACCTTGACTTTAATCACGAGAATTAATACCTCATTTTATTAACACGTACCAGCTAATCTTTTATTTTCATATCAATATACCAGGTTATGCACACACCCTGTTATTCCACACATGACTCATCATATCATATTATTACATAATATTAATGCGCCAAGATATTTATTTTGCCATAACAATTCACATTAAGGGTACCATGATATTTACTCCTTTATTAAATCACATATAGACATACGCCAAGTTATATCATGAATAAAAGAATTATAAGGCGTTATTCCGTATCGTAAGCATATCAAAATATACCTCATCACATAATAATATCATATGATTACCCATTACTTGTCTTCGAACACGATTAGAATGTAAACATGCACCCACTTATTTAATTTCATCAATTATTGCATCACACATCATAATCATCTATATATATATTACAAATAAACACCACACATGCGGGTTTCCCATCATAAGGACCCAAAACCACTTATTTCCTCTAATTAAATCTTATAATATCTAATTATAGCATACTAGCTCATACATCATGTTTCATATAAGTAAAATCACCTATAAGGGCTTATATGCCCCAAAACATGCACAAAACGGGCATTATAATTACACGGATTTTCAAAACATGATCACAATTACTAATTTCATCTCATTACATCTTACAATATCCATCCATAGCATGCTAGCCCATACACCAGGCTCCGCATATACCCAATTGCCTATATCGGCCTATATACCCCAAAAACATGCACAAAACATGCACGGGGTAAAAATATGCATAAACGATTTAATATATTTAGTTCTTATACTTCAACACATCACAATAACCCATACTATAGATTTTATATACTTAAAATAGTCGATTTCATCACATGTCTCAAAAACCCATTTTGGATCCTTAAAAATCCGTATTTTCAACGAAAATCCATTTTTGGCATAACTCCCACAAAACATATCAAAAGGCCACAAAATTTGGCCACAATATAAAATATTCATAAACACAACATACTCACCTGACGGCTCGAGCGAACGATGTCCCACATCCGTCCTGTAGCCAGTCGAAGTTCGGCTTTTTCCTCCTAATTGAAAAATTATAGAACCGATTAGTTTAAAGCTCAAAACTCGACCTACGGATCTTCAAATTTCAATCCGTCTTCACCCATGCGTCACAGATGACATATGTAGGTGAGCTACATCGATAGATTTCGAATTCGGGTTCTAATACAAACACTCCCTTATTGATCGGAGGCTTTCTAATAAGAAAAATTCATATTTTCTAATTTCTTTAATCCTCTTTTTCCTAATCTCACAAATTTGGGTTGATAATAATAATAGAACTCAATTATACCTCCGAACTCATCAAATTTTCACCTAAACCTCGCTCGGGCATTTCACCGAACACCCGGCGTGCATAATTAGTGTACCCGTATTTTTTTGAGATTCCGATGGGTTTCCAACTCCATAAAATTCTCACTAAACCCATTCTAAATTATTTTCCCTTAATACACAACAATTTCTATAATCCATACTTATCAATTATTCTATTTATTATCCAAATTCTAAAGCAAACACACTAATTAATTTATAACTCACAAACCACTCAATTTCTCACCAATCTTTCTTCTCTATAATTACTAGCATCACCCAATTACCCTACTATATCATTTTCTAGCACTAAAACTCAAAATCATATATTCACATAAAATAGGGTTTCACAATTTCTCACCTTACAAAACATATCCTTGCAAACGGACTCCAAAATTGAAGAGAGCACCTCAAAAATAGCCTAAACCCTCAATTTTTCTTCAAAAATTTCGTTGGAATCACTAGGGTTTTGGAACCCTAGTCATGGCCAGTAGTGGGGTGTCTTGTGCTGGACGAAATGAAGTGGGAGGGGGCGGAGAAGGGGTATGAAGAAGGAAATAAAATGGGAAAACTGCTTATAAGTTCCTATATGACTATAATATTATATATATACCCTTCTAGTCAACATTTCTAGGGTTTTTCTTGTGAAAATCACTCCATAATGTACTTAAATTCCTCCCAATATAAAAATGAATTAGAAATGCATTTTTATGCATAATTGTAATCAAAATCAATAGTTATAAACGATTGCAATACATATAAATATGTATATAGACGAATATCGCAATATTTTTTGAAAAATACTTTCAACTTCAAACTATAATTTAATAACTCGAAAATTTGAACCCCCTATCATGAACAAATGCCCCAAAAAAAATTTCGGGTCAAATCGGATTCGTCTCCTCCGAGAAAACTCATCTCAAAACTCCTATATTGTCAATTTTTCCCGTTTACCCCAAAATTTCAATTTAATCATTCTAATGCTAATAAAATCAATTAATAGGGGTAAATATACTCAGAAATATATTTAAAAATAATTTAAATCAAATAATTAAGGAATTAAAAAAAGACAGATGTTACATTTTTCCTAATCTATTTTTTTTCCTAATCATGACTCTACACTTATTAATTGCATTTCTAATGAAAGAAGAGATTTATGTCTTGAAAGAAAGAGGTTGATGATAATATATTTTAGAGTGGAGATATTCTACCGTATATTTTCAATTTGTATTTAAGAGAGAGAGAGAGGACCTAGGCAAGTAGATACAGTTAAGAAATTTATATGTAAGAGCATCCAGAGTCGTTTTCTATTTATCCGTTATATGCATTTTATAGCAAACGACACGCTGCAGTCGTTAGCTATTTATGCATTTTTTACGAATACGCAATAGTAGATTGCCATAAATGAGAGATGATATAAGAAAAATGCATATTATAAAGGACGGATCTTCAAGATCCATCCCACAATTTTTATTTTTTTTTTAAATTCTCAGACGGACCTTCGAAGTCCGTCCCTTCAAAAAAAATAATTTTTTCGTAATAAAAAACCCCAAAAGATACGCCTTGATCCTTCCGTCTCTTCCGCAATTTTCGAACGAAACTAGTAGTTCCGTCGCTGGTGATTTTTAAAAAAAATAAATGAATGACCCTTTTGCCCCTCTTCATTCAACGGCTATTTGTGCTTTCTCGGATTAATCCAACGGCTCTTTCTCTATCTGAACAACTCAATAAAATTTGGTTATATATAGTACCCATCATGAACCCAATACAAGCATCACAATTGTCTAAAAAAATATCCTCTAGTAACATCTATTACCTCTCTGTCTTATACTGAGTTTTTTGTGAAAGAAAATAAATGGCGAGCCGAGGTGCAAGGGGGAGAGCATATAAGGCTCAGGAAGATGTTCTTATCTGCCAAAGTTGGATTAGTATAACGCAAGATCCATTGATCTGTCACGATCAATCCGGGGTACAGTTCTTGGAGCAAAATTCTTTTACATTTGAGGTATTATTAGGGACTCCGACCGACAAAACGGTTAGTTCACTTACTAGTCGATTTCAACTTATTTCGGAAGAAGTAGCCCTATTCATAGCGAAATTGAGCAGTGTAGCTACTAGGACCGGTAGCGGAACAACCGAGGCAGATAAGGTATTGTTGCTGCTGATTTTGGGTGTGGGAGCAAACAGACGAATTTGTAAGTTCTTTGAGAAAAACAGTAAAGCGAACCTGTTGACTCCGCCTATGTATTGACGTGTTCCTTACCGCTACCATGAACCTGCACAAAGTTCGATACACCAGGATGGATCCGGGCTACGAATCCTCCGACGCTCTTGTCAATAACCAGGAAGATTAAGAAAGAGCTTTAGGTAGGCAAAGATTCATTACCTTGTAACGGTGGGGAGAGAAGGGTAGTCGCCTTAGGGATTTGTTTTGAGATAAGAACAAATCTCTACTTCCTGGTGTGGATGGATAGAAGTGGTCAAAACCACCTCTTAGGGATAATTACGAATCTGAATCCCTCTTTATCCTTCTGGAATGGTTTGTAACGGGTTGGTACCCGTATCCATTAGGACAGATCCGTTTATGGGTTACTGGGCTTTGGAGAAGAAACCTAGTTCCCATTTCGGACCCGTTTGTACGTGAAGTTACCATTTTGTCCCAGTGAGCTTTAAGATTCGTGCCCGATTTGAACGGTCCCGATTTAGTTCCATTTTTAGCCATATCATGAGCCCCCCATTCCTAAAGACTGTGAGTTACAGCCTTTGCAGAGTAGTTTTACTGTTTCAATAGCGTACGGGACTTTATCGGAGTTCTTAAAGGGAGTTCGGATCTTGTTCAAGGAGTAACGATGTTTTTCTGAGCTGGCAACATGCCCAAAATCATTATTAGGATCTTCTGGATTTTTTGTGATTTTTCCAAAATTTTTAACTATTTTTTGAATCATTTATTTAACTTTGCGAAGCAACAATCTAGTTTTAAAAAGCACTAATTAATTATTTTTACTGGAGCTTAAAATATTCTCCCGAATTTATAATTATTTTTTAGAATTTTTAATAAATTTTTTTGAATTCTTTAATTATTTTTTGCAATTTTTAAATAATTAATTTGAATAATAATTAAAATAAAATAATTAATCATGGAAATAATGACGTGGCGCGATCTGGGACGTCCATCGTGTTTCTGGCGTGAATTTCTGACCGATCTAAGGGCAGATCAGTACGTTGCTGACGTAGCTTGATCTGGGTGGTCGAATCTGGAGCGCGCATCGGGAGGCAAGCAGTTTTCCACAATTGGGGGTCGGTGGCAAGAGTGCTTGGCAACTGTTGCCTAAGTCCAGGGGCACGACACGTGGCACTTTGACCATTGACAGTTGATCGTTTATAGGTCAACGCATTTTCTCGCGTTTGCACGTCGGTGGCAACAGCGCTCGGTACCCGTTGGCGAAGTCCAGGAGCGCGACACGTGGCATTTTGACCATTGACCCGTCAACGCATTTTCTCACGTGATGTCGGTGGCAAGAGGCACACGTTGCCGAAGTCCAGGAGAGATTTTTCTCGTATTTGGACGTCGGTGGCAAGAGTTCTCGGCAAACGTTGCCAAAGTTCAGGAGAGATTTTTTCTTGCATTTGGACGTCGGTGGAAAGATTGCTCAGCATAGGTTACCGAAGTCCAGGAGAGATTTTTTCTCGCATTTGGACGTCGGTGGAAAGAGTGCTCAGCACACGTTGCCAAAGTCCAGGAGAGATTTTTTCTCCTATTTGGACGTCGATGGCAAGAGCGTTCGGCACAGGTTGCCGAAGTCCAGGGGAGATTTTTTCCCACATTTGGATGTCGGTGGCAAGAGTACTCGGCACATTGTGCCAAAATCTAGGAGAGATTTTTTCTCGCATTGGGACTGCAGTGGCAAGAGTGCTCGGCACACGTTGTTGAAGTCCAGGAGAGATTTTTTCTTGTATTTGGACGTCGGTGGCAAGAGTGCTTGGCACAGGTTTCCGAAGTCTAGGAGAGATTTTTCTCGCATTTGGACGTCGGTGGCAAGTGTGCTCAGTACACGTTGCGGAAGTCCATGGGAGATTTTTCTCGCATTTGGACGTCAGTGGCAAGAATGCTCGACACACGTTGCCCAAATCCAGGAGAGAATTTTCCTCGCATTTGGATGTCGGTGGCAATAGTGCTCGGTACAGGTTGCTGAAGTCCAGGAGAGTTTTTTTCTCGTATTTGGACGTCGGTGGCAAGAGTGCTCGGCACACGTTGCCGAAGAACAGGAGAGATTTTTTCTCACATTTGGACGTCGGTGGCAAGAGTGTTCGTCACACGTTGCCGAAGTCCACGGAAGATTTTTCTTGCATTTAGACGTCGGTGGCCAAAGTGCTCGGCACACGTTGCTGATGTTCAGGAGAGATTTTTCCTCGCATTTGGACGTCGGTGGTCAGAGTGCTCGGCACAGGTTGCCGAAGTCCAGGAGAATGACATGTGGCACGCTGACCGTCTGACAGTTGACCAGTCAAAGGCATCATGAGTTTTTTTCCATTTTCTGTCATCTTGTGGTAAATGGGCCGGGCCTTTGAGTTTTTTTAGGCCTTTTAGTCTCGATTACTATTCCTCCCTTTATAAAACTTCACCCCCCTCTTATTTGTTCACTCTCTCTAGTTTTTACTCAGGCGTTTCTTTTTCACTTGCGGGAGCTTCAGGCGAGATTTTACCGATTTTCGATGATCTTTCCGACCGTCGTTGTCACATCAAGGTAATCTCACACTTAGTTTATTTTTAGAGAATGTCTAGCTTTGCTCCGAGGCAGGAGACCTCCCCTACTCTTTCTTGTAAGCCGACCTCTAGCTAAGTTCCTTCAATCGACAAAGGCAAAGCCATAGCAGGGTCTTCTTCGGTCGTAGGGGAGCCTGTGGTTGAGAATCAGCGGAGGATGGGGGAGTTCGGCAGAATGCCCGGGGTGCTGACCGGACTTCAGAGTGTTCAGGACCTTTCGGATGAACAGGCTGAGCCTATAATGTACCGCATGGGGCAGAGCTTCGAAGAGAATGTCGCCCGAGACTTCAGAGGTCGACGAGACAATTTCCATACTCAACGAGGCAGATCTGGCATCGATTCGGGAGTGTTTTCAGATCCCTGAAGAGTTCAAACTGATGTTGCTAGGGCCCGGAGTGAGGGCCAATTCTCCGATGCCGGTGAACATGTGCTTCTGGCCTGTCGATGCCTTAATAGCTAGGGTGTGGCTACCTCTTCATCCTTTCATCCTCGAGGTCTTGCGGTGGTTTCGGATCAGCCCAGTCCAGTACATGCCGAACGTGTGGAGGCTGATCAACGAGTTCATCCTTCACTGTCAAGCAGCGAGGCATAAGCCAGATTTGAGGGTGATGCGGACTGTATACCGGGTTCATCAACAACATAAGTCGAAGTTCAGGTTCTACCTGGCCCCGAGGCATGGCGATAAGCTCTTCAGCTACCCCGACTCGATAAAGCATTAGAGGGACAAGTACTTCCTTATCTGGAGTTGAGAGCCGTGGATCGTCCCGACGACTTGGGTCGAAGAAGTCTGGAGGAGGGTGAAGGAGAGCCCGGTGCTCAGCCCTGACAAAGATGAGAAGGTTCGGACGCTTCTCGATCGGCCGAAGTTCGATTGGAGGGACCTTGTAATACCCTGACTTTTTATTAAATGTGAAATTGTTGATTTTACGTGTTGTGCACGTGCAAATTTGTGTAAAAATATTTTCTAATGAAATAATTTTTATATAACATGAGCAAATAATTAATTTCTTTCCTTCTCGTTTCTTTAAGCTAATTTTAAGAAGCCTAAAATTGTTTTCTAAATAAAGCCCAACCTAATAAATTATTTATTTCTAAAAGCCCACTATTTTTAAAGCCCATGAATTAATTACTCTTTTAAACAACTTGTCATGTAGACACATTTTTGTAGACAATTAATAAATTTATAATGTACAACTTTAATTAGGAGGACACTAGTTGGGACACGTGCTTGCACGTGTGTGTGCTTTGCACACCCTCCTTGGCCGGATTGCATGAGAGAGAGTGGGGGGGGGGGGGGTGTGTGGATTAGTGGAGTGGTAGTTTTTGTGCTCATGGGTGGTTGCTACAACTTCCCATTGTATCCTAGCCAACTATCTACAACCTTCTAATGCAATCTTAGCCCTCCATTCCATCCTAAAACTAGTATAAATACCCCTCCCTTTATGCATACAACACCAAGAAATTTATTTTGAAAGAACGAAAACTTTATAGGAGAGTAAAAGACTGAGAGAGAATAAAAAGATTGAGTGCTTTAGTTGTGTGTGTTCCATCTTAGAGGCCGGCTATTACACCCACGGCAAGGAGAGGCTCGGTTTCACCAAGTGCAAGGAGGAGGAACTTTGTGGTGGCTCATTCTAGGAGGAGAAGGACCGATCATGTATTCAAGGAGATTCTAGGAGTTTTTGTAGTACTTTCTTCAAATAGGTGGGTGTTTTTCTATACTTCTATTGTTAGACATCATGCTAGGGATTTTGATATATATGAATGCTAAAAGAACTAATAAGATAATCACTTGTTGGCTCTAAAAATGACTTGGTAGATGAATGAGTAAATGTTTGATGAATTGCAATGTATTGGTTTTAATTCATGTTTAATGAAGTTAAATTAACTTATTGCCATGAAATTGTGGATTTAGAACCATGTAATTATAGAAAAATATTCATGTATTGGTTAGTAGATGAATGCTAAATTTTGCGCTTATTGAACCATTGTACTATTTGCTCAAGGAATGCAACTTTGATTATGAGTATTATGAATAAAGAGGGAAAAACAAAAATTTACAACTTTTAATAAAGTCTTAATGCAATGATTTGAGTAGAGGATTTGTTTAAGTGGAATTTTTTGCAATTTGTAAACACAGAATACAAATTAGAGTGAAAATACTTGTTTTAATGTCAAAAATATATCCATGATCTACCCTAAAATACAACTGTGTGCCATAGACAGTCGACCGAATTAGAGTCGACAGTCGACTGTCAGGTAATAAATTTCGGATTCTAGTTGCAGAACAGTCGACTGACTATATTGTAACAGTCGACTGCCCTTAGTATTTATCTTCGAGTTTTAAATTCTCGCAGAACAGCCGACTGGTTATGTTTGACAGTCGACTGCCCTGAAGTCCAAATGACATCTAGTTTTCATGAGATAATTTTCTATAACCTTTGGACTAGTATATTTGAGACTATTTTTTCAAGAAAGAACTTACTATTTAGCTTAAATTGTCTTTGGATAAAGAAAAATGTATTGATTAAAAGATGATTTGAAAAGAGTTTTAATAATGAAAGAAAAATGAAAGTACGAATGTTAGATTTAGTATTGATAAATTGAGAATAAGGGAATTATGTGGAAAGAATGAACTATTGAATATGACAATTTGAATTTCTTTGTTTATGCATGACATTGTACACGAAATTGGAATTTTAATGACATGATGAGTTATGAAGGATATTATGAATATGAAAATACAAATGCTATGAACATGAAAAGGAAAATTGTTGTTAATCATGGAAAATGATCTTATGAGTATGAAAAACTCGATGTTGTAATTATCAGTTGAAATTAAGAACTACGGTGTAGCTAAGCCTCATACCGGCAATAAAAAAAATGTTGAGATGAAATTTGAAATGAAAAGACCAAGATTTGGGTCATAAGAAATGATTGAAGAAGACTGGTATAGTGGAAGTGCTAACCCTAAGGGATTGATTTTGTTCCTGATTCAATTAAATTAAGGACTAGATACATAGTGAAGATGTGATGAACGTAAGAGACAAACATGAGTATAAGGGCCATTGGATTGGCGGCACGAGAGTATTCACAGGATGTCCCATGATGCGTCATGATTAGGTCGTGGATACTACTGCAGAGTACCATCCCGGTGGCGACGCTTATGGGGTGATCTAATGACTGCGGGTGGTGTCACGTTTATGGTAGGAGGTGAATTACCATAGGATGCCTACATGATGAGTCAGGAGTCAGTGCATTGGGATTCTCTCCACGGTGCCTAGACGTGAGTTTGTAGTTCATAGAATGCCTAAGATACTTACCGTAGTTACAGTAGTAGATTAAGTCATTGCGAGGGATTGAACCCTACAAGATGAAGAACGAATAAGGGCTTGCCCTCGGACCTATGTAGTATGGGCTGTATAGATTCTGAACAAGTGCGCATTAGTGTCATATAATGTAAACAACTGCATTAAGGACTAAGTGCACATCACAACACGACATCAATAGGATAGTCCCTTGTAGTTTGTCTTATGATCAAGTTTGTGTTTGTTTAAGTATGGAAAATCGTTATACTGTTTTCGGCATAGAAAGGATGGCCGTGTATAATATTTCGTCAGTCGAATGAACTGACGTGCCCACAGTTTTACATGCAGGGTAAAGAGCTTGACAAATTGAAGTATACATGCTGCTCAAAGATTGATTTAAATGTTGTATAATTGTTTCATGTAATTACTGCAAATTGCTTCCGCTGTTTGAATGTAAATGTATAATATAACTCTGATGTAAGAAATGTTTTTTTATATTATTTCCTTGTAAAATTGTACGAAAGAAGTGTAAAGATCCTGTTGAACTTCGAATTCAGTTGTATTTAGAATTCAGGGTGTTATAAAGTGGTATCAGAGCCACACTTCCTGGTAGTACCAATTTATAAGAAATGACACCCTAGAAGTGGACATTAGAGAGTGTGTTGAGTCTAGAGATTTAAATGTAAGTCACTTACATTTTTGTTGCTTTATGATTTATGCTTCTTCTCCTCCTTTCTTTAAGATGGCGGACCACTTCGACCCAGCTGGAGATGACGACTGGCACATTGTTGAGGAGGATTACTATTCCAGACAAGCTGATTCAGACGAAGAGGATCCTGAAGAATTGGAAGAGGAATGGCCTGAGTCACGAGAGATCACTCCACCTCCGGATTCATCTGATGATTCCTCTGATGAGGAAGAACCAGTTCCGAATAGAGACTCAGAGGGAGAGAGCGGAGCTGCTGCAGGCGCAGTGTGTGAAGAGCAAGGAAAGCATTGCAATTCTCAGTCATCATGTTTGGAAACTCAAGAAGAGGAAAAACATGTACGATGAACTGAAGGAGGAAGTCGAGGAACTATGGGAAGAGCTTCGTGAAGCCAAAAGGAACCATAGGAACTAGACTGTTGTATCTTCTTACTGCTTTCATTTGATGTCAGAAATGTTTTAAATTCAAATGTATAAAGTTTGAAATACAATGCAATGAAAAGTTGATTTAAAGTTCATGTTTTATACTTTGAATTTAATGGATCTTTTGCATCAGAATATGGCTAGAAAAGAAGCTCAAAATGGGGAAGGTCTGGACTTGGAAATGGAGTTAGCGATGGTCTATCAGACACTCAATGTCGTTGCCACGAATCAGAATCAAGGAAGGGTGCCTGCGAATCCAGTACCAGAAGCAATCAAACTTGTGGAATCATGCGGATAAAACCACCGGTGTTTGAGGGAAAGTCAGACCCTGACGCGGCTGAAAATTGGATCCGACAGGTAGAGACTATCTTCGAAGTCTTTGAGACTCCGGAGGGCAGCAAGGTGAAGTTGGCGGCACTGTAGTTCGAGAAGGATGCGGCTGTGTGGTGGCAGTCGATGAAGCAGACGATGGGGGATATTGTTCTTGGCTGGGAGGAATTCTTGGAGGAATTCTGCAGTCATTACTTTCCATCAGACGTCCAAGAGAAGAAAGCCATGGAGTTTCTGGTGCTGCAGCAGGGCAGCATGTCGGTTAGGGAGTATGAGACAAGATTCACTCAGCTCTCTAGGTATGCGCCCAAACTGGTAATGGACGAGGCGAAGAAGGCTCGAATGTTCGAGCATGGGTTGAAGCCAAGTTTGAGATCCCGGATGATACCCCTCGGCATCAGGAGGTTTGACAAGCTGGTCAAATGAGCGGCAGGAGGCGGACATGGTGCATTTCCACTTTGTTCAGAATCGAAGGTACAACTGGAATGTGGGGAAGAGGCCCGCAGTTGTTGGGAATGTCAGGAAACAGCTGCCGCCTCAAAGGTTCAAGCCTACGGCGCTGTTCAGGAGGCTGGAAGGCCCGAAAATACTTGGGTGAGACCTCCTGTGACTTGTTTCAACTGTGGAGAGACAGGCCACTCCAAGTCTCATTGTCCCAAGCTGCAAGATGTCGTCTGGAATGGACCAACGCAGCAAGTTGGGAAGAAGCCGTACCAGCAGGGGCGAGTATTTGCCGTGACTGAAGCTGACGCTGATGAGGAGGATCACGTCATCACTAGTACGAGTGGGGGTGTTTAGGAGTGTTTTTCTGTTGTCTCTTTTTCCGTTAATTAGTACACTGTTATGTAACGAGTGTGTGTTATGTAACAGGAGAACTTTATTTGAACAGAAAGAAAACTGTTGTTTTGTTCGATACTGGGTCCTCTCATACCTTTATATCATCTAAATTTGCTAATGTTCTGGGAGTTGAACCGAAGATATTTCCAGGAAAGGTTTTAGCAGTAGCTACTCCGTCAGGGGAGACTTTAACCACTGATTGGTACTTTGCGGAATACGAAATCCTGATTGGAGATAGAATTTTCGGGATTGATCTGATCTAGCTGAATGTCGTAGGAGTCGATGTTATCATTGGCATTGATTGGATGTCGGTGTACAGTGTGAGCATCGAGTGCAAGACCAAGACAGTAACAGTGAAGGCTCCAGGTGGACCTAACGTCACTTTCCAAAGGAAGAGGAGATGTTCAGATTTGGTGGCTGCTATCAGCTAGAAGAAAGGGATTCCTGTAGAGGTGCAGCAAATTCCGGTGGTTCGGGAATATCCGACGGTATTCTTGGAAGATTTTCCTGGGTTACCCTCGCATCGTGATGTGAAGTTCAGCATCACTATTCAGCCAGGGAGTGCACCTATTTACAAGGCACTATATAGGATGGCGCCAGTGGAGCAAGATGAAATCAAACGGCAGATTGAGGAACTGTTGGAGAAATGCTTTATTCAACCAAGTGCGTCACCTTGGGGAGCACTGGTGATTTTGGTTAAGAAGAAGGATGGTTCGATGAGGATGTGCATCGATTACCGAGAGCTGAACAAGGTCACTGTTCAGAATAAATATCTGATTCCAAGAATTGATGACTTGTTCAATCGTATACAAGGAGCTGATGTCTTCTCCAAAATAGACATTCGATTAGGATATCATCAAGTTCGAGGGAAAGCTGAAGGTACATAAGATTACATTCAGAATTCAACACGGGCATTACGAATTCTTAGTTATGCCGTTTGGAGTGACGAATGCACCTGCAATTTTCATGGATATGATAAACAGAGTTCTGAGGCCGTTCATTGATTCTTTCGTCGTGGTGTTCATCGACGATATCCTTGTGTACTTTAAGTCAGAGGAGGAGCACACGGAGCATCTGGCAGCAGATTTGAGGAAGCTTCAAGAGTAGGAGTTGTATGCTAAGTTATCCAAGTGTGATTTCTGGAAATCTGAAGTGACATTCCTGGGTCAGATCCTTTCTAAGGAGGGAGTGGCAACTGATCTGCAGAAGATAGAGGCGGTGAAGGATTGGGCAAGGCCAACTCCAGTGAAGGAAATTAGGAGTTTTCTCAGGTTGACTGGATACTACAGGAGGTTAATCCAGGGCTACGCTCAGATAGTCATGCCGCTTACTGGTCTGACCAACAAGAATGTAAATTTCGAGTGGACTAAACAATGCAAGGCAAGCTTTCAGGAGTTGAAAGAGAGGCTGACTACTGCTCCCATTTTAGCTTTGCCTAGAGCAGGTATTGAGTATAATGTTTACAGCGATGCTTCACATCATGGGCTTGGTTGTGTCTTAATGCAAGAAGGGAAAGTGATCGCTTATGGGTCTAGGCAACTAAGACCGCATGAGAAGAATTATCCGACTCATGATCTGGAGTTGGCTGCGATTATGTTCGCCTTGAAGCAATGGAGGCACTACGTGTATGGTGAGAAGCTGAACATGTACACGGACCACAAGAGCTTGAAGTACATCTTTCAGCAGAAGGATCTGAATCAGAGGAAAGGAGATGGCTGGAAGTACTTGAGGACATTCGTCCAGAGATTAAGTACCATCATGGGAAGGCTAATGTTGTTGCTGATGCACTTAACCACAAGAGCAGTCTAGCTAGTTTGATTACAACTCTGAGGCATCTGGCAGAGGAGTTGGATTGGGCTGGTATTGAGGTCGTTTTGCAAGGCTTGGGATCATCTTTAGCTTAGTTGAGGCTTCAATCAACGCTGAATGAAAGGATTATCTCAAGTCAGAAGGAAGATGCAGAGATTCAGAAGATGAAGGAGCAGGTTGGTGTTGGCAAATTGTCGGAGTTTTAGATCAGGGATGAAGTGCTGTGGTTTGGAGAGAGGGTGTGTGTTCCGGATCAGTCGGACTTGAAAGAGAGTATTCTTCAGGAGGCGCATGCTACTCTATTCTCGGTACATCCTGGGAGTACCAAGATGTATAAGGACATTAAACAACATTTCTGGTGATCAGGTTTGAAGCAAGATGTGGCTGAATTTGTGTCGAGATGTGAGACTTGTCAACAAGTCAAAGCTGAGAATCAGAAACCCAGAGGTCTATTAAAACCGTTACCTATTCCGGAAAGGAAGTGGTATAACATCAGTATGGATTTCATCACGGGTTTGCCCAAAAGTTCCAAGGGCAATGTTGCAATTTGGGCTATAGTCAATCGACTGACCAAGTCCGCTCACTTCTTAGCGATGAAACTCACTGCTTCGATGGACAAGTTAGCTGAGATGTATGTTGGCGAGATCGTCAGGCTTCATGGTGTTCCGTTAACCATTGTGTCCAATCGAGATACGCGGTTTACTTCGCATTTCTGGAGGAGTCTTCAGGCAGCTTTGGGTACCAAGAAGAATTTCTGCACTGCTTTTCATCCACAAACCGATGGGCAGGCCGAGAGAGTCAACCGTATTCTTGAGGACATGCTTCGATGTCGTGTACTAGACTTTGGAGGCTGTTGGGAAAGGCATCTAGCTTTGGTGGAGTTTTCCTATAATAACAGTTTTCAGACTAGTATTGCGATGGCATCGTACGAAGCTCTGTATGGCAGGAAGTGCAGGACGCCTGTTTGTTGGTTTGAAGTTGGGGAGCAGCAGATGTTTGGGCCTGAGATTGTGAAGCTGACCTCTGAAAAGGTTGATTTGATCAGGAAGAAGTTGGTGGATGCTCAGAGTAGGCAGAATAGCTATGCAGACAACCAGAGAAGGGACCTTGAGTTTGAGGTTGGTGACTTTGTCTTTCTAAAGGTATCGCCTAGCAAAGGTGTGATACGATTTGGCAAAGGTGGAAAGTTGGCCCCAAGACTCATAGGCTCGTATAAGATATTGAAGCAGATTGGGAAAACTACTTACTGGCTTGAGTTATCGGAAGAGTTGTCTCGGTGCACAATGTCTTCCATGTGTCTATGCTGAGAGGTTACATTCCAGATCCAAGTCATCATTTGCCCTAAGTGCCAGAGGTTTTGCAGTTAGATCGGAGTTACATTGAGCTTCCGGTTGAGAATGTTGATCATCGGGAGAAAGTCTTAAGGAATAACACTATACCGATGGTCAAGGTTGTCTGGAGAAACCAGTTGGTTGAAGAGGCTACTTGGGAATCTGAGGAGAGGATGATGAAGGATCATCCTGAGCTCTTTGTTTGATTTGTATTTTTTTTTTTTTCTTTCTTCTTGTTTTCTCACGATTTTATAGCAGTTCCGGGGACGGAACCTATTCTATGGAGGGAGTGTTGTGATACCCTGACTTTTTTTTAAATGTGAAATTGTTGATTTTACGTGTTGTGCACATGCAAATTTCTGTAAAAATATTTTCTTATGAAATGATTTTTATATAACATGAGCAAATAATTAATTTCTTTCCTTCTCGTTTCTTTTAAGCCCATTTTAAGAAGCCTAAAATTGTTTTCTAAATAAAGCCCAGCCTAATAAATTAATTATTTATTTCTAAAAGCCCACTATTTTTAAAGCCCATGAATTAATTACTCTTTTAAACAACTTGTCATGTAGACACATTTTTGTAGACAATTAATAAATTTATAATGTACAACTTTAATTAGAGGGACACTAGTTGGGACACGTGCTTGCACGTGTGTGTGCTTTGCACACCCTCCTTGGCCGGATTGCATGAAAGAGAAAGTGGGGGTGTGGATTAGTGGAGTGGTAGTTTTTGTGTTCATGGGTGGTTGCTACAACTTCCCATTGTATCCTAACCATCTATCTACAACCATCTAATGCAATCCTAGCCCTCCATTCCACCCTAAAACTAGTATAAATACCCCTCCCTTTATGCATACAACACTAAGAAATTTATTTTGAAAGAAAGAAAACTTTATAGAAGAGTAAAAGATTGAGAGAGAATAAAAAGATTGAGTGCTTTAGTTGTGTGTGTTCCATCTTGGAGGCCGGCTATTAGACCCACGGCAAGAAGAGGCTCGGTTTCACCAAGTGCAAGGAGGAGGAACTTTGTGGTGGCTCATTCTAGGAGGAGAAGGACTGATCGTGTGTTCAAGGAGATTCTAGGAGTTTTTTTTAGTACTTTCTTCAAATAGGTGGTTGTTTTTCTATACTTCTAATGTTAGACAACATGCTAGGGATTTTGATATATATGAATGCTAAAAGAACTAATAAGATAATCACTTGTTGGCTCTAAAAAGGACTTGGTAGATGAATGAGTAAATGTTTGATGAATTGCATGCTATTGGTTTTAATTCATGTTTAATGTAGTTAAATTAACTTATTTCCATGAAATTGTGGATTTAGAACCATGTAATTATAGAAAAATATTCATGTATTGGTTAGTAGATGAATTGCTAAATTTTGCGCTTATTGAACCATTGTACTGTTTGCTCAAGGAATGCAACTTTGATTATGAGTATTATGAATAAAGAAGGAAAAACATAAATTTACACCTTTTAATAAAGTCTTAATGCAATGATTTGAGTAGAGGATTTGTTTAAGTGGAATTTTTGCAATTTGTAAACAGAGAATACAAATTAGAGTGAAAATACTTGTTTTAATGTCAAAAATATATCCATGATCTACCCTAAATTACAACCATGTGCAATCGACAGTCGACTGAATTAAAGTCGACAGTCGACTGTCAGGAAATAAATTTTGGATTCTAGTTGCAGAACAGTCCACCGACTATATTGTAACTGTCGACTGCCCTGACCTTTGGTTTTCGAGTTTTAAAATCTTTGCAGAACAGTTGACCAACTGTATTGTAACAATTGACCGCCCTGAGTATTTATCTTTGACTTTTAAATTCTCGCAGAACAGCCGACTAGTTTTGTTTGACAGTCGACTGCCCTGAAGTCCAAATGACATCCAGTTTTCATGAGTTAATTTTCTGTAACCTTTGGCCTAGTATATTTGAGACTATTTTTGCAAGGAAGAACTTACTATAAATTGTTAGCATAAATTGTCTTTGGATAAACAAAAATGTATTGATTAAAAGATGATTTGAATAGAGTTTTGATAATGAAAGAAAAATGAAAGTACGAATGTTAGATTTAGTATTGATAAAATGAGAATAAGGGAATTATGTGGAAAGAATGAACCATTGAATATGACAATTTGAATTTCTTTGTTTATGCATGACATTGTACATGAAATTGGAATTTTAATGACATGATGAGTTATGAAGGATATTATGAATATGAATATACAAATGCTATGAACATGAAAAGGAAAATTGTTGTTAATTATGGAAAAAGATCTTATGAGTATGAAAAACTCGGTGTTGTAATTCTGAGTTGAAATTAAGAACTAGGGTGTAGCTAAGCCTTATATCGGCAGTAAAAGAAATGTTGAGATGAAATTTGAAATGAAAAGACCAAGATTTGGGTCATGAGAAATAATTGAATAAGACTAGATACAACACCGAGTAGATACATAGTGAAGTGCTAACCCTAAGGGATTGATTTTGTTCATGATTCAATTAAATTAAAGACTAGATACATAGTGAAGATGTGATGAACATAAGAGACAAACATGAGTATGAGGGTCATTGGATTGGCGGCGCGAGAGTATTCACAAGATGTCCCATGATGCATCATGATTAGGGCATGGATACTACTGCAGAGTACCGTTCCGGTGACGACTCTTATGGGGTGATCTAGTGACCACAAGTGGTGTCATGTTTTTGGTAGGAGGTGAATTACCACAGGATGCCTACATGATGAGTCATGTGTCAGTGCATTGCGATTCTCTTCAGGGCGCCTAGACGTGAGTTCGTAGTTCATAGAATGCCTAAGATACTTATCGTAGTTACAGTAGTAGATTAAGTCATGGCGATGGATTGAACCCTTCAAGATGAAGAACGATTAAGGGCTTGCCCTCGGACCTATGTAGTATGGGCTGCATAGGCTCTGAACAAGTGCACATTAGTGTCATATAATGTAAACAACTGCATTAAGGACTAAGTGCACATCACAACACGACATCAATAGGATAGTCTCTTGTAAGTTGTCTTCTGATTATGTTTGTGTTTGTTGAAGTATGGAAAATCGTTATACAATTTTCGGCATAGAGAGGATGACCGTGTATAATATTTCGTCAGTCAAATGAACTGACGCGCCCACCGTTTTACATGCAGGGTAAAGAGCTTGACAAATTGAAGTATACATGCTGCTCAAAGATTGATTTAAATGTTGTATAATTGTTCCATGTAATTACTGTAAATTGCTTCCGCTGTATGAATGTAAATATATAATGTAACTCTGATGTAAGAAATGTTTTTTTTTAATTTCCTTGTAAAATTGTACGAAAGAAGTATAAAGATCCTGTGGAACTTCGAATTTAGTTGTATTTGGAATTCGGGGTGTTACAGACCTGACCGAGGAGGTGCTCTTCAGGGGGGGTCTCAGCCGTATAAACCTGTAACCCCTGTTTTTCATTTTGTGCCTTTTTTAAGTGTATTTTTTGTTTTGGTGCATTTTCTCTCTTTTATGTTTTCTGAACCATATGTTGGAGTTGTTTTCAATATATATTCATTTTATTTCATTTTGAGCTCTTTGTGTTTGATTGGTTGTCTTTTTGGTTTCGTTCTTCATTATTTGTTCTTTCATTTGGTCTCGTTCTCTTTATTTTATTTCTTGGGTGATTGTTGTGGTGGTTGGTTGTTATCCTTTTCCCAATCCTATTGTTTAATCCCTAATAAGATTACCAAAGCCAAATTAAGTCCAAAATCCTATTTGTTATCCTATGAAATTAATCTTTATCAAAGCCTATTAAACAAGTCCTATTACTACTTCTAAACTATCCACAACCCAATTAAACCCAATTACCCAATTAAACCCGAGAACCCCATATATATATATACATACCTCTCCCTCACACAAACCCTAACCCTAATACCCTAACCCTCTACCTCTCTCTCTCCCGGCCTCTTTTTCCCTTTCCCGCTGTTTGCGCCGCCCCCAGCCAACCCCCGCACACCCCAACCTCCCATCCCGTCGCCCTAGTCGACCCCCTCCTCGGCTGCACCCGACCGACCAGCACCCAACCCTTAGCCGCAACCGCCGATCACCTCATCCACCTCTTCACCATCCCTCACCTCTCTCCCTTGCCGTCCGTCACCGTCGCCGACCAGCAGTGCAGCGCTAGCCAGCCGACGCCCCTCTTGATCTCTCTCTCCCTTTTTGCTTCGTGGATTTGCTCGTATGGAGTTTTGCACGAGTATTGCTCGGATTCATTGAAAAAACCCTAGTGTGCGGTTTATTTTTAGCCACCTGCTCTTCTTCTTGAGTCTGTTATTACTTGTTCATAACCCTCTTTTCTCCTTTTTTTTTGTTGTTGCAAAAACTATTGACTTTGACGACATTTTGGCACAGCGTGGGGTCCTGAGCAACAAGGCCCCGAGGAAGAGGAAGAGGGTGGTCTTCAAGGTGTCCTCACTGAGGTTATAGACAGTCGCCACTGTCGTAGAGCAGGCGGCGGTGCAGGCCGCCGTTGTTCATCTGCCGCCGACCCCCGTAGTGGCATCGGCCTCTGCAGAGGCGGGGGCCTTCCCCTTAGCAGCGACTTTGGGTTCGAAGGCCCTACCAATGACGGCCAAGTCCGAGGTGTTCCTGACCAAGGAGCACAAGAAAATCTTCGTCCCGGACTGGCAAGTCCGCAAGCTCGATGGGTTTCTAAAGGACTCGTCGTCTAGTATGCAAGCTGTTCGGCACCTCGCTACGCCGGAGGATAGGGCTGCCATGGAAGCCGGCGGTGTTGGTGACGACGCGCTCGAGATCGCACTGAGTGGTTGTATTAGTAAGTATTGTGGACATGTGGTTTTCAACTTTTATAAACTATTCTTTCCGAGTTCGTCATGGTGCTCCGCCTTCTTTTTGTTGATAACTTGCCACTTCAGTCATCTGATGGAAAAGATGACTGAACTAGAGAAAGACTTGAAGCAAGAGACTGACCTAGCTCTGGCAGAGAAGGCTCGGATTGCCAAGGAACTCGAGCAGTTGAGGGCCGGAGCCAATGGGAAGGCTATAAGGTTGGGGTACCTTGAAAGTGTTGTGGCGAAGCTCGAAGCTGACAATACTCTGCTGCTCCAACAAAAAAATCTGGTGGCGAAGGATAAGGAGGATGCCATTACTGCCGCTAGGGTCGCCGCGGCTAAAGATGCCGAGGCCGAAGCCATGGAGAGGTCGAAAGGGTACCTCGCCGTCAATATGGCGAAGGCCTATGCCCATGCAATTGCGCAGGTGAAGGAGACCTACCCGGAGGTAGACTACGCCGGATGGTGCCTATTCCCCGACCCCGTCCCAGGGTTCGACGAAGCCTCCGAGGAGGGTGACGAAGAGGACGAGGTTGAGGTGGTTAAGGTAGAGGTCGACGAGGCAGAGGTAGAGGCCGATGCGGAGGCCACGCCGCTGGCGATCGTCGTCGCCACACAAGGGTCGGAGCCCTCAGCGACTGGGGATCATGTTAAAGAGGTCCGCCCTTTGACCTTGTTATAGTTCATATCTGTTTTGAACCAAGAAATGTTGCCTAATCAAGGACTGGCTACCACTTGTACTTGTTGAATTTCAATGATTTTTTTTTTTGACAAGTGTTGTAGCTTCGAAATTTGTATGTTTGCTTTACTTCCGAGTTGTCCCGTAGTAGCTTCGTTTAGACGTAGTATCTTCATGTTGGTTCTTCGGACTTAAAGATTCACGCCCCCTCTCCTTTTTTTGTTCCGACTTTCATAGGTTAGCGAAGTGTCTCGTCTATGGTCTAACCTGGGCATTGCCATGTTGGGGCTCGCGCGATCTAGAGATCTCGAGAGAGGCTTTATAAAGCCCAGTCAGGGTTCAGTTATCTAAAGCTGACATTGGCCCGTCGAGACTCTGAGTTGAAACGCCTAGAGGAGAAGGCTTGCGAAGTGCGCCCTAAAAGGGAGGAGACATGTCCCTCAATGGCCGTCAGCCAAGGCCTGAGACTCAAGTTCCTTCTCCAGTCACTATTCGATGCTAGGGCTGAGAGAGAAGGGTTGAAGAACATAGTGCTCGAGAAGAGCTTGGAGGCGGCGCACCTTCGGAGGGCTATCTCTGAGGCTTCTCATGGGGACAACTCCAGCCGAATGCCTGGCCTGAAGGTCAGAGTGACGGATGACTTGCTGACGGAACGGATCGTGGAGCTAGAGACGGGGAACCTTCATCTGCGACGGCTTTCTGTGGGGAGTAACGTCAGAAGCACTTCCTGCCCCCGGGGTGAGTATGCCCAAGGAAGATCATTTCACGAGTTAGCTCTACGCTCGCCCCACATCATGAGACACCCTGGGGACGCACAATGCGGGGTGGACGACTCGTCAAGCGGAGCATCTGTTGGGGCGACCCTTAGGCTCTTAGGTGCCGACGACACTACTCAGACCGCCGGCTTAGAGACTTCTACGGAAATGAGACGACAGCAACACAGTGCTCGCCGGCCTCGCATATCGCTTAATAGAAGCATCTCGCTCCTTAGGAGTGGTTAGGATATAATTTTGTAATCTTGTAGTCTTTGTTTCATATGATTTGTATCTCAAATAATGAGTTTTGGTCTAGAATTATACTTGTACCTCAAATTTTGATGAAATAATATACTCACTTCTCGAGCTTCTTGTGAGAGTTTGCGTTTTGCTAGTGTTTGCAAGTGTCAACAGTTATGGGAGCAATTCCGAATGGTGAGCTACTTTGTACTCGCTCGTTTGCAAGTAGCAAAAGTTACATCGAACCAAGTGTTGGACTCTGAACTTGTTATTTTAATGAGTTTTTTTTGTAAGCCTAAAAGTAGTACAACCAGAATCTTTGGAATAGAGAATTTCCAGGAGGTAGATCACTTTTATTGAAAATAATTAGGTGGCTGCTTATAAGTTGCGAGCCGTTAATACACTTGGTAAAGAAAACAGAGAAACTTTAGCACGCTTTAAGGAGAACGCTATTGGAGAAGTTGCTTGGAGCGGTGTTTAAAAACCCACTTGGTACTTCAACAAGTACTCTGTGTTCCATGTCCTCGGCACCCTCTTGGCCCCCGGGTCTTTAAGTTGATAAGCACCCGGGCGGACAACTTTGGAAATCCTGTATGGTCCTTCCCAATTGGGTGCCAATTTGCCTTTCTTGCTGGGAAAAGAAATAGACAGCTTCCTGAGCACCAGGTCTCCTTCTTTGAGATTGGTGAGGCGGACTCTCTTGTTGTAGGATTGCCGATCCTACGCCGATAGATTTCTTGCCGAATGGAGGATCTCTCACAGAGCTCATCAATGAGGTCCAAGTTGCTGCAAAGTTCGTTCGCATTTTGCTCTTCGTTGTAAGCAATCAAACGGGGGGACGGTAGACCCACCTCCAAGGGGATAACAACTTCGGAGCCGTAAGTGAGGTTGAAGGGCGATTCTCCCATGGGGGTCCTCTTCGTAGTGCGACAGCTCCAGAGCACATTGGGGAGCTGCTCTACCCATTACCCTTTAGCCGACCTACTTAGTTTCTTTCTCAGGACGGAGAGAATTTGCCGATTGGCGTTCTCCACCTGACCGTTGGACTAGGGGTGGAAAACCGAGGAGAATCGTTGTTGAATGCCAAGATCCACATAGAAAGCATGGAATGCTACCCCCGTGAACTGAGTTCCATTGTCCGTTATCAAGATTCGGGGCACGCCGAATCTGCAGACAACGTTCTTCCAAAAGAAGTGTTGCACCAAATTCTCCATGATCATTGCTAGGGGCTTGGCTTCGATCCACTTATAGAAATAGTCCATCGCCACGACAAGGAACTTTAGCTAGCCTGGTGCTAGAAGGAACGGCCTGAGCAAGTCCATTCCCCACATTGCAAAGAGAGTCGGACTGGATAGAGAGGAGAGCTGAGCTTGCGGTAGGCGGCAGATTGTTGAGAATTTTTGGCAAGGGCCACATTGACGAACATGTTGTTCGGCATCGTGAAGGAGAGTAGGCCAAAAATATCCATAGTTTAAGATTTTGTGGGTGAGGGACCTTGCTGTAGTGTGAGCGCCACATACCCCTTCGTGCCTATCCTTCAAAGCATACTGGGCTTCGTCAGGGAGAGATAGCTCAAGTAGGGTCTGCCATCTACTTAGGTGTATGAGCATTTTTACAATACTTCCTTCGATGCGGGTATACCGCTCAGCCCTGGTTCAGATTTTTCGAGCCTCTTTAGGATCTAAGGGAAGGATCCCATCTCTGAGGAACTCGAGCAGAGGCCTCATCCAATTCTCCCCGAGTTGCAACGGCACCGTCTCCATCAACTCGGGATCTTCTTCCTCGATGTTAGGCTTTAGTAGAACTTCTATTAGGAAAGTTTGTTCGAGCACTTGGAGGGAGGAGGAAGCTAGCATTGAGAGGGCGTCCGCCTGCGCATTCTCTTCTCGGGGGATCCGCTGGAGTTGTGCCTCCTCAAAAGAGGCCATCAGGTCTTTGACCTTGCCCAAGTAGTTGGCCATGCGATCGTCTCACGCTTCGTATTCCCCTAATACTGGTTCACCACCAGCTACGAGTCGCTAAATATCTTAACATGCTTTGCCCCTGCCTTGCGAGCCATGCATAGGCCTGTTATAAGGGCTTCATACTCAGCCTCGTTGTTGGACGCTCTGAAGTTGATACAGAGTGAAAACTGGAGGATGAAATCATCTGGGCCTGCCAGGATGATTCCCACTCCACCCCCATCGGCGCATGAGGACCCATCTACATACACCGTCCAGAAAGGGGGTTTCTCTATTGCTTTGCTAGCCTCGGGAATTGTACTCTCCACGATAAACTCGGCTAGGGCTTGAGTCTTGATAGCGGGAATTGTACTATCCACTATAACCATCACGACATTAGAGAGCCACTCTGGATAGTTGACCTCCTGTATGAACTGAGCCTTAAGGAGCTTCTCAACCTCCTCCCTGATAGCTTACTGGCGCTCGGGAGCAAATTTGCATCGCTTCTGCTGAACGAGTCTGGCCCCCGAGGCCACACTAAGGTGATGCATGAGGAGCTCCTCAGAGATCCCCGGCATGTCAGTTGCAGTCCAAGCGAAGAGGTCTCGATTTCCCCTTAGGCACTGGATAATGTTGGAGAGAACGGGAGGGGGAAGGACTTTGCTAATCAGGAATTTGAGGGTTGGATCTCCTTCTGAAAAGGCCACCTCTTCCAGATCATCGACCGGCTCCGATATAGGTGGGCTACTCCCTTGGGGGAGTTCAAGAGCTTCGAGGGAGAGGACAAGTCCTCCCATCGAGGTCATGTAGCACTTGCGGGCTGCCGCCTGTCTTCTTCTGACTTCTCCCTCTCCCGCTGTGGTGGGGAATTTCATCTTCATGTGGTAAGCCGAGGGTATGACCTGTAGAGCAGCTAGGCCTAGTCGGCCTAGAATGACATTGTAGGCGGCTTTCACATCTACCACCATGAAGTCCATCGGCTCAGTTCGGATGGTGGGAGTTTTGCCAGTGGTTACGTCGAAAGGTATGACACCCTCGATCGTCACTAGCACTCCCATGAACCCGTGTAGAGTGCAGCCGGCGGGCTTGAGCCGATCTCTGGATAGCTTGAGCCCCTGGAAGGTCTCCAGAAAGAGAATGTTGACCGAACTGCCGTTGTCTACTAGGACTCGGTGCACGTCAAAGTTGGCCATGTGGAGGTTTATGACCACCGCGTCGCAATGGAGGGTTCGGATGCCCTCTAGGTCTCTATTTGAGAAAGTGACCGGGACCGCTAGGCCCCTGGGAGGAGGACGATTCTGCACATAATTTACTTCCCGAACGAAGGCTTTTCAGGAGGAGTTGGAATCTCCCCCATTGGGCCTCCATGGATGAGATGCTGGATGGCCTCTGGCTTGGAGTCTGGGGTCTCCGCATGCTACTCGGGTTGCTTATTAGCTCCCCTGGGGGCAGAGGAGGATCAGCCCTATCCTTCCTCACGAACCTAGAGAGCAGCCCTCTCTGAATGAGGGCCTTGATCTCGTCTTTCAGGGCCCGACAGTCATCCGTGTCGTGGCCGTGGTCCCGGTGGAAGCGGCACCACTTGTCCCGATTCCTCTTCTTCCCTGGGGTGTTCATCTTTGGAGGGGCGGAAGAAGACCCTCTTTTCCAACCTCTATCAGGATGGCTGAGACACTCGCATTGAGCGGAGTGAACTTCTCGAAGCTGGGAGGAGGGCGATGCTGGCCTCCATTGTCCTTCTGGAGCTTCTTCGCTCCTTCTTCTTTAGCTCCCTTCCATTTGTTTTCGGAGGATGGTCCTTCAAAAGCAGGACAGGAGAGGGCTTCTTCCACCCGGATGTATTTCTCACTCCTAAGCAGAAGTTCTAAGAAATCCCGAGGGGGCTTCTTGGCGAGGGATGCTCGGAGGATATCATTAGCAACATTGGATTGGAAGACGGCAGAGGCAACGGAATGGTCCAGGGAGGCGATGGATCTGGACTCTGCGGTGAAACATTTGACATACTCCCTCAGAAGCTCGCCCTTCCTTTGGTGAAGCAAGAGCAGGGAGGTGCTTGTTTTTTTGGCTCGGTAGCTACTCACGAAGTGAGTCAGGAAGAGGCCTTCGAGCTGGAAAATGGAGGTCGAGGATAGACGGGAGTACCATTCCCTTGTAGGCCCCTTCAGAGTGGTAGAGAAATTCTTGCAGAGGAAGGCGTCCAATGCCTGATGTATCATCATGAGAGTTTTAAAACTCTCAATGTGGTCAGCAGGGTCGGACTCCCCGTTGTATGATTCAAAATAAGGAAGCATGAAGTTATCCGGGACCGGTGCCTTCATTATAGTCCGAGAGAATGGGAGTCTGCTGGGGCAAAAATTCCTTGCCCGTTGCTCCTCCTCTCTGTCCAGTTAGCCAAGGTACCTCTCCATCTCGTGGAGACGGCGGTAGACCGAATCTTACCTCCAATCATACCTTTCTAAGGCCCAAGATTCGTCCTTGCACGGAAGGGGACTGGGAGTGCGACGACGATAGGTCAGGGGCCGCTTAAGGACTGAGTGTACGATGCCTACGGTCTTGGGCAGGTTGAGGACCAGGCGCTCGCTGATCGTGGTCGGGGGCAACATTGAGGGCCCTCAAGACTGAATCTTGGAATTGCTGGAACTCTGCCCTCGTGACGGGGGCCTCCTGCTCTCGGTGCTCCCGAGGGGTGGGTCGGCCCACTGGAGAGCGGCTTCTCCTCTGACAATGCTGGGGTGACTCCCTCCCCCTCCTAGGAGAGTTGGACCTTCTGCGATCAAGCCTGTAAGGTGACCGGGCTCTAGGGGACTGAATCGTTGGACCCCTTTGATGTTCTCGGTGGGGTATCCCGTCAGGGGTCCAGCTCTCTTCTAAGTGGGTCCGGAGGTCTTCCCCATATTCCCTGTAGATGATGATATTCCGGAGATCCTTTGGCGTAAGGGGACTGTGCGAGGCCATGGAGTCTGACGAGGGGTTGTGTATTGATACATGGTCGTGGTGAGGAGGTTGCACTTGTTGACTTCGGCGGGAGGGTCCTGCGGGAGCCCTTTGTGGCCTTTGAGGAGCCTGCTGGGGCTGTTGTTGTTGAGGAAGAGGCCGTCCAGGCTGCGGTTGCTGGACGGGTTGAGGGAGAGCTTATCCAGGTTGCTGGACTTGATGTGTGGGTTGAGGAAGATCACATTATGAGTATCGATCTCAACGCGTTACATAGTAATCAACGATATTATTTTATATGTAGGCAGAATGAAATTCTGCAAAAACGAGGTTACAATTGTGGGTAAACAACATTAACCCAAAATTTGTATTTTATCTTCAGATAATGTTAGCATGTAATTTTAATTGCTAATGTATCCTACGTTATTAATTTGAAATTAAGAAGGAAATTTTGGAATGTTTATGTGCTTGTGAATATTAGAAAATGGAAAAACTAAGAATCAATGTGTTCATAATATGGCTCGATAGTTAATACCATAATTATCGGCTTACAATATGCTTCAAATATTATATCATAGTTCAAATTAGTACATTAACTACGTTTTTAATTATTACCCAATACAAAGTAGTGCATTACATGACAATGGGAATACTTAGTAATACATGCTAAGTGTAGTTACTCATCTCCATATTGTGACCAAATATGCTCCACCAGATCTTGACGAAGTGCATGGTGTTTTTGTCGATCATGTAGAACGACATTGCGAACGATTCGGCCTTCTTGATCAGTTGGTCCACTTGTGCATGATTCGATCCCAATCGAGTCAGGAATTTGATCATAATCATAATCAAGAATACCTTCGTCACGTTCATCCTCAAAAATCATGTTGGGTAATATGATACATATTTTCATAATATATGACAAACAATTTTCATCCTACATATGTGCTGGACCCTTCACTATTGCAAATCGTGATTGTAAAACTCCAAAAGCATGTTCCACATCTTTTCTTGCACCCTCTTGCATTTCTGCGATTTTTTTTTTCTTTTGGATATCCGGTGCGGTGTAAGTTTTGATGATGGTTGTCAACGGAGGGTATATACCATCCGCTAAATAATGGCTTATATTGTAATTGTGGTTGTTGATGACAAAATTAGCTGGAGGTGCACAACCATCAAGAATCTCATTAAATAAAGTTAACCCGTTCAGCACATTTAGATCATCATTGCATCCTTGGCATTCCGAAGAATGAATGCCAGAACCAAAGATCATAAGAAGAAACTGCTTCGAGAATAATAGTCGGTTACCGAACATGTCCTGTGTACTGGCCCTGCCATGCTGCTGGACAATTTTTCCACTTCCAATGCATGCAATCTACACTACCTAACATCCCAGGGAAGCCTCGAGTGCTTTTCTCTTCGAGTAATCTTTCTACAACGACTGGTGTTGGGTTCCTCATATATTGAGTACTAAATAAAGTTACAATTGTAAAACAAAAATGACCCAAGTTTTTAATACTGTTGTTTCGCCTATATGTATATATTCGTCAAACGCATCAGCCGCACCTCCGTACACCAAACATCGTAGTGCCGCTGCAATTTTTTGATGATGATTTAAGCCAAGTTGTTTACAAGCATCCTGGGACTGGAAAAAATACTGATCGTAACCCACAACAGCATCTAATACCCAATTGAAGAGTTGTCGGTGCATACGGAATTGACAACGGAAAATTGAATCTGGGTAAACTGAATTTTTGGCAAAGTAGTCTTTCCACATCCGCTTATTTTCCCGACGAATGTAACGGCGACGATTGTTTTGTTCACTAGATTGAATTGCCTTGCAAATCCTTACTATATAGTTGTGAATAATTCTAGCAACAACATCGTTGTCCTCCGCTGATGAATCAGAAGATGAACCCGAGGAAGAAGATACATGTAAATTAGCCATGGTTAAGTAGAAGATAAATTTGCAGTGGGTTATTTTGGAGTTGAAGTTGACAAAGTGTAGTCGAGAAATAAATGTACACAGGAAGGCAACATATAAATACTGATCATGCCGCTTGATCATGTCGCTTAAAGTTAATAAATAGGTGTAAAAAAAGTTAAAACCTATCATTCGTAGGTAGGAAAGTATCTGTGAATAATGTGTACGAAAGTGAATAAATACAAAAACCTATAAGTCACTACAATCCAAGTATAAACTTACTAGGCATGTGACATTAATACTTTGACTAAAATACCCTCAAACTATCTACAATCCCCAAGTTAATATTGTGACATTAATAATGTGGCTACAATCCAATTACAATCCAACAGTTTTGCTACACTCCAATTAGGGAGTTGTTTGGCATGTGACATTTACAACTTGACATTAATAACCTCATGCTATATAGAAAACAATTTGAGTATAATTTTTCCTATTCTTCATAATCATATTGTGTTTCAAGAACAAATGAGGACGTCGATGCTCCGGTGTCCTCTAAATTCAGATTCAGCGGTCTATGTCGGGAATTAGATGGTCTGCTAATCGATACAGATCATCTAACATTCGGTAATTCAGGTGTAATTGATTCCCTCAAAACCATGTCTGAAAGTATTATTCATTGAAGTTGTGCTTCGGTGTTGCTCAATTGTTGACAACGATTGAATAACTCCTCCTGTGGAAAGTTATAAGATATAAAAAATAATTAGAGTACGTAAAATACATTATAACATAATAACGTTCTTAAAGACGAAAATGTATATACGATTTTGGTAACTCACATATGATGGTTTCCCACTTTAATGAAACAAGACATTGATATTAGGGTCCAAACTCTTGATAAAAGCACCGCCTGAAAAAAGTGACACTTCAACGTAAGGTTGACCAAGCAATAATGAATTCTCTACAATGGATTGAGTTGGGTACTCGGCTGGTAGCCAAAATGGAGATGTAGCATGTGGAAACTGAGCGGAAGGATCTCTAATTGATGTTGGCCCAATGAAATTGACATTTGCTGCATGGGAGAGTGTCGGCATTATCGAACCAATTGAAACCTTTGCCCAATACTTATCATCGGTGATCTGCTCTACACGATGTACGAAAGGTGATGCTTCGATAGGTGCGGGAATATTAGTACTGGATTCATAAAACGCATGAGAGGAGATGGGTCTTTTGGGATAGCAATTATTCCAGTAAGTTGGCGAATACAACGATCACCAAGATATCATACACCCTGCAATCAAATATTTACTTTAGCATAACCCAACTATTTAATAAAAGTATTGTATATAAATATGACAAAAATTAATATACCTGGTCATAGTACATAAAAGCATGTCAATAACGTGAAATAAATTTGGTAGCTTTAATTTCATGTACATCTTTAATTAATGACCAATTATATGGCTGGCAAATAATGGAGGAAGAAGTGTGCATCTCCAACTGATCACGAGCCATCGATTGATTGTACCTAATAGGATCAGATCGACCTAAATCCAAGAATTCTCTATTCCATCGCAAAATTTTCGGCCATACATCAGAATTAGCCATGTGAGTCTCCATTGGGATGTTCCTATCTCTAACTGGAATACAGCAATTTGTATATTCGTAAGCCCAATACATTAAAACAAAATTATCAAATATGTTACGAATAGACCAATTGAAATATATAATGACATTATTCGACTAAAATTAGTACTTAATAGATTTAGTATTACCTCCTATACTTGCCACGGCCCATTAAATGACTTCACTTTAAATCTGCTACATGAGTCCAAACACAAATAAAGCTGAGCTAGTGCATGACTACCCCAATCGTATTTGGCAACACTATTCAGATCTACAACTGCGGCTAACCAACCACACCTTACTAATCCAGCACCATTAGGGTAAAGAAATGCACCGAGGAAGTACATCAAGAAAGCTCGTGCAATCCTCATTAGTTAGTGACATATCGGTTTCAGCTTCTTCAATCAAAGTACTGGTAAAATATTTTTTGAAAAAAGAATACCGTATACCTTGTGATTTCCAATCATCTACTGTTAATTCCGGAAAGAAGCGATTCTGAAAAATTTCGAAAGTATAAGGCCTCGTCGTTGCATGGAGGCAAGTCACCGATACCGATAGGAATCCCCGTTAGCATAACCCAATCCAATGGAGTAAAACCCAACTCACAACACGGCAGGTGGAAAGTGTGGGTATTGTCCCACCATCTCTGTACGAGTGCATCGACGACCGATTTATATTGATTTTCATAAAACTATGTCGTCCCGCCTGCTCTACTAGTTGTTTAATTAGTGGGAGCCGTGAGCAGTACTGATTGTACATCTTGATTGGGTCCTTCCAATTTCCCCTGAATTTAAAAAAATCACCCTCAAGAGTAAAAGTAATATATTGACTGATATGCTTCGAATCGTCTACTACACGATTCCAACTGGATTGATCGGCAAAGTCGACATTTGGAATCTCTCCTTCTGCTTCGTTGCTTGTGTTTCCATGAGATGGCATCTGTTCCCGCTTTGATTTCAAACGACCAATAAATCTTCGTATCGAAGACATCGTAGCTCGATTTGGCTATTTGAAAAATAGTTAGTAAGAGATGACCTCCCGAAGAAGATTGAACCTTGACTAATTAAGAAATTGAGATAGAGCGGATTGAAGTTTGCCTCGTAGCAATAAAACTTCATGAATATATAGAATATTATATATGGGCAATTTTGTCAAAAATCTATATAATAAAACACAAAGAAAGCTATCAAGTGGCTCTCCTTCAATCTCCCCAAAATCAAAGGTCTAACCTTACAAAACACATTTTCCGCCAAAAGTTCTCCCCCTAAAACTCAAATTCAAATCTCCCCCAAAACAACTCCTTTATTTATTTATTTAATTATCTCTCTCTCTCTCTCTTTCTCTATCTATATAATAAAACACAAAGAAAGCTATCAAGTGGCTCTCCTTCAATCCTCCCAAAAATCAAAGGTCCAAATCTAACCTTACAAAACATATTTTCCCTCCAAAAGTTTTCCCCAAAACTCAAATTCAAATCTCCCACCCAAAACAACTCCTATATTTATTTAATTTTTTTTCTCTCTCTCCCTCCCTCTTCTATTAAAAAAATTAAGAAAATAAATTTTTTAAAAATTTTAAAATATTAAAAAATTAAAAATTTTAACAATTTAAAATTTTAAAAACTTTAAAAATAATTTAAAATAATCAAAAAAAACATATAATATATTTTTTGCTCTATGTTTGCTACTTCAATTAATTTGCTGGACCTCCAAAATTATTTTTTATGATCAAACAAGGTGCATCGTTTCGAAGACGTGCCGTAGGCACGTGTCAACGGGCAAACCTAGTTCATTAATAAAGCCTAAAATAAAGGCTGAAATAACGGAGTTAAAGCAAATAAAAGCAAAATTAAAAACCGAAAATGACGGACAGATCTTCAAGATCCGTCCGAGGCCTCCCTAAATCACGGACGGGCCTTCTAAGTCTGTCTGTCCATTTTTGACTTTTTTCCCCTTCCGACGGATCTTCAACATCTGTCTAACAATAAAAATTTAATTAAATAATGCATTTCGTGATGGAATTTTATATACACTTAAGAACATGCATAAAATATTAATAACAACCTAAAACATGTTTCTATGAATCTATATCTTAATCATGTTGCAAAAGTGCTTTAATATAAAATCCTAAATCATGAAACTATAAATCTTTGCTAAATCAAAAGAAGAAGAACATTAAAAGCGGAAGCACTAACCTGAAGCCATTGATAGAGATTGCGCAAAGGGTTTGGATGTTCCTATATGATATGCACTTCTATGAGAGGTCGTCTCTCTATTCTTCTGTTGATGGGATTACAGATGGAATAAGAAGATACGTATATATAGGAGACCATAGCCCTAATTGATAATTATTGATTTCCAATTTTGCCCATCACAAAATGAGAAATTTACTTTACGGTCTCTACACGTGTTATATCACACTTTAAATTATATACTTTTAACCCATTACTTAATCTTGATTAGATCACTTTAATTTGGGTTAGACTTTAGAATAGCAATTATACATTTAGTCACATATGTCAAAAATTTATTAAAAGCCTAAAATAAAGGCTGAAATAACAGAGTTAAAGCAAATAAAAGCAAATTAAAAACCGAAAATGATGGACAGATCTTCAAGATCCATCTGAGGCCTCCCTAAATCACGAACGGGCCTTCTAAGTCTGTCTGTCCATTTTTGACTTTTTTTCTCTTCTGACGGATCTTCAACATCCGCCTAACAATAAAAAATTAATTAAATAATGCATTTCGCCCTACGACGAATCTACACAGTCCGTCTTATATTTTTTTCTCTTAAATTGTTATAAAATAGCATTGGACGACTGCAGCAAACGCTAAAAATGCTATATATAAATATGCATTTAGCTATTTTTTTACATTCACGACTGTGGATGCTCTAACAGAGAGAGGGCTTTGATAGGAAGGTCCCATTTCTCAATTATTATTTGTATTAGTGACTGATGTCTTTAGTAGGATACTTACAATTACTTTGGTGAGGTCTTGTAGTTTAGGAGGGTTTCATAGGTTTGGAGGAGTTCTAAATCTTCAGTATCAACATAACGCTATATTATTTGCTTCCCCAATTCAGAAAAGTCTAGGAGTTCTGAATCTTCGATATCAACATAATGCTATCTCATTTGCTTCCCCAATTTAGAAATGTCTTGAAAATCTTAAACTTTATACTCTGGTAGTAATTTCCACGTGTGATAAATATATATTTTTAAACGTAAAAACTTTAATATAATCTAACATAGAACTTGAGACATCCTCTATATTAATTATGCACGGACGATACACGACTTTATTTACCTACAAATGATAACCCCAACTCTACCATTATAATATTAGATTTGTTTATTTATTTATTTGTGACAAGGTTGTAGCCAATTGCTCTATTTATTTGAAGGATATTCTAGTATGTAATTTGGCGTGGGGTTCTCCTGGTAGGAAATTTGAATTTGCTAATTATTTTTAATTGTCGACCTGGTTCTTTTCCTATACTTATTTAGTAATTCCTTTGACATGGGGGGAACTACATAAATTTGGTTGACTTTCTGTTACTAATAAAATGAGGGAAAACTACATAAATTTGATTGACTTTCTGTTACTAATAAAATGAAATCTAGGCTTAATTCTTTGTCTGGATTAAAACTTTCTAGAGCTGACAGATTAGTTCTAGTAAATTTTATACCCTCTTCGATCCCCTCGAGTATGATAGGTCTGTCAATTGGGTTCGGTTTGACCCGAACCCGCCCACCCCAACCCAACCCAAGAACTTTTACATATGGGTTATTAGAGCATCCACAGTCGTCGGAGGTATACAATAGCATTTCGATTGTTTGCTGCAGTCGTCAAAAGGTATAAAATGCATAAAATCAAAAAAAAATAATAATAAAAGGATGGAACATGATGTTTTGTCTATCAAATTTTTTTTTTGAAATTTTTTGGGTTCTTTTTTGGAATTTTTTGAAGTGTTTTTTTTATACAAAAAATTCGCACGGGCCTCACATGAGACGGAAATAGTCGAATAATTACCGAAATTTAAAGATGCTAAGAAAGAGACTTACAATCTTGTCAGATTCCTCTGTTCTAAAGCTTTCTTATAAATACTCATATTATCTGCGAAGTTCCTCAATATCTGCCACAACTGTTCTATATTACTCTTTAGTTGTGTCTCTATAAAATGATCAAACTATAAAACACACATACAATACTAAATTCACCAAAACTTTTCAAACAAAACAAAAGATGTAGAAAAGATACCACTAGCTGCATTTTGTTTCCCTTCTGATTCCAGCATATTCCGAAGCTTCTCTTGCTTCATCAAATTTTCATCTTCTCATTTTATCAACCATTTGATGCAAGTCCTTAGCAGGGCCGACCTTGGCCCAGGTTTGGCTGGGCGACCGCCCAGGGCGCCACTTTAGGGAGGGGCCCAATTTTTTTTTAAGTATAAATGTTATTAATGGATTTGTAATTAATGTAATGAATTAATGAGTTTGTATTTAATATTAGGGGAGGCCCAATGCAGATGGCATGCAGATCTCTCTCTCTCTCTCTCTCTCTCTCTCTGCTTCCTGTGCAGGTTGTGCCTCTTCATCTTCAAAAAAAAATTAGAGTATTAAATCCATTGTTCATCTTCATGTGCCTTTGAACCTTTCTAGTTTCTACATCGGCTTGTACCGTTCCTCTGTTCTTGATAACAAACCCATAACTACTTGCATTTTCTAATTTCACACAGTTTTTGTTTTTATTTTTTTATTTTTTATTTTTATTTTTTTTGAGAACCATTTAGGTAGGTTACATTGTATTGGTATAGTATCCCCTGTTCTTGTTAAACTCAATTTACTTCACTTAATTGTCTTCTTCTTAATGTTGTCATATATATAAGGTTTTTGGTAAATGAGGATATGTGGGTAAGATACTAAGACTGAGTGTAAATGGTAATGGTATTAAAGAAAATTAGGTTTCAAGACTGCGAGATTTTATTCAAGAAAAGGGTAAATTGCAGGAGAAACTTGAGCATATGAAGATTTTGCCAAAACTAGTGTTGGTAGTTTTGTGTTAAATTTGGTTATGTTCATCACATTCTTAATCTCATGTTACATCATCTTTAAATGCATTCTGGATTCTATCTGATTCATTATAGTTAACTGATTGTAATTTGTGAATGATGCATAGATATATATATTTTTTATTTCTTCCTCCTTTTTCTTTATTGGGCTCTGATGAATTTCTTGAGTTCATTATATTACATGCATTCTGGTTTAATCTTTTCTCAAACTATTTTTGGGCATGTTCCTAATGCAGTGCATGGGAGGGAGTACTCGTTCAGACCCGAATCCAAGAACGGGCCTCGAATACTACTACAGCCTCTGAGCCTCATTCCCGAAGTTACATCTTAGGTACTTACTCTTTGGCATGTTTTTTTTTCTTGTTCTTTTTTATGATACCATCAAAAATTTAGATGTGTGCATCAGTGCATGTATGCCTGCCTGCAGATGTATATATTAATGTTGGTTGCTGATATAGTTATGTTTTTAAGTATTTGAGTTTGTGATTGAGATTGGCATGCCCTTGGTTTATTCAAGTATTGTACATTCGTTGTTTGTTGTCACGGTGTTTATGTCGTCAAGAAAGTCCTACAACCTGATCTAGCTAGTACTATTGATTCTAGAACGTAGTTAATGCCTATTCGTCACTCGTCAGAATGTTAAGGAAAGCATTTTAGGAGTAAATTGCCTTCTGTCATATGTTCCTTTCATATCAATTATCAAGTAAATGTCTTGGACTCATCTGTTCATTTCACAGTAATCCCATTCCCAGATATCAGACTTCTCTCGCAATTTCAATGTCATTTTCAACACATTGTAATACTAAAGTCAGGTAAATACAAAAATAATATTACATAGCTTAAAGAATGATGTCTCAAATACATCTCACAGGAGATCATTTACATACAAGCCTAGTAGTTTATTTTTTACAAGCCTAGTAGTTTACGAACAACTATGACACAAGATCGGTTATATGGATTATCAATTTTGAGTATTGAAAAAATATGTTGAAAAATATTGAGGTTGAACATATAGTTGATGATTTTGCTTCTAAAAATGCAAGAAGAAAACATTTTAGATGAGATGTGATTGATTTTTTTTTTTTTTTTATTTTGTTGCAGGTGCAAGAGTCGCTATCATTATGCTCAATGGAAATTATGGAGTATTTGATGTCATAAAGTAAAACAATGGTAATCTTTATTTTTCTGGGTATTGTTTATATGTTCCCCGCCGTTATATTATATTTTATTAATATATATAAAAATACTTGCATGTCTATAAAGGGCCCCAATTTTATTTTTCGTCCAGGGCCTAAAATACCTCAGAACCGGCCCTGGTCCTTAGCTTTCTTATATATTCACTCATTTGTTCACTTTACCCTAAGAAAATAAAAATAATAAAATACAATAATGATATAATGAACCAAACTATTCAACTTTCGTGCTTTTTACCATCATCTACAATTCATTACTCTTTGTAATTGAAAATTTACTGATAATATTACTTAGAATGCAAAAGTCCAAATGAAAATAGATAACAATTAGAATAAAAATCCTTCATATGCATGTCAGTTCGTTTCAACCTCATACTTGATGATCCCCTTCTTCTAATCCGAAACCGTACATTACTAGGTTTGCATTTGATCCCGAAACTCAAAACTTGACCATACTATCATAAAAAAACAGAAAAATACTCAAACATAAACAAATTAAATATTACCCGAAAAAGGATATCAAAACTGAAACAACAATTCTGAAGAAAGATTGCTACAATAATTATGAAAGATTGCTAAAAATAAATGAAAAGCTCAAGAACTTAACAAAAGTAATTTTTAATGAGAAATAATTATGAGAAGTAGTGAACACAATTACCATCAAACTGAAGAATAAAAGTTAATCTTTAGGTAACCTACATCTGGACCAACTGCAATGACGACATGACATACAGGCTTAACTGTCATCTCCGTAATCTTTGGGAGTACACATTGGAGAGAGTAGTGTAAATTAGTGAATAAACAAAAATAAATATATAATAAACACTTACATTACCTCTTACTTTTCCACAATTTATTCTTTCCTTCATTTCTTTGCCTTTCGAAATCCCAATTTCTACCATGACCTCTAAAATATAATTTATTTGGATCTGAAGAAACAAAAAATTAAGAACAGAACATTATTTAGGATTTGGTCGGAAAATAACCAATCTTTATTTTTGAATCCATAATTAGGGTTTGGATTCCGAAATTTCAAGAATTGAAACACCCTCATTAGAAATCAAAAGTAAAAAAATGGGTGGTAAATTAGGGTTTCATGAATACAATATTACAAAAAAAAATTAGGGATTCAAAAACCCTAATTTCTCATAAGAGAACTCTTACTAACGGTGTCATCACCCATGGCGGGCCAGCGAGCGTCGACGGCGAGGATTTGAGTGGGCTGGCGAACGATGGCTGCAGAGAATTGGGGGAGGAGGGTTAGCGGGATTTTGGGGGAGGGGGAGTTAGGAGTGGAAGGGTTTTTTTTTTGTTTTTGTATTTTGTTTTGTTAAGTAAAAAAGTATGGTGTGCACGTGTTAAGGTATGTATGATTTCCTACTTTTGCTCTTATTTCTCCTATTTCAAAATGGAGAAATGAGAGAGGGGGTAGACCTATTAGCTTAAGATATAGTATAATCCACTATCAATTTCACTATCATTCTCTTCACTACCTTAGGAAGCATACTTCTATTAGAGAATTCCCTCACCTACTCTATCTTCCTCTACCTACTGGAGTATGCCACTTAAGGTAGTGAAAAGAAATATAGTAAAATTGGTAGTGGATGTAGCATTACTCATTTCTCAAATGTTCTTCAAAACTGGCATGTATCTTACACTATTAGCGAATAGGTATAATGATCTTCTCAAGAATATCAGTAAACCAACATCAAAATAATAATAAAGTAATTAAAAGATAAGTTAATAAATAATCAAACACTAAAGTATTACCTTATTTTTCTTCTTCTTTTTTCTAATTTTTTTTCTTTTCAGAATTATTCTTTTCAACATCCTTCTCATACCTTGCTAATACCCCGTATCCTTGAATTGATTTAACATTAGCCGGTGAAAATTTTAATCACTAAATTGATTAAGTCAATCTAATTGTAGGAATAAATTGTAAATACTATAAATACTAAATTGATTTAACATTAGCTGGTGAAAGTTTTCATAACTTGCACAGTTACTCTTCCTGAATATGAGTAAAACTGATATTTCTGGTTGTTGATTATATCCTTTCATGGAGACTACTCAGCTGTCCTGCATTTGAGTTATTAATGCAAACCTCCACTCTAGTACAAAATGCCAGAAGTTAAACTTACGTAAAGTTCTTATGTTACTGCAATCATCAACTAAAGCCATTTCTTGAACATACTGAAATTAAGGACTCAAATTCGGGCTGGACTCATACTTGACGCTACGAGCCAAGTTTGTCCTCTGATCTAGAACTATGAAAGTAGATCTAGGATGGAACTAACAAAACCCTTTTGTAGCATTATTTCAAGTAAACCTTTCTCCATGAGGTTTCATATTATACTAATTAGCTAGATTGCGTAGATTAAGTCTGTTCGTTGACCAAGGAACATAATTGTTCTTTCACATTAAGTAATCATCATATGAAGTTTGAACATCCATCTTTCAAAATAGAATTAGTCAGACAAGATTATCATCTAGGTCCGATACTCCTATTCTTCATTGATTCTAACTACTGTAGGATTGCCCAGAGTCGATGATTAATGATGGTTGGGTTATGGCTGAAACCAGTATCGACAAACTTTATGTTTAATTGTCTTTTCCATTCGCCCCACCCTCCCATGATACACAATAGTATGTATTTTTCAAAGCAAGTCCTGAGGTTGTAACGCCCCGAATCCCAAATACACTGAATTCGAGATGTTCTACAGGATATTTCCACTTCATTTAGTACAATTTTACAAGGAAATTTGAACTTTTCACTTTACATCAAAGTTTACATAAAACATTACACTTTACATTGCACAGCGGAAGTAAATTTTACAACAATGAAACAAATGTACAACAACATTGAATAATCTTTAAGCATTTGTCCCTCTTTAATCTGTATCAAGTCATTTACCTGCATATAAGACAGTGGGTACGTCAGTTTATTCAACCGACGATCATTATACACGGCCATCCTCTCTATGCCGGAAATAGTATAACTTATTTTCCATATTTAGCAAACACAAACTTGTCACATATCAAACTAAAGGGACTACCCTATTGATGTCGTGTTGTGATTGTGCACTTAGTCCTTAATGCAGTTAATTATGTTACATGACACTAATGCGCACTTGTTCGGATTCTATGCATCCCATACTACATAGGTCCGAGGGCAAGCCTTTAATCGTTTTTCATCTTTGTAGGGTTCAATCCCTCGCCATGACTTAATCTACTACTGTAATTACGGTAGGTATCTTAGATGATCTATGAGTACAAGCACGTGTACAGAAAATCCTGAGGGGAATCCCACGTCATGTCACGACGCATCGTGAAGACAGCTTGTGGCAATTCAGCCTCACTTCATGGCACACGATCCTCTTGCAGTCACCAAACATCCCACAAGCGTCGCCACCGGGACGATAATTCTGGAGTAGTGCCCACGCCATGTCTTGACGCATCAAGCAGGCAGCCTGTGGATCACTCTCACACCGCCAATCCGATAGCCCTCATACTTGTGTTTTTCTCCTACTTTCATCACGTCTCCACTATGTACTAATCCTTAGTTTTTATCAAAATCATGAACAAAAATCAAAGCTCTAGAGTTAGCCTCTCCACTAAACCGGACTTATTCATTCATTCAAACACGACCAACCTTGGTCTTTCTTTTCAATTTTCATTTCATTTATTTCAAAATGCCGGGGGAGGCTTAGCTACTCTTTTTGTTTCAATTTTCAATTCACAATTTCAAATCGAGCATTTCCAACTCATAAATTCTCATGTTGAGTCATCATACTCAAAAGTATTTCTCTTTTCAAATCATGTTTCTAATTCGTTCAAATAGTCCATAACTATACATGAATTTTAATTATTCATCATGTAACTCATGAAATGTTACTTTCACATTGAAATTCACATCACTAACGAATATTCACATTTCATATTTTTCACACTATTCTCAAATGAGAATAATTTGCATCACATCACACAATATAATTTCTTTTTGCCACATTAATTCTCTAATCCTTCATTCCAAGTCATTTTTTGCAAGATATAATTTCACAACAATAAAAATATAGAACCATAGTTCTATTTACACATTTTATTCTCAAATCATGTTTTATTTCATGCAAATAATCCCCAAATTATTTTTCTTAAGTCCTACATATTTTTAGAAGAATATTCATATTTTTTTCCTAATTTTTTGATCATCAAAACATCCAAAAAAAACATTTTTTTATAACCGCCGAGCCCCAGATTCGAACCCAGCACCACAGAGAAGACAGCCGAAGGCACAGGCCACTAGGCCGCTTGCGCCAGTAGTATAGATAGGCCCTGAGAGTATTAAATACTCTCGGCCGCTGATCTTATACGTTTAAAAGAAAGAAACAAAAGTATGGTGCCACAGAGATTCGAACCAGCAACCTTAGGCCGAAAGGCACTGTAGCGATCAGAGCCATCCCGACCGCTTGAGCTACGCGCTCAAGTTGTCACTAGCTTAATTCAAATTTCATTTAACCCATACTCTCTGTTATTTAGAACATTTCGACGTTCATCAAAATTTCATTTCACATTGTTCTTACTAACACACTGTAAAAATTCCAGATTAATCGTTTTCATCCTGAATTTTATTCCAGTATATGAAAATAATTTTCTTAAATAATTAAACATATTTTTCTCAATAATTAACACATTTCTACCATACAATTTGGTTAATGTGATATACTACTACTAATACATTCTTTTTCGACATTATAATTTCATTAATCTCTACACCAATTCTCTACTCTTATTTATTTTCCAAACATAAAAATTACATCTCAATTTATTCATTACAACGCCATACAAAGTTTCCAATTTAGCACATAAAAGTGACATAGTCGATATACTAATTTTTTTTGCACATAATTTTTCATACTACTAACAAAGGTTTCTTCACACAATTTATAACCATATTCGTATTGCACACAATCTTGAATTTTACTAATAGCAACACACATAATTTGCATATCAACAATTCAATCAATTAGAGATCATCTTTTCAATTAAATGTGCATTCTTATTAATCATTTTCATGCATCATTTTGCTAATTAAATCTAGCATGCATTCCTATGTTAGAAATAGGAAAAATTTACCCACCTTATTGAAGAAATATACAATTAACAACCTCCTAGACGAATGTCCTTTCAACAAGAGTGCACCTTCTCCTAGACGACGCGCACACAAGCCTCCAAGCACACCTCACCGAGAGCTCCTTGATGGTAGCCGGCCTCTCCTTTCCTCCTTGATGTTGCAAGCACAATCCCACACACTCTCAATCTTTTAACTCACAAAATCACAACTACATAATATAATTTAGACTATAGGTTTGGAGGGATTAATAAGCACAAGAATAACTAGCTGGGGGGAGGGGAGGGGGGGGTATTTATACTAAAAATCAATGAGAATAGAGGGCTAGGATCAAGTAGTTGGTTATAAGATTGAGGGCTAGGATGAAAGTAGGAGTTGCATTAACTACCCACAACCAAGTAACCACCACACCATGATTTCCATTAAAATTTTGATTTTCCCTCCAAAAGAAGCAATCCAGCCTACTTGGGGAAGTGCATTTGCACGTGTACGTGCAATGCACGTGCATTTGCACGTGTACGTGCAATGCACGTGCATGCCACTTGGTCCAAAAATTGTACATTAAATTTTTGTATAAAAATAAAATAGTCTTTAAATTGTATTCTACATGACAAGTTGTATAAAAATAGTTCATGGACTTTAGTTTATGGGCCAAAATAATTATTATAAAATTAATAAATTAAATTAACTTTGGGCTTTTAAAAAGAAAGGATTTTTGTCTAATTAAAAGAAGGCTTTTGTATAAAATAATTAAAAGCACATATTAAAATATCTTTACTCATCTTGATGAAAATATTTACCAAAAATATTGCACGTACACACTACGTGCAAAATAAATAATTTTTCATTAAATGAAAAATCAGGAATTAGAGGTAATAATCAATCGATACCCATATATAATCTAAATCGCCTTTTCATCATCTACATACTAATTGTAACATGATTTGAGTTGTCAAAAATCCGTGACTTCAATTCCAAAGAAGCCACTCAACCTAAGAAAAGAATAAAACCTTGAGTGCCAAACACACTCAGATCTTCTCACTTTGAAAGTAAAATGAGAAACCAGTTATGATAATTACTGTTCATAATGATGGCGAATGATATAATACCTTTTCGGGAGCCAAAAAATGGGCACTAGTTTTTCTATTCTTCCTCGTTCCCTCTCTAATTCACTTGTTCTTGAGTTCTATTTGAGTTCTTTAATGGCGATGCGAAATCGAGTGCATCAATTGGTATCAGAGCTGTTCGATTCTGCAGCGAATTTGGGGAGGATGGTGAAATGAATCAAATTGAGCAGCAAGTTCTGATTTTGATGGCGAATTTGAAATGGGTTTTAGAAACCAACCTTTTCTTTTGATGGGTTCTTCAGATCCAAGAAAAGTGACCATCTCTTCTTCTCTTTCTTCGACAATACTGTACACATCTCCATTATCTGCCATTGATTCAGCTCTTTGGATGTATTGGGATCAAAGAGAGGGGAGAAAGGGACCGGAATTGAGAAGAAAGATCCTAATAGCATTCTTGGTGTAGCTCCAGATCTTGAATGACAGCAGAGTCACCAATTCTTGATCAATTGAATGATCGTGATGGAGAATCGAATGGAAGATCTGTCAACGCAAGCTTCGCAAATTCCTTTGATCTTAGCACAGATGCAGCCATTGGTATGCAAGTTCTAATACCTAATCTTGATAAGTGATTCGATGAACCCTAATCTTGATCGATTTCCTATGGAAGAGTATGAATGCAATATTTGTTTAGCTGATTGTTCCTATAAACGATACAAGAGCAACAAGGTATTCGATTGTGATTTTTGTCCTAGTTGTTTCTCTAGTGGGAGATTTAAATTGGGTTTGGCACCACTATACTTCATTTGTATAGAGTATGTTGAAGATTATAATGGTGAGAAGTTGTCTAATGTGTTTGATGAAATGCATGAACAAGAAAAGGAAAAGAATTCGATCTTGAAAGATAACGATGGAGTAGTTGGTGATAAATTGTTGAATTTTGAAATTAATGATGCTGATTTTGGAAGGAGAATTGAAGAAGGTGAAGGAGTTGAAATTTTTTTGACTTTGAAAGCTAGTGATTCAAGAAAGAAGCAGTTAATGGAAGAAACAAAGCTTAATCAAGGAATAACTATGATCGTTCTTGAGGAAAATTCCTTTAATGGTCTTGGGGATGTGTGTGGAGATAATACTTTAGAAATTTCTCTACATGATCTGGTTAGTGAAGCTAAGGAAAGCAAAGAGAGCAAGATTGTGACACAAATAGAGTTTTGTACTCAACATGGAAGGGTGTTCAAAGTGAGTTCTTCTCAAGCAATTCCTAATGGTCAACACATAGAGTCATATTCATCTCCTTACATTCAAGCAAAGCTTATATTCTTGATGTTAGGCATTTTTTGTACTGATAGCTTGAGTCACTTAGCTACAGCTGGAGTAAAATGTTGTTCAATTTGTCTCAAAGGGCAATTGCTCGAATGGTTTTATTGGTGGGAGGAATATAGTGGAGGAGTAGCCATAGCAACGTATAACACTGATGAATCTATCTGTTCCTTTGCTGACGCTTCCATGAACACTGCCTACGAGAAGAAGTGGCCCCTTTATCTCAGCACAAGAAACACAATTCTGAAGAAGTATGATGAAAGGTTCAAGTATATCTTCCAGGAAGTTTATGAAGCTTCATGGAAATCCAAGTTTGAGGCTGCTGGAATATGGTATGACTGTAAAGCTGGGCTTCTTGAGAAAATTCCAGCAATCATCAGGCAAATAGAGAATACTGATGTAGTTCTGGATGCACCTTTCTTTAATAGTGCGATCAGTGCCTACAGTCAGGTTGGATATATTGATATAATGGAGGAGATGTTCTTGCTTATGAAGGAAAAGAAATGTAAGCCAGACAATGCCACTTTTAATATTATGATTCAAGCATACAAACATTCAGGCATGGATAAAGCTGCACAAGAGTTGGAGTGCAAATTGATCAACCTGAAGAGAAACAACTTATTGAAGCCAGGTTTTAAGAAGGCTGTTTGGTGGGAGTGTACTCAGGAACCAAGTGAAATAATCTTTGTGCCAAGTGGCTGGTACCATCAAGTCTATAATTTGGAAGACACAATCTCCATAAACCACAACTGGTTTAATGCTTATAATCTTCATTGGGTGTGGAATTTACTGGTAAAGGACTACATAGAGGCAAAGGGGTATATAGAAGATATTCGGGACATTTGTGATGATTTTGAAGGCCTTTGTCAGAGAAATCTTGCAGCCTACACTTGTCTCTGATAGAAAGATGGTGAGCTATGTGAATGTGCACACGGAATTTGATGCGAGAAGGATTCGAGCTGCGAAGGCTGCTGCTGCTGCTGCTGCTGCTGGTGGTGATATTGATTCGTCGCAATGGTTCAGGGGCCTAGAGTGATGGTTGATTCGACCTTATGCTTTCCTAGTTAGACCTTGAGGCAAGGTCTTATTGAAGGGGGGAGGAATTGATACACACCAGAATGGTTAGGGAAGTAAATAAATGGAAGTATAGGGACTGATGTGTAAAAGAGTAAATGTACATGTTAAGCACGTGTAATGAAACATTATAAATACAAGTGGGCAGCTCAGTTATGAGCTATGTCTGAATAATTGGATCCATTTCCTCTTCTCTGTTATCTTCTTCTTGTTCTTGATTCTTCTTCTCCTTCCATCTTGGAGCTTTTCTCTCAAACCCAAGCTCTATTCTTCCTCGTTCCCTCTCTAATTCACTTGTTCTTGAGTTCTATTTGAGTTCTTTAATGGCGATGCGAAATCGAGTGCATCAAATCGCCTTTTCATCATCTACATACTAATTGTAACATGATTTGAGTTGTCAAAATCCGTGACTTCAATTCCAAAGAAGCCACTCAACCTAAGAAAACAGAACTAAATAAAACCTTGAGTGCCAAACACACTCAGATCTTCTCCACTTTGAAAGTAAAATGGAGAAACCAGTTATGATAATTACTGTTCATAATGATGGCGAATGATATAATACCTTTTCGGGAGCCAAAAAATGGGCACTAGTTTTTCTCTATATGAATCACAAATGTCACAGACAGTGATTAAGAGGTTTCACCTAAATTCCAATCCAATTTCATGTAGGGGTGTACATCGATCGATATCCAACCTAATATGGACCATCCACCATCGATATTAATAAGGTCATTTTTTAAATTTTTCATCCGCAACCAATCCAAGTTTTAATTGGATCGGTTTCCATCTTGGCCGATTAAGCTCGGTTTGGATTGAATTGAATGGTCGGTTTGGCGTGCTACTTTTCACCTCCAACATCATTCGCAATTTCATTGAAATTTAAAAGAACAACTTCAAGTCATCTCAAGAACAACCTGCCAGCAACCTGCTATTTTCAACATAATATAATCTGATTCAATTTGTAAAAACGATCTACTATTTTCAGTAACATATAATACAACACATCTAAAAGCGAGAAACAAAATCAACGGTAGGGTGTTGAGCTGTTGGCGGGAACTGGAGGAGAGACGAATGGGCTGTTAGGTTGTTGGCGGGAATTAGAGGAGGATTGCATAAGAAGAAGATGAAGAAGGAGAAGGACTTACAGACATTAGTGCTTTGGAGGAAGAAGAAGATGAATTATTGATTGATTTAGTTAGGATTTTCATTTCCTTTTAATCATTTCCTCTTATGATCATATTGTTGGTTGTGGGTTGCCTCATTGGGATTTGGAGTGTGGGACTTGGGTGTGAACTGAACCTAAAGAAATTAAAGGAGACTTTGTATCTTCAAGAAATGATGGTTTGTATATTCAAGAAATTAAAGGAGAATTACATTTTTTTTGGGGACTAATGCATAGAGGTATGGTCGGTTTGGTTTTATTGGTTATTTGGAAGCCTCATCCAACAACCGAACCGGTCCAGTCGGTTATTGGAGACCAAGAATCGGGCCAACCCAATTTCCCAATTGGTTCGGTTAAAAACCAGTCGGTTCGAGTGGGATTGGCTCGTATTGGTCGGTTTGGATAATAGTTGTCCACCCCAAATTTCATGCATATTTGCATGCCGACTCATGAGGCTAACGAGCAGCTCCAACATGTAGGAGAACCAACACAAAAGATTAAGCTTTTCAAACTCTTATTACATCCATTAATACTACTAGTAATTTACACGTGCGATGCACATCTTAATAAATATATATTTTTTAAAATCAAAATTTCGATGTAATCTGACCTTGAATCTGAAATCTCTTTTATATTAGTTATGCATGGACAATGCACATCTTAATATTTAATTTAAAAAAAACTCCGGTGTAGTGAAGACTCGAACCTGAAATCTCGTCCATATTAGTTATGTACGTGCGTCACACGCGTTGATAGATTGACAAATGACACTAAAGTCTTCTCCCATTATAATATTAGAGATTATAGATTAGTTAGAAGACAATTGAAAATGATTCTACAGATTAGAGATTGATGAACATCTCACTCCACCTAGAATACAAATGGAAGAAAGTATGTGTGTATATAAGTTATCCATGTAGCTCCGTTTCCCTTCAAACGCATAAAACAATTAGGATTCTATTCCAACAATAATCCGTCTGAAAACATCAAAAAATCATTAGCATCCTCTTTCACCTTCAATTAATAAATCCATCACAATATCCACCATTGCTCAACATTAACCCTTACCAAATTATGTACTTCAAATAATAAGAGAACACATCGATTGTCCAAATGAGGTGCATCGCAAACTTTAAAGAATCAATAAGAACATTCTCATTCCCCCTTCAATGCATCACAATTCACAAGATACCTTGGCAAAAAAATAAATTAAAGTAAATTAAATTAAATTTAACAAACTTTTATATATTTCCTTCACATATAAAAACAAAGAAATAATTCCACATCAAATAATCAAATCAACGGGTCTCACCGCAATTAATCAAGAAACCCTAGAAACAGCAATCATAACCCACAAACACACGATAATAATAAATTAATTACCACAAAAATGTCACCAAGAATCAAGAATCAAGAATCTTGTCCTTGTTCAAGCAGTAGAGGAGGAGGTGGGAGGGGGAGGGTTGGGAAAGGTGGAAGGGTGGGGTGGGGACCATATGGTGTCGAACTTGGGGGGCCCATCGAGGGTGGGGGCAAAGTGGGTGACAGGCTGGGTGAGCATAAGGGGGCGGTCCTTGGCCTCCTCCTCCTCCACGTCGTCGTCCATGTTGGTGGTGGAGAGGTTGATGCACGAGCACGACTCTAGCGACGCGAAGAAGGCGGACGCCACGCCTGCTCCCGCTCAGCCTGATACAGGACTCCCTGTATCTGAAGAAGAAGGAGGAGTTTAAAGATAATTGCGTATCAGTCCAGAATAATTGCGTATCAGTCCAGATAGTATTTTACTTCTTTCAGGGTGTATTTTGTTTAAGTGCTGGATATTTTGCAATAAACACCCCAGCTGTGAACCAGCGTGGGGTCCAGTTTGTTAGAAGTGTCAGAATTACCGTTTTTACTGTAGGGTTACGTGCACTGCACGTGCCACGTGTTAGGAGGTGATTTGCAGATCACATTACTCCCTTTCGTCTTCCTCTCTTTAAAAAGGCTGTAATGAAGAATGGGGGATATGAATTAATGAACTGAGTTTTCTTTTTTTCTATTTGTTCTTCTTTTTACTGCTTGCTTTGCATCTCATCGTTGCAATGGTGGTTCAAACGCGCAGCGGTGCCGTCCCACAGATCCATTTAATGATCGGAACGGCACCATTGGTATCAGAGCTAACAAATCCTTTGAACCTCACCTCATCGATCGAGCGCTTACAAACCTTCGAGTCTGGGGGAAACTCCGGACTTGGGTCGCCAAGCCCGTTGACGCGAGGAACTGGCCCTCAGGGTGCTGGTCCTCAACAGTCGACCGATCTAACTCAGAGGGTGGGGGATCTAGAGCTCTCGTTGGGGACCATCCAGAACCAGATCAATGGGTTGCAACTGGCCAACGACGACATCCGCAAACTTCTCCGATGCCTAGCTGACAAGGAGTCCCTCACCTCAGGGGGGCTCAATCCCACTCCTGCCTCCAGCTTTATTTCTCCACACACAGACCCTCGTGAAGCCTACCAATGGGTTAGAGGCAAAGAAGAACCCGGCAGGTACCTATCCATCTTCCCAAAACATACCAAACTAGAGATTCCATTGTTCGATGGCACATGGGACATTAGCAATTGGATTTTCTATTTGGAACATCACTTTGATACCCAGCGAGTAGACATTAGATCTCAAGTAGATTTATGCGTTTACTTCCTACGGGGAGACGCTCTTCTTTGGTGGAGGTGGTATAAGAGGCAGTGTGGGGGTAATTGCGATTGGAGAAACTTGAAGAAGGAGTTGATGCTCCAATTCAGACCAACAGAATTGCAAAATCCCACCGCTACTTTGCTCAAGCTCAGACAGGTTGGTTCCGTTCACGAATATCACAGGGAATTCATAAAGTACAGTCATCTTAGCAAACCCCTCGACATGGGAGTGCTCGTCGACTATTTCGTGTCAGGCTTAAAGGAGGAAGTTCAACAAGAGGTGTTGCTTAAGCACCTTAGCACCGTGACGGCAGCATATCGGGAAGCTGTTGCTCGGGAAACGATCCTCATGTGCCAAAGGAAGGCTTCTAAATTCCAAGGATACGCTGCCAAGCAAGGATCCAAACTCACCACACTCGTCCCAGATAAGGCCCAGGGACTGTGTTTCCGATGCGTTGAAAAATGGGTGAAGGGGCATCGGTGTGCGGGACGATCTCTCATATAAATTGAAGGAGAGTATAGTGTTGATGAGGCTTTTGTAGAAGATGTTTCCGCTGCGTTGGTTCCCTCCACAGGTGAAGCCCAGGACATCAGTGGTGGTGATTTTCAAAAGGGGATGGAGCAACCTGTACACCCTACCATTTCCCTTGAGGCCATGATTGGCACTGAAGCACCTCAGACACTGAGATTGAAGGGAACTATTGCTGAGAAGGAGTTCTATGCTCTACTTGACACGGGATCCACTCACAACTTCATCGACATGGCTGTGGCAAAGCGCTGCAAATTATCTGTCAGTAAGGTTGGGGGCTTTGGGGTAACCATTGCAGGTGGGGAAAAGCTCAGTTGTGAAGGAGTTTGTGAGGGTGTAGAGTTTAAATGTCAAGGCATGACCATCAAAGCAAATTTTCATGTACTCCCATTGCGAGCAGTCAGCTAGTATTGGGGGTTGAATGGGTAAAAACGCTGAGTGGAGTTTGGCTCAGCTATAAGGATCACTCCCTGCATTTTGAGAAAGATGGTGAGATCAAGGTCCTACGGGGCATCAATAGTAAAGGGTTGGAGATTGCTTCAACCAAATCTTTTATCAAGACCCTTGCTCATCTGAGAAGAGGGTATCTGTTGGGAATTCAAGCCTGCCCTGAGACCACCCCTCCTACCGATGACGCCGAAGTTGAGACTCCCCTACCTGCCACCATATCCCGCTTGCTGCTCAGTTTCGAAAAGGTGTTCCAACCAAGTCCCACTCTCCCTCCTCACAAAACCCACGACCATAGCATTCCCCTACTTCCCAACTCACATCCAATCAGCTTAAGACCCTACACGCACCCATGGCACCATAAGAATGAGATAGAGAAACTCATTAACGAGATGCTTCAATCAGGGGTGATCCGACCCAGTATGAGCTCCTATGCCTCCCCCATAGTTATGGTGAAGAAACCTGATGGAACATGGAGGCTCTGCGTCGACTACCGAGCCCTCAATAAGATGACAATCAAGGACAAGTATCCAATTCCAGTCATTGACGAGCTCTTAGATGAGTTGCAAGGAGCCATGGTGTTTAGTAAGTTGGACCTCCGAAGCGGCTATCACCAAATTAGGATGAAGGAGGAGGATATTCCCAAGACGGCATTCAAGACACATGAAGGGCATTACGAGTATGTTGTAATGCCATTTGGCCTCACCAATGCCCCCTCGACGTTTCAATCTTTAATGAATGAGATCTTCATGCCCTACCTCCGGAAATTTGTCTTGGTTTTTTTCGATGACATATTAGTCTATAGCCGATCACTCTAGGAACATGCTCTTCATTTGAAGTTGGTTCTATAGCTGCTAGAAGAAAACTCACTGAATGCCAAGCGAAGCAAATGCTTGTTTGCGGTTAATAAGGTGGCCTATTTGGGTCATATCGTGTCTGACGCAGGGGTGTCGGTAGACCCAAAGCAAAATCTCTGCCATCCAGCAGTGGCCAGTGCCACGAACTTTGAAGGCGTTGAGGGGATTTCTAGGCCTCGCAGGGTATTACTGCAAATTTATTGAGAGGTATGCTTCGATCTCAGCCCCACTGGTTGCTCTCACTAAGAAGGGATCCTTTCACTGGTCGCCATCAGCTCAAACAGCATTCGAAGCTTTGAAAAATGCTTTAACTTCTCCCCCCATGCTCACCCTGACTAACTTTAATGTTCGATTCACTTTGGAGTGTGACGCGGCTGGCACGGGCATTGGGGCTATCCTGATGCAATCTGGGCACCCTATAGCTTACCTTAGCAAGGAATTGAAGGGGAAGAGTAAGCACCTTTCGGCCTATGAAAAAGAGATGCTCGCTATCCTTCTCGCCATTAAAAAATGGAGACATTATCTCCTGGGAAGAGAATTCACCATAGTAACCGACCACAAACCCCTTAAGTATCTGCTTGAGCAAAAATTGGAGACGGAGGCTCAGCACACATGGTTATGGAAGTTGCACGGTTATCAGTTTACTGTGGAATATAAGAAGGGGAAGGATAATAAAGGTGCTGATGGGTTATCTCGAGTCTTTGAAGAACCTCAGATACAAACCTTGGTGGTAGTTAAGCCTGCTTGGCTGGAGGAGTTGAGGGAAGAAGTGAAGAAGGATCCATTTTATGCCAACGTCCAGGTGAAGATCAATCAAGAAGGACCTACCCAGTCCAAACTTAGCCACCAACATGGGTTATACTTCTACAAAGGTCGAGTGTTACTCAACCCCACATCCTCTCTCGTCACTCGATTGCTTCAGCTACACCATGACTCTCTACAAGGAGGTCATTCTGGCTATGAGAAGACTCTGTCGAGGATAAAGAGAGTCGCTTATTGGAAAGGGTTGAAGGGAATGCTTAAGAGCTACATCAGCGAGTGTGAGGTGTGCCAGCGGTGCAAGTACAACAATCAGAAACCATCGGGCTTACTGCAGCCCCTACCCATCCCTGAGCAGGTGTGGGAAGATTTGAGCATGGATTTTATCGAGGGGCTGCCGAAGAGTTGGGGCAAGACGACCATACTGGTAGTAGTCGACAGGCTCTCCAAATACGCACACTTCATTCCGATCTCGCATCCATACACCTGCCAAGCAGATCGCTGAGGTTTTCGTTCACAACATTGTCAAGTTGTATGGGGTTCCCTCTACAATTGTGAGCGATAGGGACCCAGTCTTCACGAGTGTCTTTTGGAAGGAACTATTCAAGCTACAAGGCACCCAACTCTGCATGAGCACCGCCTTTCACCCCCAAACCGACGACCAATCTGAGGTAGTAAACAGGACGCTCGAGACATACCTCCGATGCTTTTGCGCTTACAAGCCATTAACTTAGGTTAACATGCTTCCTTGGGCGGAGTATTGGTATAATACTAGCTCCCACAGTGCCACCAAGTACTCACCGTACCAAATCCTCTATGGGAAACCTCCACCTTCGCTTGCTCCATACATTCCCAAAACTGCGAAACTGCGTGAGGTGGAGGAAAACCTCATAGAGAGGGATGTGGTTCTGCGACTCTTGAAGGACAATTTCAAGAAGGCCCAGGATCGAATGAGGAGTCTGGCTGATAAAAACAAGGACCGATACTGAGTACGCAGTTGGAGATCTCGTATACCTCAAACTACAACCCTATTGGCAGAGCTCTGTAGGGGGGAGGAGAGTCCACAAGTTGTCGTAGCTATATTATGGTCCCTACTTGATTTTGGAAAAGATTGGAACCATCGCCTACAAGCTACAATTACCCATGTCCTCTAAGATACACAATGTTTTCCACGTATCTCAGCTCAAGAAACACCTGCGAGATCCTAATAAGCTACAGACCACTCACCCTGCTTATTTCTGTGAAGACCCCCTCCAACCTGCACAAGTGCTCAATAAAAGGGTGGTAGGGAAGAAGGGAGTAGCTACGGTGGAAGTACTCATTCGATGGCAGGGAGGAACTGATGCGGAAGCCACGTGGGAAGAGTTTTGGGACGTTCACCGTCGCTTCCCTGGCTTTTGTCCAGCCTTGGAAGCTCCGTTTTATGGGGGAAGGGGTGATACAGGACTCCCTGTATCTGAAGAAGAAGTATGAGTTTAAAGATAATTGCGTATCAGTCCAGAATAATTGCGTATCAGTCCAGATAGTATTTTACTTCTTTCAGGGTTTATTTTGCTTAAGTGCTGGATATTTTGCAATAAACACCCCAGCTGTGAGCCAGCATGGGGTCCAGTTTGTTAGAAGTGTCAGAATTACCGTTTTTACTGTAGGGTTACGTGCACTGCACGTGCCACGTGTTAGGAGGTGATTTGCAGATCACATTGCTCCCTTTCGTCTTCCTCTCTTTAAAAAGGCTGTAATGAAGAATGGGGGATATGAATTAATGAACTGAGTTTTCTTTTTTCCTATTTGTTCTTCTTTTTACTGCTTGCTTTGCATCTCATCGTTGCAATGGTGGTTCAAACACGCAGCGGTGTCGTCCCACAGATCCCCTTCGTGATCGGAACGGCACCACAGCTAGTACATGAGGGCTTCTCCATCGCTTCATCTTCTTCCGATGAGGGATTGTTGAGGGATGACAAGATTTGGGGAAGGAGATGGGAAATGGGAGGGGATGTAGTTTTCACATTTATAACCTCGTCAATGTTCTAAACTTATATACGTCGTCAAAAGGATTGTTTTTGTGATTGTCTGACAACTGTGGGCAGTATAGGCCTATAGGGTATACTGGTCTATGTGTTGATTTGTGTATGTTGGATTCTGGGAATTGATAGGGTGGAACAGTTTGTACAACATTCTAAACGATCAAAAGAAATGTTATACATACTGAGCTTGTCTTTAGTAATCATTGGGTCCATCTCCTACTATAAGACAAATAAAAAAGATCCAACAATTACTAAAAGACAAACTCAATATATGTTCGGGGTAGAAACCAATGTATGTGTAGCATTTCTCAACGATCAAACATAGGTGCATCGAACGCCCTCTCCTAAATCCCAGTAGATAGTGATCCCTCTTTCTCATCTTAACTGTTCATCCCTCTTTTTCCTGAATAAAATTGATCTTACCATAATATTTCGTAAATAAGAAATTTGTAAAACAAGAACTATCCTTTGTTTGTTCCATTTATCTAACATGCTAATCATTCTCTTTGTGATGTATTTGATATGGGTAAAAATCAAAGCCACGCGATCTCGATTAGCAATGGTATCGGGTCAGTTTGGGTCGAGTCTTTCACTACCCGGACCAGGAACCGGTCCCCTACGGGTCCAAAAATTGGAACCGGATCCAGTGTGAGGACCGGGTTCGGTTCCGAGTTCGGGTCCTGTTAAAAGATTTCTACCAGTTCGGGCAGGAGCGGGAGTAGGAGCGGTGAGCGGAAGCGGCAAGCAGAGGATTTAGCATAGATGAGAGAAGAAGGCAAGAGTTTTGAGTTTGGAAGAGTAGGATTTAGAATTGAGGAGGAAGGATGAGAGGGATGAGGGTAGGATATTTACTTTTATGTTTATCTTTTTAGGATTTTTTTAACTGGTCCGGGTCCGGGTCTGGGTCCATGTCCGGGTCTGGGTCGGGTCTATTTTGGGCTAACTGGGATCTGAAAGTACAACGAATGCTGTTTTAGGTCTTGGATCTGGACCAGTATAGACCAGACCAATTCCGGTTCAATATCGGGTCTAAGTCGGGTCTGGGTACCTGGTATTTATATCAATTCTAATTTCGGTACGCATCTCAAAGCTTCTCAGGGCATAATAGTAATTTTTCAATAACAACTGGCCCGCTATAAAAACATGGGCCGTTTTCAGGCCCATTGGCTCAACCAGATCCACAATTCTTGTTTACTTACAGTCCAAGAAGAAGGTGATTTCTAGTTAATTATAGTTGTCAGTCAAATCCATCTAAATCAAGAATTAAATAACTAATTCTATTATTTAACCAGTGGAATCTCTAACTGAATCATAGAAGATACATTTTCAGGTCTATCTTCTATAATTGATTCCTAGCCTATAAATACCCTCTTCCCTCAATCAGTCAGAGGTGATTAATCTATCTCCACTAAAACCCTTAATCTTTATTCTGGGTTGCTGACTTTTAGCATCATATGCTTTTACGTTGGAGCCACCTCCGATGTTAAGAATTCTGCAAGTTTTTGGACGCTTTCAGCTGTCTAGATACAGACGATTCCAGCAATCCAGATCAAGATTCAGGGTATCATCAATCGTTCAGATTCAGATCTCGATCGACGCTTTAGATCAGAGTTTTCTCCTCAATAAAAGAACTTTAATCTGATTGCTCCCGCATCCAAATCTGCAGCGACAAACTGGAGCAGTCTGTGGGAAAGCCATAGATCTTCCGCTATGATTAGATCCATCAACCAAGAACACTTCCAACCCTGTCTCCTGTAAGAAAGCCAAAAGAGGCTACCACCAGCTGCCTAGTCAATCATGTTCCTTTGTGGTCGCCACATCATCGTCTGCCGTCCCAGCACCCTCCAAGAAGGGCTGCGTCGGTCGGCTTTCGACCTAACCTTTCAAAAGAACCCCATCCTACCGAGAACCAAGGATCAGTCTGCACCTCAGCCCCCTCCACATGCTACCAGACCTCAGCAAAATCATCAACTTCTACCTTTAAGGGGTAGACCTCCGTCATCACTTAGATGCAATGCACTCCTATAACTCCTTGATCCGTCTATACGCATTTTCTTACATATATTTTTATTTCGGTTATCTACCATATTTTTAGCACTCTTAGACTCATTTGCATACACTAAACTATTCAATTATTTGTTAATTAGTGTTTAAACCTAAATTTTGTTCTATTATTATGGATCTTCTATTTTGATTTAAAAACCTAAACCCACACTTTAAATCCCCAAGCCCAACCCAAATTTTAATTCAAACCCAAATCCAAGCCCAATTCTATTTCAAATATTTTAAATTCTAATTCAAACCCAAACCCGCAACTCGTTAGCCCTAACCCACCACCCCCTGAACTGCACAACTAATCACCCCCCTGATCCACTTAAATCTCCTAACCACTCATTATCCCTATAAATCACCCCCATAATCCCACTTAAATCTCCTAACCACTTCATTAACCCTTTCATCATCAACAACACTCCAAATGCACCTTCTCCATTTCTTCATCCCGAAACCCACTACTTTCTTCACCTTGCTGCCCTCCATCCTCTCTTCACGATACTCGATGTAACGCCCGGAATACCAAAATACGGTAAATTCATAGCTCAACAGGATCTACACTTCACTTCGTACAATTTTACAAGGAATTTTGAAACTTTTATTACAACATTGTTCTTTTACATCAATAACGCAGCAAAAAATAAATGAAGTACAATATGATAAATATACAATTGTAAAAACTTTAGCATTTAAGTAATCATCAGCATCGAATTCATATTTATATCTTCTTCCAAGTCCTGCATATGAAACTGTGGGCACGTCAGTTGCTTATAACCGACGCAATAATATAAACGGCGATCCCCACTATGCCGTAATATAACGATTCTTTAATAATTTAACAACCACAAACTTGAATGTAAATAAAGTGTTAAAAGTGACTACTCTAAACATGTCAGTATATGTGATGTCTTAATACCTAATGCAGATATTTTATGCTAAGATGATACTAATGCATACTTGTTCAGATTCTATGCATCCCATAATACATAGGTCTGAGGGCAAGCACCTACGTACTACATATTAAAGGGTTTAATCCATTGCCATGATAACTACCCAGTAATAAAACAAAGTTTAGACATTCCACGAGTATAGATTCTAGTCCCGGAATCCACCGCCCGACTATACAGAATCCTCGTCGTACGAACATCCCGCAAGTGTCCTTCTAGCCCCGGTATACACATATACACTGGAGTACGGCCTTCTATCCACCCGACTAATCATGATCCCAGAATCCATCGTTCGATCAATCATAATCCCGAATTTAGTTAAGGCTCGCCTCCATTGCAAGCAACCACAGTCCCGGAAACCACTACCCGACTGGGTCTATAGTCCCGGAGATCCACCGCCCAACTATATAGAGGCCCTCCACTCATGTTTGCCTAAGTTTACTATATCTTCACTTAGTGCCTAATTCTTAAGTTCAAGACATGAATAAGTTATAATACCTAGAGTTAGTTTCCCTTCCTACCGAACTTAAACCAAAAACACCGAGATAGCCCATATAGCCATATCTCAAATCAATCAATTATTTCAACATTTGCAGGTACTCGGGTCTGAATAAACCTCTAGATCACAACCTTTTATGTTCTATAATTCATGGGTACTCATACCCTTCAATATTCATGTATTAAATTTCACTCTATTCATATCTTCAAGTTTATTCATTCTCATATTAATCAATTCATCTTACTCTTGTAGCTATCATTCATGAAACCCAACTTATTCACTTCTTTATTCACAATCTCTTTCTCAAAACATTTCTTTATAATCTCACAACATAAAGCAACTCACTTCAACTTCTATTATCAATTTAATCATTTATAGCCTTGTATGTAACTCAAATATTCTCTTAATCAAAATATTATAACATCTCACCAAGAGGATTCTAATTGCATTTCAAATTTTGACTTTTTCTTTAATCATACAAGATTCACAATGCGAAAATTGCAACCCAAGCTACTTGTAAAAATCTTACAAAATTGTATACTTCATGAAAATTTACGTTCTTTAAATCAAATTGAAGGTATAGAAGTCTACTATAACTTTTTAGTTATAAGTTTCCCAAAATATTATGTCTATAACCCAGTATTGTTCGAAGTATATATTAAGGTCGAAAAGCTATACTGCAGTTAAAATACTGCCACTGTTTGATCTTGTAAAAATTATTATAAATTTATTTCTCCACGAAATATTAATTTCTTAGACTTTACAGAAAGGTTAACATGTCTACTATAAATTTGTAGTTATAAGTTTTCTTAAAATATTATGTCTATAACCTAGTATTCTTCAAATTATGCAGCAGGGTCGGAATGCTATACTGCAGTTTAAAATACTACTACTATTCGATCTTACAAAAATTATTATAAATTCATTTCTCCATGAAATATTGATTTCTTAGACATTATAGAAAGGTTAAAGAGTCTATTACAATTTCTTAATTATAAGTTTTCTCAAAATACTTCATTTACAGTGTTGAATTGTTCAAAACCCAAAATGTGTTCAAACTTCCAGCAAACAGCCAAAAACCAACAAATCATAAGTTCGGATTTTATTAAAATAGTAAACGACCTCCAAATCTTATAAAATTTTAAAGGGGTGTTCCTGACACATACAAGATGCACATATAAAATTTTCAGCACTAGACTCTATCTAGTCTAATCGTTATAATTTTTGAAGTGCAATTAAAACTCAAAAACAGAGCCTCAAAGAAGAGCTCTCAACTCAATTATAGTATGATTTCACACATGTAATCAACTACAATTAGTCTAAACATCTAGCATGCATCAAAAATTCATCCATAAACTATATATAATAATGTAGAAAGCACGGAGACACCCACTAGATGTTACTCTCTTTTTCTCTTTCTAATTAACATGAATTCTAGTCATTAAATTGAACACAACATCATTTCTATAAGCCATAACATAATTAAAATAACATGGTGCAATCTATATTCATCATATTAATCAAAATTCTACAACTACTCATATGTCAAACTAGCATGCTTCATCCTACAAAGCTTAGAAAGCATTCAAGAAACACTCACCTCAATGACGATTGTAATGTAGAAGAAAAGCTCCTAGAAAACTCCATCACAATTGCCTAGCACTTCTCCTCCTAGCAAGAATAACTCCAAGCCTCTAAGAATTGCAAGACAAAAATCTCTAACTCTCTTTCTTTTCTTCTCTCTTTTAATTCTTAGTTTTGGTGCAAATGACAAACAATAGGGGGGAGGGGTGGATTTATAGGGGAAATGTATGGTTAGGATTTAATCTCACAACTCCAAGTAACCACCCACTACCCCACTCTCCCACTCTCTCCATCAAGGTCGGCCTACTCCTCTTGTGCATGCACATGCACGTGTAGTGCACAAGTGCACACTCTTCTCACTTTTATATTTTATTAATTTGTGTAGCTACTAGTTGTTACAAGACAAGTGTAAAAGTGTGTACACATTAGAAGTAGGTTCTCTTATGGGCTTCTCATTGTGGGCTTGGTTTATTTATTTATTTATTTATTTCATTGGGCTTAGAGTCATCTATTAGACCTATGAGTTCCAATTTAGAGAAAAAAGAAAGTAAATGAGACAAAAATAAAAAAAACTTATGCATAACTTAATAAAAATTTAGAACGAAAAATTGAGACGAAATTGCACGTGCATTGCATGTAAAAATAAATGTTCAAATATGAAATCGACCTTATCAACGGAAAATATTTATAGATAATCAAAATACTACATAAGAAAAATATATTTAATATACACATTCAATAATGTAATCAATATGTACATAGAAAACACATGCACCACATGTATAAAATATTTTAATAAAAAATAGATGAAAAAATGAGTTTTCGTCTGTAAAACGAATTCGAACACTGTCACGCCCTGCTTCCCAAAAAGAATACAGAATAAGGATACAAGACAAAAGCCCAGCGAATGATTTTCATCATCCATAAGCTGTTCAAGAATCTTTACAACATTCACAAGAATCATCAGAGTCGGAAGCAAAAGAATCAACCACATGCATATATGAACCAAAATACCAACAAGATTACTTGAAACCAATTATACTAGTATAATGCACGTGCGATGCACGTTAATAAAAAAAGTTTAGTCATTAAATTAAATGAATTTGTATATCAGATAAGAAAAGAAATAGTAAAACATTTAACTTGCAAAATACAAAGGCTTCAGTAATAGAATAAGTGTGAACGATTATAGAATCAAACTTCAACATTACATAAATGATCTTAATGCAATGAAAATACTCTATGAATTTGTAGAATATTTGAAACTTTTATACAAAACATGAATTATAACAAAACTCTAGGCAGAATGTTAAATAAAGACAACAGACACAAAACATATAATTAGAACACTATTCACTGCTGTTATGATGATTTCTGATAAAATCATGTTTGGTGTGTAATAGAACATTGGCATTAAGAACAGCATGGTGAATAGAACAGCTGAGGCCATCACAATATTGGAAACTACTGTCTTGCATCATGCATTGTAGTTCACCGCAGACCGAGAAAATAATCCTGTTATATACAAAGTTAGTATTCATGCATTGTAGTTTAGTGTAGATATATAGAAAGGTTGAAATGAGCCTATGCAGATATATAGAAAGGTGAAACATATGCAACTAATAGGAATGGTCATATTATGCAGGTTATGTAAGGAATGGTCATATGCAGGTTATGAAACATATGCTAGTTAAAACATATGTAAGCCCTTTTGTTTAAAAACATATTGGTGTTTCCTTAAGTATTCATGCATTGTAGTTTAGCGCAGATATATAGAAAGGTTGAAATGAGCCTATGCAGATATATAGAAAGGTGAAACATATGCAACTCATAGGAATGGTCATATGCAGGTTATGAAACATATGCAAGCCCTTTTGTTTAAATTAAACAAATGCTAGTTATGTAAGGAATGGTCATATGCAGGTTAGAAAGTAGAAGGTGAACTGCAGATTGTACAAAATACTATGAGTTGAACAAATGCTAGTAGAAGGAGAACATATGCAGGTTGTACAAAATACTCATATGCAAGTATATAGAAATGGTCCTTTATTAGATTGAAGAATGAAGGTGAACTGCAGGTTAGACATGAAGTAAGCATATGCAGGTGTAGAAATGAATCATGTGCAGGTATATAGAATAAACTTATTGAATTGAATTCACATGCATGAATATGAAAATTGATCCTCTTTACTGTATATGCAGATAATAGTAGAAGTGAATATATGCAGGTTAACCATATGCAGTTATATAAAAATTGATGATATGCAGGTTTATGGAAATAGATTATTTGCAGGTTATAGAAATTAATCAAATGCAGGTATATGGGAATTAGGACATGCAGTAAGTGTAGAAGATGAACATGTGCAGTTGTAGAAACTGAACAACATATATGTGATATATCAAAAAAATCCCTTTTTACTGATTTGAAGTTTATGCAGGTTATGTAGGGAATAGAACATATGCAGGTAGTGTAGATGAAAGCATATGCAGATAGCACCTATAACTGATATCAGAGCAAAATTTTCAGCAGCTAAAGCAATTTCTTTCTCCTGTAAATAGAAAAAAAGTTGATCTATTTTTAATCCAAAATCCAATAGTTAAAATTCTTAACTTCTTTTTTAGTTTGGAACTTGGTCAGATCTGCATTTCATTGATATTCTCTTTGGTACTCTACTCTTATTTTCTACTTGTGATTCTAGATGTCAATAAGGCTAAAAGTTTAGATGAATTAATTCATGATCTAGGATATACACAAATATAAAAGAACTATTTATTCTTTCTTTTTTTTAAATAAAAAGAAATTTGAAACTCTACCTTTCTTATCTCCGGCTCGATGGTAGAACTTGCAGGTAGTTGTAACTCCACTTCTCGTTTATTATTCACCAGCTTGTTGGAAAAATTATACCCAAAAATCATTCAATGCCAGGGGAAATAAAAGGCAAAAGATTCCAAGAAAATGGATGTTCTATGAGAATTTGCAATCCAAGAAAATTTTTAACTAACCCGTATTAGTTTCAGCAGATTGAGACGCGCAATAGCATCTTGATGGTCAAGTCTTGCAATGAGTAAAGTAGTGGGACCATTAATTTCCATTGCAGTGTTTATTTGAGATGATTTCCTGTAAATTTTAGATTGCAAAGGCTAAGCCTTATAAACAAAAATAAAAAATAAAAAAGAAGAATTAAAGGATATAGAAATTAACATACGTTATTATATTCAAGAAAGGCTCTAATATATTGATTGACAAAATATTGCTCAGGACATTATGGAAGAACTTGACTAATTTCTGAATTGCTTCCTTCTTGAGCAATGCTTGTTCAACTTTTCTGTGATCGTTATCATGAGCCAAACATACCGCAAGTGAATCCAATGCAGTTCCCGCCCATGCTTCATCCTCCAATAGATTGAGGTACACATCTAGCCCTCCATGAGCCCTTAATTGCTCTTTGGAAGTTCGTGAAGCATGAGCCATATCACACAGGAGATGCAATGCATATTGCTTCAAAGGTGAGTCAGACACAGGAGTTTCCAAGCTTTCCCCCAAGGTGTTTCCTACAAAGTATCCAAGGATAACCAGCAAGAGATAAGCCAACAAAAAAAATTTATGTTATTCAATGTCAATGGCAGCATATACTACCATGACAGCATATGGCAACAATACATAAAAGAGAAAAATCAAAATGAAGCATTTCAGAAGCATTTCAGAAAAGTGAAACTGCATGACCACAGTTTCGATCCAAGTACATGTCAGCTGAAGAGATCGAAAGTATTTTGAGGATGCAGCATTCGTCAACTCACAACAATGATCCTTATATAGATGATTACTATCACCAAGCTAGTTTAGCAAAAAAGTATACAGGTTCAAGGGGCAAGAAAATTTTCTGTCCACTTGACATACATTTGACATTTGCTCTGGAAAGATACATTTGACAATTGACATACATTTGACACTTGACATACATTTGACATTTGACACTGAACATTTTCTCTCAATCAAAAGATAAAGACTACCCTAAAGTTTTAGGAGAATTAAAATTAACAGAACACTTGACATACATTTGACATTCTTTTTAGTCTGAAAATTGATATTTCGGTTGACACTTTCTCTCAGCAGCATTATAATAGCGGAAGCAATTTATCCACCATAAATCAAGTAAAATATTATAGATGCGATATAGTACCTTGAAGCAAGGGGCAAGGTATAACAAATGATCTCGAGTGAAGAAGTTCTCAGAAGTGAAGGGGCTTGGCAGAAGCTTGCAAAATATTTCACTAACAGACCTGTCAATGAACATTTGTCAGTAATAATATCCTGAATTAAAGAAAAAATATGATCACCAGAAGAAATATTCAAGAGAACTGTAAGACCTTAGGGGGTTTGTTTGGCAGCCTGCAAATGCAATTACAATCGCATTTGCAAGTAAAAATTGCGAATTTTCACTCCAAAAATTTTCAACACTATTACAAAAATTTCCTTTGGAAGCAGCAATGATTGTAATCTATAAAGTAGAGAATACGTAGAAAAGTAGAGTATATTTTGGTAATAGTGTTAAAAAGTTTTGGAGGGAAGATTCAAATTTTCACTTGCAAATGCAATTGCAATTTGCATTTGCGAGCTATTCACCACCCCCTTAATGCAAATGTCAAAAGACATGATTATTTCTGCTATATGGTAATTTTCAAAAGGCAAAATCATAGAGAAATCTTTCTGTAAAGGTTGTGAAGCATTGGGGTCTTAATCTATATCTAAACTTTAGCTTATACTTCGAAATATATCTGCTAAGACAGCATTGTAGTCAGGTAGATGTTGGAAGAGACACCTTAGATCAGGAAACAACAACAAACAAACCGAAGCTAGCAGGAAGGGGGGAAATAAGTAAAGCAACCAACAACACTGAAAAGATATCCAAAAAGAAACTAACTTCAACAGATTATATAATAACTAAGTTCATGCAAATCATTTACACTGAAAAGGATGGTAGCCGATGAGTTGGCAGTCTGCTCATTGTTAGTAACCGTATCAAAATACATAGCATCAGAAACATAGTACCCTGATGTGCCACTTCCATCACCATACTGGAAAGAGTAGGAACACTGCGAGCTCGAAGAATCCGAAGCAGGGCACAATGCCTCTCCACCCTGGAAAGCGGCAGAGCACCTTTGATCTTACAACCAATCATCGAGGCTGTCGGCGATGTCTGAGGGTCAAAGAACTCCAGCTGGATCTTCATTCATAAAAAAATCCCACCATTGTAAATATAAAAAATAAATCTTAATCAAGGTAAAATTTAACAATAAGGACTTATTACATTGAGTCCACTGCTTGAGGGACAGCCATTTCGTCAATGACTATGTCCAACTAAAATCATAGTCGATACAAAAAATTTGACAACATACCTCCATAGGCAGATAATTTGGCGTCTGTGAGTTACCAACTTGTAGGCATGGCCAGTTTATATATTGAATATTGAAGCCATAAGTCTCCTGGAATTAGTTTAGACACATGGCTGTGAATGAAGCTAATACATTAGTCATTTAACTCATTATATAAGGCCATATAATATAATGATTAATTCTAAGTTATAAACTATTGAATTATAGGATTAGTATGCTTCTGGAATTGTAGGCTCTTTTAATCTTAAACGAAGTCATATATCATCTAATGTTTTCTATTATTGAAAGATGGTTAATGTAGCATTATATAGTAAAGATTAATAAAACTCTACAAATAGTGGAGATATGTCTCTATGCTCTAGCCAATGCCCTAAATATGAGTCATTTTCACAAAGAAAATATGAACCAGAAAAAAAAAACAATTATAAAATTTTTAAGAGACTAATTGCATTGCAAAAAGGACAATTATAAAAAATGTACTCGTTCTGATCACAACAATGAATAGGGTTTTGTTTATCTCAAGATCAAACTCACCATTGGCATTAATAAAGACTTAATTTAAGTTATCACATTTTGGCTTTAGTTGGGGTGTCTCGGACTTAATTAAGTCCAGATCATATTACTATTCCAAACCTTGAAACCTTAATTTGGTTTTTATTTAAACTTGCAAGGCATATCCTCAATCATACACCATCAGGATAACTACAATGCAAAATGAAAATCATCAAAATTTCTCTCATCGTCACAATAACGAATAGGGTTTTGCTTATCTCGATATCCAATTCATCATTGACTACAGTGCCTCATAATAGTTCGAACTCTTCTTGGAACTTGATTATTTCCGATTGTTCTTGTATTATTTGTTTAGAAATATGACATAGTTGAGAATAAGGAAAAAACAGTATTGATAAAATAGAATGCAGAATTAATTCATACCTTCATTCACAACAGAAGTTTCTTCATTGTTGTCTGTATTAACCACAAACCCACCTAATTAGCTTTTGAATTAACTTATTGATTAAATATAGTTACTTGGATGGATATGATATCCCCAGACTTTCTACAAATAGTCAGATCATGTATACTTCAAGTGGATGTTTAACGTTGAATTATATTAGCTCACTTTTTTCTGAATATGTGCTGGGCTTTTGACTAATCAGAAGCCTTCAGTTCTCATGGATGTCTTAGGAAGTTTTGATTTGTATCTGATCTATAAATGTCACAAATAATCAGAAGCCTTTAGTTCTCCTGGATAGCTTAGTGTCGTGTTGTAAAATTAAAACCTAATTAACACTAAAATTAGAAATGGCAACAAAATTAACACTAAACATAAAATTAAAACCTAATTCATAAATATTTGCAGCTCCATAACAAATCTCCACATCAGAAAACTAAAATGCCAACAAAAAAGATCAAAACTTTATCAAAAAACCACCCAAAAAACCCCTAAAAATTCACAAAAATGCACACAAAAACTGATTTTTACAAAACTGAAATGGGTAAAGATGGGAGCATTGGGATCACCTGAGAAGGGTTGAATGCGGGGACCGACCTCGATCGATGTCTCTCTTCTTCAAGTCTAATCAACAATAAATTCAGGGCAAAGTTGGGTTTTTTTTGGATTTAAACCCTAAAAAAAAGAGGTGGCGATGGGACTAAAGAGCAGCGGCGGCAACTGGCGAAGCTTGGAGAGTGAATTTGAAGAGGGAGAAAATTGGAGAGTGAATTTGAAGAGGTGAAGAAGTTGGAGAGGGGATTGATGGGGGATGAGGAGAGAGAGAGAGTCGGCGGGATTGTGAGAGAGAGAGGTAGAGGAATGGACGGGTTGGAGTTGTGAGAGAGAGTTTAATTTGTATGAAAATTACGGTTGTGACCTTCTTTTGTGTATGGTTGAGGGGTAAAATTTGACAGATTTAACCCTACACTATTTTTTAAGTGTGTTATGTTTATGAGGGTATGACAGTAAAAAGCCGCTAAAATGAGGGTTTGCTTAATAATAGTATAGATAAATCTCAAATAGTCATGATCTGAATAAAACAAATATCTTGGGTCACATTGCCCAAATACAAGAATAAATCCAAGTCTCAAAATACAATATTGTTCAAGCAAGCTACAAGAAATAATAATAATAAAATGCAGCACAAATACTTCATGTCACCAATACCGTCTGGAACCTATTCTCCAAAATCTGTAATTCAACGAATGCAGGAAAAAGAGAAAAAGAGAAAACAGGTACCCATCACTTGCAAGTTACGGACCACTTATAATGTAGGATACAAGCACATGGAGAAACTAACTAGCAACATGGTATAAGTGTGATGTCAACATAAAAGACTAGCATGGCAAAGTGAACAAGTGTAAATGTCATGAATCAAGTATCAAGTAATCAAGTATCATGTAAACATACATCAAGTGTCAAGTATCATGTAACCATGTATCAAGTCTCATGTATCATGTAATCAAGTATCAAGCAAGCATGTATCATGTTCAAGTATCATGTTCAAGTATCATGTGTCAACTCTTGTAGTGATTACTATCTAGGTAGCACTTCATGCAGCCCACCTTACATGGTTGCTACAACAAACAGTTTCACTTTAGATTTCATAGTGGACCATATAAGGCAGTATACTCGGGGACAAGTCAAGTAATCGAGCACCAAGCTCCAAGTATCATGTATTATGTATCATGTAATCACGTGTCAAATTGTGCAAGTGGCAAGTATCGTGTCTTGCATGCAAGTATCAAGTAATCACGTTTCAAGTGTCATGTCTCAAGTAATCACATAGGATCAGTGGATCCCCTTCCGAGTACACGTTTCTAAATTTTCTACTATTAGATCTGTCCTTTGAACCCCGGCTTGATTATTTATTATTAATGTCAAACAATCATGTATATATGAAAAAATATATCAAAAATAACATGGCATGATCATGTGACAAGTGTAAAGTTGCAAGATAAACATGTACGAGTGCAAGATAATACATAAAAGAATAAAATAGACAAATCTCAAGTTTCGGACAGCAAAACCATACTGTAGTAAAATAGTGATTCCCAGTATTACAAGCATGCAAATCTGAATCCGTCGAAATGTCTAGAAAAAAGACTCCCAACCGAATCCAGCGAGTATAAATAAGTCATATATTAATTCACAAAAAACATAGCTCAAAACAGATTTGAATACAGAAAATAGGTTCAGCCAGAAATTAGGAAATCGAATTCTAGAATCAGAAAACAGAATCAAAACACATTAAATAAATCCACGAAAAATCTGGCGTATTCCCCTATATGTCCAGTATTTAAATGTAAAATTTCATAATTTTCCAGTAAAATTAGGTCAGTCATCAAAAATCGGAAACTTCAATAAACGGTAGTTTGGCAAATCTAGAATTCCCAACACTGCCATACGAAAACTATGATATCTCGCAACGAGTGAGACGAAATCCAATTCCGCCAAAGGGATATGAAAATATATAAAATATACTAACTTTCATATTTCACAAACACTTTTCATACAGTAAAAGAAATCAGGGTGAAAATACGATTCGTTACAGAACAGCGAGTAAAATACAATAAGTATAGTTTTTATAAACGAGCATAAAACGACACATAAAACTCACCAATAAAATCCACCAAAATTCTGGGTAATCCCTAACTAGATAAAGAAACACTGACCAAAGTTTTGGGTCAAAATAATATATGTAGCATCAGTATCAAAATCATTTAGTCATCAAAATCATCGAAAAACGAAATCTGGAAAGATCTACACCTCTGTAGTAAAACAGTTATAACTCGCACATACGAAAACGAAATCGAGCAAGGTCAGAGGGGTTTGAAAATAGACAAAATTATCTAAAACTTATGTTTTGTACCGAAATTAAGATACTGACTTCAAGATAGTCCAAAACAGCAAACAAAACAGATCAACGACAAAACACAGATTTTTTTCCTTTAACAACAACTCAACATATATCATACAAAACTTGTTCGAAACACAACCAAACATGAAATCAAGTCTACCAAGTATCCAAACATCATGAATTAGGGTAACTAATATGTCCACACCAAATATATCACATGGGTCTCAACCAAATCACGAATTCTCACAAAAGTCCCACATACATGATCAAATCAAGAACGGGTAAAACCAAAGTTATTTCATGTTCATATTGTGTCGTGAGGCAACTATGGTCAAGTTTTCACAATAGAGACAAAACCCATCAAACATAACACAACTACGAGTCGTCTCTAGACCCAACTACACTATAGGTGGTATTTTTGACTTGTATCAAACAAATGAATTGGAGTAAAAGTTACTTGCCTTAACTGAAAATGAAGAACGACGAAAATCAAGAGAAACGGGAAAAACCTACAAACGAAAATCTATGAACTAATGAATCCAAACAACTTGAGCGAAAATCTCCACACGAACAACTTCACCAGAAGAGAGATGATCCAACGATAGACGGCCACAATAGTAGCTTGCGACCACTAGGGAACACCAAGAAAGAGGATGAGAGAAACGAGCAAGGGATAATATGGTGGTGAGGTGGTGTGAAGGGTGGTCGGCTAAGAGGGGGGTTGGCCAAGAGATGAGGGGCTCGGGTTGATGTAGGTCGAGGGAGGGGGTCGGCGGCCTGGGCTGATCGGGATGGGGGTGTGCACAGGCCGGAGGTAGGGCTTGGCCTGGGGGGGGGGGTCTGGCATCGGCTGTAGGGGGTGTGCGGTGTCTGGTTGCGGACGCATGCAAGGAGGGGGAGAGGCTGGGGGTTTGGAGATGTGGAGGCTAGGATTTAGGATTAGGGTTTAGGGAGAGAGATTAGAGATATATATATAAGGGGATTAGGGTTAATGGGTAATTGGGTTGTGGGTAATTAGGAGTAGTAGTAGGATTTGTTTAATTGGGCTTTAATTAGGATACAAATTGTATAGGATATCAAATAGGATTGGGGATTTAATGTGGCTTTGGTAATCTTATTAGGGATCAAACAATAGGATTGGAAATAGGATAACAACCAATCACCACCACAACACCCAAGAACAAAAATAAAGAGGACAAGAACCAAATGAAAGAAAGAACAAAAATAATGAAGAACGAAACCAAAAAGACAACCAATCAAACACAAGGAGCTCAAAAATGAAATAAAACAAATATATATTGAAAACAACTCCAACATACGGTTCAGAAAGAATACAAGAGAGAAAATACACCAAAACGAAAATACACTAAAAAATACACAAAATGAAAAACAGAGGGTTACAAACACGTCATAAAATAAATAATTGAAACACATAGAAAATATCACCTGTAACGATAAAAATACACGTGCGTAACACATGAGGGGCAAAATTGTCATTTCTAATTTTGCGGGGTGTTACACTCTCCCCCCTTACAACAGTTCTGTCCTCGGAACTTACTTGGGTAGAAGTTGTATTTCGTACACATCGAAAAAATATTACTATTGTATATATAAAGTTGTCAATACTAAGAAAAGAAATGTAGCATAAAATGCGCAATGTGGGAAAACACATCAAACTTATATACAGAATCTTTGAGTATCAAGCGAACGAAACACAAAGTATTAGAAAAACTAGAAAAATAGCAAGGCAAGAAATGTAACATTGAAAGATAATGTTGATTGATGGAAATTTTTCATACAAAATAATAAAGGACTAGATACCAGAGAAAAGGAAAACCTAAATTAAGTCATCAATTGTTAGAGAATTTGAAACACTTAGGAAAGAGAAATTTATTAAAGAAAGCGATAAGGCTAAAAATCATAAACTAACTAGTAGTATGCACTACGAGATAGAACTGAAATAGCAATTTAAGAGAATTTTTTTTGAAAAATATATGAGCATGAAATTTAGGTGAAAGTATAGGCCAAATTCTCTATAACAAATTAATGTCATAAAATAATTTGTAAAGTAAATACAACAACGATTTAAAAATTAAAGATATGGAATACTGGTTTATATAAATCCAAATAATTTCGAATTGTCAAGTAGAGCAAGAAAAACCAACATACAAAATTATATACGCATATAGGCGTAAAAATTATCGGGTGAAACAAACAATGTTATGACATGAAAAGTATAAATAGTTTGTAGGAGTAAGGCAAGACATCATAGTAGAAAAGTAATAACATATTATTGAAACAATACAAAAACTAATTATATAGAAATAAATTATGAGTCACAGACAAAAGAAATAAATTAGATGAGTAGCCACCAAATCAAAGATAAGTTAATAGCAATATAAAATACTATGAAGTGGTATGAAATGCTAACTCATGTAAAGATTCAAAATAGAAGGAGATGGCAAGTTAGTTAATATTAAGTAATGAATATGCAAATAGAGTAAATATATATTTCAGTATAAATAAGATAATTAATTTAATGCTAGGTTGTAAAATTATTATAGAATAATATAAAATAGTATATAAATAGAATAGTGGTAAGTAAATATTATAGAAAACAAAGTAGGGGTTATCAAAGTAGAACATTTCCTTCTGGTGTACGTTCACCTCGTTGGTATCCAACTGCAAGCTCGCCTCCTCGACCTCAAGTTGCAGAATTACCTCAACGACATCCAATTGCAGTTTGCCTCCTGGACTTTCGGTTGCAAACTTTGCCTCCTCGATATCCAGTTGCAGTTTGCATCCATTGATGTCTACTTGCATATTTGCCCTCTTGATATCAGGTTGCACCCAAACGGGAAATGGAGAGATGTAATCTACCATGTGTATTTGGATGTTGGATGTTTAATAAAGTATGGTATTATGTTTGAAATATGTGATATAAAAATAGGAATAAAGGAAGTTACACGATGAAATATCAAAATAGATGTATAGGATATACAAAACATAAATGATACTAATTAGTAGCAATGAAAGGAAAAAAAATGATTTATAACATTAGGACGAAAATTGTGTAAAGTATATGCACAAGCTGAAAATGCAAAAAGACAATAATTATGTTGTGTAGCAAATTAGTACAATAGACATAAACAATTATATATAAAAATAGTAATGTAGTAATTGGATGAGGGTGAAATGATATGTATTGTAAGTATATTGAAATACATGACATATATAGAAATCAGTGGAAAAATATATGTAGTAACTAAGAATGTAAAGACAATTAAAATTTGAGAATAAAGATAAAGTATAAATAGTGAGTGCATGTATTATATTAAAGAAACGTAAAAATACAAAATTAATAAGTAGTTATTAATAGTGAAAGGTAAAAATTAAGATGTAGAAAATAAGGATAACAAAATAATAATAAAAGAATCTCATTGGGTAGGGGTACATTGTATTTATATAAGTACAAATATTACAATCATGCTAAATTATACTGAAATATATAAGACATTATAAGATAATGGAAAAATTTAGTATCACAAAATCAAATCATATAAAATGAATGTACATAAGCAAAATTCAAAATTTTAAAAATATAATAGAAATAATAAATGAAGAAAATATTAGTTGCAATATAAATTTAATAAGTGGTAATCTAAAAATTAATAAAATACATAAAGTAATAGCAATGTAAACGGATAAACATAAAGTGACATAAAACACGAAGGGCAGAATTTTAGGACTGAAAGACAGATAAAACAAATTCAAAAGATCAAGATTAAGGAAGATAGACAAAATAATAGATATTCAAGTGATTTAAAAGTATAAGAAAATATTTATTTGAAAAATATTAAATGTTGAAGAAGTACTATGATGAAAATCTACGAAGAAAAATTTGAGAGAGAGGTGTGTCTACGTATAAGGTATCATGAATATAGGTTCAAGCCTACCACGCTTTCGCTGCACCACTCTGATACCAAGGGAAAATATATTCGCATACGATCTCACATCAATGTATACGAGAGGAGTATCATGAATGAACACCCGTTATTGAACTTGCATTCATGACTCCAGCCATCTAGTAGGAAAATGGGGGAGAAAACATCAGTATATACAACAATACAAATGTAAATCACTTACATTTAAATCTCTATAAACTGAACTCACTCTCTAATGTCCACTATAATATGTCGTCCTTGTAAATTTGTACTACTCATTGAAGCATGGCTCTGATACCACTCTGTAACGGCCCGAAAACCAAAATACGATAAATTCGTAGCTCAACGGGATCTACACATCACTTCGTATAATTTTACAAGGATTTTGAAACTTTATTACAACATTGTTCTTTTACATCAATAATGTAGTAAAAAATAAATGAAGTACAACATGATAAATATACAATTGTAACAACATTAGCATTTAAGTAATGATCAGCATCGAATTCATATTTATATCATCTCGTAAATTTCAAGTCCTGCATATGAAACTGTGGGCACGTTAGTTGCTTACAAGTGACGCAATATTATAAACGGCGATCCTCACTATGCCATAATATAACGATTCTTTAATACTTTAACAACTACAAACTTGAAAGTAAATAAAGTGTTAAAAGTAACTACTCTAAACATGTTAGTGTATGCGATGCACCTACGTAGGTCCGAGGGCAAGCACCTACGTACTCCTCATTAAAGGGTTTAATCCCTTGCCATGATAACTACCCAGTAATAAAATAAAGTTTAGACATTCCACAAGTACGAATTCCAGTCCGGGAATCCGCTGTCCGACTATACAGAATTCTCGTCGTGCGAACATCCCGCAAGTGTCCCTCTAGCCCCGGTATATGCATATACAATGGAGTACGGCCTGCTATCCACCCGACTAATCATGATCCCGGAATCCACCGACCGATCAATCATAATTTCGGATTTAATTAAGGTTCGCCTCCATCGCAAGCAACCACAGTCTCGGAATCCACCGCCCGACTGGGTCTATAGTCTCGGAGATCCACCGCCCGACTATATAGAGGCCCTCCACTCACGTTTGCCCAAGCTTACTATATCTTCACTTAGTGCCTAATTCTTAAGTTCAAGATATGAATAAATTATAATACCTAGAGTTAGGTTCCCCGCCTACCAGACTTAAACCAAAAATACCGAGATAGCCCATATAGCCATATCTCTAATCAATCAACTATTTCAACATTTGCCGGTACCCAGGTCTCACTAAACCTCTAGATCACAACCTTTCATGTTCTATAATTCATGGGTACTCATACCCTTCAATATTTATGTATTAAATTTCACACTATTCATATCTTCAACTTTATTAATTCTCATATTAATAAATTCATCTTACTCTTGTAGCTATCATCCATGAAACCCAATTTATTCATTTCTTTATTCACAATCTCCTTCTCAAAACATTTCTTTATAATCTCACAACATAAAGCAACTCACTTCAACTTCCATTATCAATTTAATCATTTATAATCCTGTATGCAACTCAAATATTCTCTTAATGAAAATACTATAACATTTCATCAAGATGATTCTAACTGCATTTCAAATTTTAACTTTTTCTTTAATCATACAAGATTCACACTGTGAAAACTGCAGCCCAGACTACTTATAAAAATCATAGAAAATTGTATACTTTATGAAAATTTCCGTTCTTTAAATCAAATAAAAGGTAGACAAGTCTACTGTAACTTTGTAGTTATAAGTTTCCCAAAATCTTAAGTCTATAAGCTAGTATTGTTCGAAGTATACAATAAGGTCGAAAAGCTATACTGCCGTTAAAATACAGTGTAATACCCTGATTTTTCAAATATATGAAGAATTATTTTTTTTTTGCACGTAGTGTGCACGTGTAATATTTTGGCTATTATTTTCAACATGATGAATAAGAATATTGTTTTCTATAAAGCATTTTCCTAAAGCCCAAATGTTAGTTTACTTATTTTCTTTTAAAATAATTATCTTGGCCCAATTAATTTAAGCCCATGGATTTAATCCCTTTTACTATTTTCTACAACTTGTAATGTGTGGCATCTCTTTTTTTTTTGACTTGTCATTTGTGTACAAGTTCTTGTAGGGTGATTGGTGCATACACGAGCATGTTGCATACACGTGTAGAGCACACCCTTTTGTTTGGCCGGTTGGAATGAGAAGTGGGTTGGAGACATGGGTAGTTATTTAGGGTGTGGGTGGTTTTTACAACTCCCTAGTGCATCCTATCCCTTGATCCAATAACCATCTACTGAATTCTAGCCCTCCATCTCACTCCATTTGGTGTATAAATACCCCCTCTCACCCATTATTCCTTTACACTAAAGATTATTTTTGTAAGAGAACTATATTGTAAGAGAGAGGTGTGTGTTATTTTGTGGAGTCCGGGCATCATCTTCTGGAGATTTTCGGCAAGGAGCAAGGAGCAAGGAGCAAGGAGCAAGGAGTGGTGAATTGCATTAAGAAACTTTTCTGGATTTCGGTTATTTCGTCAATAAGGTGGGTGTTTCTCAGGACTTCTAGTGTAGAAAATATGCCATGATTAAGATGATTGTTGCTATGCTTATAAGAAGTAAATGCAAACGTATTAGAATTGCCTGAGTATGTTTATGATGGTAATTGTGAAAGACTAATAGTGTAATAACGACACTGTAAATAAGAAGAAAATGGGTCGGTACAGTCGACTGTCGAATGTACAAGTCGACTGGTACGAGGCATATGTTTTATGATTTGCTAAGATGTTTCATGATGTACATGTGTACAGACTAAAAAGATATAAGAAATGCTAATTTCGTATCTTCCATGTTGCATATGACTGAGAAGACATGAACAAGTGGAAAGAACTAGTGATAATTAATGAAACTAAGAATGACCCGTGCAGTCGACTGATGCTATGAACAGCCGACCGATGCATTGAGTAAACTATGAATATTCCAGCAATTCCATGAAATGAGATATTTCCATTGTGTTGTCCCAGTGTAATAAATTGAGATTAATATTTCATCTCTGCAAGAAAGTTATGAACAAGTGTAAATGCATGTTTAACATTTTCTTTGAGAAAAGAAAAATATTAGTTATGTGAAATTCCATGTCGTAATGATAGTGAACAGTTAAGAAATTACATGTTTATGCAGCATGAATATAAATATGTATATTGTAATTTGATACCATGATGCATGTGCATGTAAGAACTGATAGAAAGATAAACCCTTAAATTGAAATGGGAACCTGTCCAGTCGACCTAATGCGAGTAGCAAGTCGACTGAGCTGAACATGGATATGTACTGTTAGGGCCGGGACAGACGACTGATTTGTTGACAGTCGACTGTCATGTGAATGACATTTTGAGCATAGAAAGTTGCGGGACAGCCGACTGGCCATGTGCAGCAGTCGACTCTCCCGAGTGTTTATGAAGAACTTGAATTGACTGTACAAGTCGACTGGTATTTTCTAAGTCGATTGTCCAGAGTTTTTTGACATATCAGAGAACGTTATTCTGTTTATTTTGAAGATTGTGGATCTTATGGTTGATGTTGATAAACTCTATTTGTTGCTATGTGAATTTACATGAAATGAATCATAGTTTTGAATTGAGAATTTACATGAAATGAATCATAGTTTTGAATTGAGAATTACATGGATATGAAAGTTAAGAACATGATATGCTGAGGCAATGAAAAATGAATGCATGAGTTAGAAATGCTCAAATTGGAAATTGAACAAAAGAGTAGCTAAGTCTCCTCCGGCAATGGAAATGAAATGAAATGAAAATTGAAAAGAAGACCAAGGTTGGTCATGTGAGAATGAAATGAATAAGTCCGGTTTAGTGGAGAGGCTAACTCTAGAGCTTTGATTTTTATTCATGATTCTAATAATTAGTACATAGTGGAGATGTGATGAAAGTGAGAGAAAACATAAGTATGAGAACTAGAGTTTACGGTGCGGGTGTGTGAGCCACAGAATGCATGCTTGATGAGTCAAGATATGGCGTGGTCACAACTCAGTAATGATCGTACTTTAGCCACGCTTGTGGGATGTTTGGTGACTGCAAGAGGATCGTGTTCAGGGAGGAGGCTGAATTGCCACAGAATGCATGCTTGATGAGTCAAGACATGGCGTAGGGTTCTCCTCCAGGGTCTAGTACACGTGCTTGTACTCATAGATCATCTAGGATACTCACCGTAATTACAGTAGTAGATTAAGTCATGGCGAGGGATTGAACCCTACGAAAATGAAGAACGATTAAGAGGCTTGCCCTCGGACCTATGTAGTATGGGATGCATTGAATCCGAACAAGTGCGCATTAGTGTCATGTAAATTAACTAATTGCATTAAGGACTAAGTGCACAATCACAACACGACATTATTAAGATTTCCCTCTTTTCTTTTATTTTGATATGTGAGCAAGTTTGTGATCTGTTAAGAAATGAGAATCGTTATACTGTTTCTAGCATAGAGATGATGGCCATGTATAATTATCGTCAGTTGAATAAACTGACATTCCCACAGTTTTGTATGCAGGATAAATAGCATGAAAAAGGTTAAAGAGGAACAAATGCTTAAAGATTCATGCAATGTTGTTGTATATTTATTCAAATGTTATATCTTTTTACTTCCGCTGTGCAAATGTAAATGTAATATATGATGTAACTCTGATGTAAAGTGAAAAGTTTTAATTCCTTGTAAAATTGTACTGAAGAAAGCGAAAAGATCCTGTAGAACATCTCGAATTCAGGGTATTTGGGATTCGGGGCGTTACAGAGTGGTATCAGAGCCATGCTTTCTACGCTTTCCCTGTTGGTACAAATTTATAAGGAACGACACCCTAGATGTGGACATTAGAGTGTGTGTTTGAGTTTAGAGATTTAAATGTAAGTGACTTACATTTGTGTTGCTCTATGACTTATGTTCTTCCTCTCTATTTCTAAGATGGCTGATCACTTCGACCCTGCTGGAGACGGCGACTGGCATATCATTGAGGAAGAGTACCATCCTGGATAGGCTGATTCTGAGGATGAGTATCACCCTGGGCAAGCAGATTCTGATGAGGAGGAGTTCCCTGAATCTCGAGAGATTACCCCACCTCCAGATTCATCTGACGATTCTTCTTCCGATGAAGAAGAGGGACCAGTTATGAGTAGTCTTGTAGCTTCTCTTCAGAGGCAGGTGGAAACCCTGCGAGAGAGAGTTGGAGTATTAGAAGCTCAACTGGCGAAGCGGAAGGACGATTTTTCTGTTCTCAGTCACCGGGTATGGGAACTTGAGAAGAGAAAGAACCTGACTGATGTGCTGAAGGATGAAGTTGATGAACTACGGGGAGAACTTCGAGAAGCAAAGAGGAACCGTAGGAGTTAGATTGTTGTAGCTGCTATTTCTTTTATTCTGATGTCAAAAATGTTTTAATTCGAATGTATAAAGTTTGGAATTCAATGAAATGCAAGTTGATTTAAATTACATGTCTTATACTTCGAATTGATGGATCCTTTGCATCAGAATATATCGAGAAGAGGAGCTAGGAATGGTGAGCGGTTGGATCTGGAGACAGAACTTGCAAGAGTCTACCAGACGCTCAATGCAGTGGCTATGAACCAAGGAAGGGAGCCGGTGAATCCAGTGCCCGAGGCGATCAAGCTAGTGGAATCATTTAAGAGAATGAAACCACCGGTATTCGAGGGAAAGTCAGACCCAAATGCGGCTGACAATTGGATTCGGCAAGTGGAGACAATCTTTGAGGTGTTGGAGACCCCTGAAGGTAGCAAGGTCAAGTTGGCGACTTTGCAATTCGAGAAGGATGCGGTTGTTTGGTGGCAGTCGATGAAGAGAACCATGCGAGGCATGTTGCTTGGCTGGGAGGAATTTCTGGAAGAATTCCACAGTCACTATTTCCCCTCCGATGTTCAGGAGAAAAAGGCAATGGAGTTTCTGTCACTTCAGCAAGGTGGCATGTCAGTAAGGGAGTATGAGACTAAGTTTACTCAGCTCTCCAGGTATGCTCCTGAACTGGTGATGGATGAGGCGAAGAAGGTTCGTAAGTTCGAGCATGGGCTGAGACCAAGCTTGAGGTCCCGGATGATACCTCTTGGTATCAGGCGATTTCACAAGTTGGTCAAGAGGGTAGCAACGACGGAGGCAGATATGGAGCAGTTCCATGTTGTTCAGAACTGGAGGAACAACTGGCAGTCTGGAAAGAGGCCCGCCAATTTTGGGAGTTTCAAGGGGCAACCATCTGCACAAAGGTTCAAACCGACAGGGGAAAACGCTGTTAGTGTAGCTGGAGGACCTGGAAACAATATGGTGAGACCTCCTGCGGTGACTTGCTTCAACTGTGGTGAAACGGGACATTACCATTCTCAATTTCTCAAACCACGAAAGGAGAATCACAGTGCACTAGCACAGCAGACTGGGAAGAGGCCGTACCAATCAGGGCGAGTATTTGCCTTGACGGAAGCTGATGCTGATGAGGTTGATCATGTCATCACTAGTACGAGGGCTGATGTTTAGTGGTTTTTGTCATTTCTTCTTCCCGCTCATATTGTGAAACTATTATGTAATGGTGTGTATTATGTAACAGGAGAACTCTATCTTAATGGAATGAAAGCTGTTGTGTTGTTCGATACTGGATCCTCTCATACATTTGTGTCTCCTAAATTTGCTAAAGTGTTCGGAGTGGAACCGAAGATTTTTCCAGGCAAGATCTTAGCAGTAGCTACTCCATCAGGGGAAACTTTGACCACTGATCGGTATTATGCTGATTGCGAGATTGTGATTGGAGATCGAGTCTTTGGCATTGATCTGATCGAGCTGACTATCTTGGGAGTCGATGTTATCATTGGCATTGATTGGATGTCGGTGTACAGTGCAAGCATCGAGTGTAAGACCAAGACGGTAACAGTGAAGACTCTAGGTGGACCTGAAGTCACTTTCCAAGAGAAGCAGAAGTGTTCCAAGCTGGTGGCAACTATTCGCAAGGAAGAGACTCCTGTAGAATTGCAAGGGATTCCTGTGATTCGGAACTATCCGACTGTGTTCTTGGATGATTTTCCTAGGTTACCCCCACATCGTGATGTAGAGTTCAGCATCACTGTTCAACCGGGAAGTGCACCCATTTCTAAGGCACCGTATAGGATGGCTCCAGTGGAACAGGATGAAGTGAAACGGCAGATTGAGGAACTATTGGAGAAAGGCTTTATTCAACCTAGTGCGTCACCTTGGGGAGCACCAGTGCTTTTGATAAAGAAGAAGGATGGATCGATGAGAATGTGTATCGATTACCGGGAGCTGAATAAGGTCACTGTTCAGAATAAGTATCCTATTCCTCGAATTGATGACTTGTTTGATCGTCTACTAGGAGCAGCTGTTTTCTCCAAAATAGATCTTTGATCAGGATATCACCAAGTTCGAGTGAAAGCTGAAGATGTGCATAAAACTGCATTTAGAACTCGGCATGGGCATTACGAATTCTTAGTTATGCCATTCGGAGTGACGAATGCACCCTGCAATCTTCATGGATTTGATGAACAGAGTTCTGAGGCCGTTTATTGATTCTTTCGTCGTGGTGTTTATCGACGATATTCTCGTGTACTCCAAGTCAGAGGAGGAGCACACTGAGCATCTAGAAGCAGTTTTGAAGAAGCTGGAAGAGCAGAAGTTGTATGCCAAGTTATCCAAGTGTGATTTCTGGAAATCTGAAGTGGCATTCCTAGGTCACATCCTTTCTAAGAAGGGAGTGGCAACTGACCCTCAGAAGATAGAGGCAGTGAGAGATTGGGCTAGGCCTACTACAGTGAAGGAAGTCAGAAGTTTCCTTGGAATGACTGGATACTACAGGAGATTCATTCAAGGTTATGCTCAGATAGCCGTGCCGCTTACTGGACTGACCAAGAAGAATGTGAGCTTCAAGTGGACTGAGCAATGTGAGGCAAGCTTTCAGGAGTTGAAAGAGAAACTGACTACTGCACCTATTTTGGCTTTGCCTAGAGCAGGTGTTGAGTATGATGTTTACAGCGATGCTTCACATCGTGGGCTTGGTTGTGTCTTAATGCAAGAAGGAAGAGTAATCGCTTATGGGTCTAGGCAACTACGACCACATGAGAAAAATTACCCGACTCATGATCTGGAGTTGGCTGCGATTATCTTTGCCCTGAAGCAATGGAGGCACTACGTGTACGGTGAGAAATTGAACATGTACACGGACCATAAGAGCTTGAAGTACATATATCAGCAGAGGGATTTGAATCTGAGGCAGCGGAGATGGTTGGAAGTGCTCGAAGATATGCGACCTGAGATCTAGTATCATCCTGGGAAGGCTAATGTTGTTGCTGATGCACTTAGTCGCAAGAGCAGTTTGGCCAGTTTGATTACAACTCAGAGGCATCTGATTGAGGAGCTGGATCGGGCAGGTATTGAGGTTGTCTTGCAAGGATTGGGAGCATCTTTGGCTCAGTTGAGGCTTTAGCCTACTCTGAATGCAAGGATCATTGCAAGTCAGGAAGTTGATGCTGATATTTTGGAGATGAAGGAGCAGGTTGGTGCTGGCAGGTTACTCGGATTTCAAATCAGGGATGGAGTGCTGTGGTTCGGAGATAGACTGTGTGTTCCAAATCAGGCGGACCTGAAAGAGAGCATTCTTCAGGAGGCACATGCTACTCTTTTGTCTGTACATCCTGGGAGTACTAAGATGTACAAAGACATCAAACAGCATTTCTGGTGGTCAGGTTTGAAGCGGGATGTGGCTGAATTTGTTGCGAAGTGTGAGGTTTGTCAGCAAGTCAAAGCCGAAAATCAGAGACCCGGAGGTCTATTACAGCGATTACCTATTCCGGAATGGAAGTGGGATAACATCAGTATGGATTTCATCACGGGATTGCCTAAGAGTCCTAAAGGCAATGATGCGATTTGGGTTATAGTCGATCGACTGACCAAGTTCGCTCACTTTTTGGCGATGAAACTCACTGCTTCGATGGACAGGTTAGGCTGAGTTGTATGTCGGCGAGATTGTCAGGCTTCATGGTGTTCCTTCAACTATTGTGTCTGATCGAGATGCATGGTTTACTTTGCATTTCTGGAGGAGTCTTCAGACAGCTTTGGGTACCAAGACAGATTTCAGCACTGCTTTTCATCCGCAAACCGATGGGCAGACCGAGAGAGTCAACCGTATTCTTGAGGATATGCTTCGGTGTTGTATACTAGACTTTGGAGGCAGTTGGGAAAGGCATTTACCTTTGGTAGAGTTTGCCTACAACAACAGTTTTCATACTAGCATTGGGATGGCGCCGTACGAAGCTTTGTATGGCAGGAAGTGCAGGACTCCTGTTTGTTGGTATGAAGTTAGGGAGCGTCAGTTGTTTGGTCCTGAGCTTGTGCAGCAAACCTCTGAGAAGATTGTTCTGACCAGGAAAAGGTTGGTAGAAGCTCTGAACAGGCAGAAAAGCTATGCAGACAACCGGAGAAGGGACCTTGAGTTTGAGGTTGGTGACTTCGTCTTTCTGAAGGTATCACCCAGCAAAGGTGTGGTTCGATTTGGCAAAGGCGGGAAGTCAGCCCCGAGGTTTATAGGCCCGTACAAGATATTGAAAAGGATCGGGAAAACTGCTTACCGGCTTGAATTACCGGAAGAGTTGTCTCAGGTGCACAATGTCTTTCATGTGTCTATGCTGAGAGGTTACATTCCAGATCCGAGTCATCATTTGCCTGAAGTGCCAGAAGGATTGCAGTTGGATCTGAATTACATCGAGTCTCCTGTCGAGATTGTTGACCGTAAGGAGAAAGTCTTGAGGAATAAGACGATACCGATGGTCAAGGTAGTCTGGAGAAACCATTTGGTTGAAGAGGCTACATGGGAGTCTGAGGAGAAGATGTTGAAGGATTATCCTGAGCTTTTTGCTTGATTGTATCTTTGTATCTTTTGTTCTTGTTGTTGTGTTGTATTTTCTGTTTTTCTCACTCTTGATCGTAGTTTCAGGGACGGAACTATTCTAAGGAGGGAGTGTTGTAATACCCTGATTTTTCAAATATATGAAGAATTATTTATTGTTGCACGTAGTGTGCACGTGTAATATTTTGGCTATTATTTTCAACATGATGAATAAGAATATTGTTTTCTATAAAGCATTTTCCTAAAGCCCAAATGTTAGTTTACTTATTTTCTTTTAAAATAATTATCTTGGCCCAATTAATTTAAGCCCATGGATTTAATCCCTTTTACTATTTTCTACAACTTGTAATGTGTGGCATCTCTTTTTTTTTGACTTGTCATTTGTGTACAAGTTCTTGTAGGGTGATTGGTGCATACACGAGCATGTTGCATACACGTGTAGAGCACACCCTTTTGTTTGGCCGGTTGGAATGAGAAGTGGGTTGGAGACATGGGTAGTTATTTAGGGTGTGGGTGGTTTTTACAACTCCCTAGTGCATCCTAGCCCTTGATCCAATAACCATCTACTGAATCCTAGCCCTCCATCTCACTCCATTTGGTGTATAAATACCCCCTCTCACCCATTATTCCTTTACACTAAAGATTATTTTTGTAAGAGAACTATATTGTAAGAGAGCGGTGTGTGTTATTTTGTGCAGTCCGGGCATCATCTTCTGGAGATTTTCGGCAAGGAGCAAGGAGCAAGGAGCAAGGAGTGGTGCATTACATTAAGGAACTTTTCTGGATTTCGGTTATTTCGTCAATAAGGTGGGTGTTTCTCAGGACTTCTAGTGTAGAAAATATGCCATGATTAAGATGATTGTTGCTATGCTTATAAGAAGTAAATGCAAACGTATTAGAATTGCCTGAGTATGTTTATGATGGTAATTGTGAAAGACTAATAGTGTAATAACGACACTGTAAATAAGAAAAAATGGGTCGGTACAGTCGACTGTCGAATGTACATGTCGACTGGTACGAGGCATATGTTTTATGATTTGCTAAGATGTTTCATGATGTACATGTGTACAGACTAAAAAGATATAAGAAATGCTAATTTCGTATCTTCCATGTTGCATATGACTGAGAAGACATGAACAAGTGGAAAGAACTAGTGATAATTAATGAAACTAAGAATGACCTATGCAGTCGACTGATGCTATGAACAGCCGACCGATGCATTGATTAAACTATGAATATTCTAGCAATTCCATGAAATGAGATATTTCCATTGTGTTGTCCTAGTGTAATAAATTGAGATTAATATTTCATCTCTGCAAGAAAGTTATGAACAAGTGTAAACGCATGTTTAACATTTTCTTTGAGAAAAGAAAAATATTAGTTATGTGAAATTCCATGTCGTAATGATAGTGAACAGTTAAGAAATTACATGTTTATGCAGCATGAATATAAATATGTATATTGTAATTTGACACCATGATGCATGTGCATGTAAGAACTGATGGAAAGATAAACCCTTAAATTGAAATGGGAACCTGTCCAGTCGACCTAATGCGAGTAGCAAGTTGACTGAGCTGAACATGGATATGTACTGTTAGGGCCGGGACAGACGACTGATTTGTTGACAGTCGACTGTCATGTGAATGACATTTTGAGCATAGAAAGTTGCGGGACAGCCGACTGGCCATGTGCAGCAGTCGACTCTCCCGAGTGTTTATGAAGAACTTGAATTGACTGTACAAGTCGACTGGTATTTTCTAAGTCGACTGTCCAGAGTTTTTTGACATATCAGAGAACGTTATGCTGTTTATTTTGAAGATTGTGGATCTTATGGTTGATGTTGATAACCTCTATTTGTTGCTATGTGAATTTACATGAAATGAATCATAGTTTTGAATTGAGAATTACATGGATATGAAAGTTAAGAACAAGATATGCTGAGGCAATGAAAAATGAATGCATGAGTTAGAAATGCTCAAATTGGAAATTGTGAATTGGAAATTGAACAAAAGAGTAGCTAAGTCTCCCCCGGCAATGGAAATGAAATGAAATGAAAATTGAAAAGAAGACCAAGGTTGGTCATGTGAGAATGAAATGAATAAGTCCGGTTTAGTGGAGAGGCTAACTCTAGAGCTTTGATTTTTATTCATGATTCTAATAATTAGTACATAGTGGAGATGTGATGAAAGTGAGAGAAAACATAAGTATGAGAACTAGAGTTTACGGTGCGGGTGTGTGAGCCACAGAATGCATGCTTGATGAGTCAAGACATGGCGTGGTCACAACTCAGTAATGATCGGACTTTAGCCACGCTTGTGGGATGTTTGGTGACTGCAAGAGGATCGTGTTCAGGGAGGAGGCTGAATTGCCACAGAATGCATGCTTGATGAGTCAAGACATGGCGTGGGGTTCCCCTCCAGGGTCCAGTGCACGTGCTTGTACTCATAGATCATCTAGGATACTCACCGTAATTACAGTAGTAGATTAAGTCATGGCGAGGGATTGAACCCATACGAAAATGAAGAACGATTAAGAGGCTTGCCCTCGGACCTATGTAGTATGGGATGCATAGAATCCGAACAAGTGCGCATTAGTATCATGTAAATTAACTAATTGCATTAAGGACTAAGTGCACAATCACAACACGACATTATTAAGATTTCCCTCTTTTCTTTTATTTTGATATGTGAGCAAGTTTGTGATCTGTTAAGAAATGAGAATCGTTATACTGTTTCTAGCATAGAGATGATGGCCATGTATAATTATCTTCGGTTGAATAAACTGACGTACCCACAGTTTTGTATGCAGGATAAATGGCATGAAAAAGGTTAAAGAGGAACAAATGCTTAAAGATTCATGCAATGTTGTTGTATATTTATTCAAATGTTGTATCTTTTTACCTCCGCTGTGCAAATGTAAATGTAATATATGATGTAACTCTGATGTAAAGTGAAAAGTTTTAATTCCTTGTAAAATTGTACTGAAGAAAGCGAAAAGATCCTGTAGAACATCTCGAATTCAGGGTATTTGGGATTCAGGGCGTTACATACAGCCACTGTTTGATCTTGTAAAAATCATTATAAATTGATTTTTGCATGAAATATTAATTTCTTAGACTTTACAGAAAGTTTAAAATGTCTACTATAACTTTGTAGTTATAAGTTTTCTCAAAATATTATGTCTATAACCCAGTATTCTTCAAAATATGCAGCAGGGTCGGAATGCTATACTGCAGTCTAAAATACTACTACTGTTCGATCTTACAAAAATCATTATAAATTCAATTCTCCATGAAATATTGACTTCTTAGATTTTATAGAAAGGTTACAGAGTCTATTACAATTTCTTAGTCATCTATTAGGCCTATGGGTTCTAATTCAGAGAAAAAGAAAGTAAATGAGACAAAAATAAAAAGAACTTATGCATAACTTAATAAAATTTTAGAACGAAAAATTGAGATGAAATTGCACGTGCATTGCACGTAAAAATAAATGTTCAAATGTGAAATAGATCTTATCAACCAAAAATATTTATAGATAATCGAAATACCACATAAGAAATATATATTTAATATACACATTCATTAATGTAATCAATACGTACATAGAAAACACGTGCACCGCACGTATAAAATATTTTAATAAAAAACAGAAGAAAAAATGAGTTCCCATTTTTAAAACGAATTCGGACACGTTATAAAATAAATAATTGAAACACTTAGAAAATATCATCTGTAACGATAAAAATACACGGGCGTAACATATGAGGGGCAAATTTGTCATTTTCAATTTTGCGGGGTGTTACACCCGACACCATGCACCACTCGAACAAGACACTCTCTTGCAATCTCCACCAAACCTGTTAGCACCTCCACTGCCATCTATCCGACACCTTCAGCCCCCATCTCACCAACAACACCATCTCCATGTCCTGCAAACCACCAACACTCCACCAGCCACTTGCCCCCCTCCCTCGCTCCCTTGTGCACCACCACCAACCAGCACCCCTTCCTCGACACCCTATTTAGCACACCTGACCTTCTCCTCTTGCTGTCCCTCCACCGAAACATCTAACACCACTCTTCCTCCTCAACCCAAGCCAAACAAGAACTCCATCGCACACCACCACCCTCAATCCTAAATCCCGAATCTGGCGTCCCTTTGCTGCCATTTCTTGATATCGTTGTCCTTGTCATTGCTACTGTCGTTCTTGCTGCTGTTGCTGTCGTAGGTTGCTGTCGTCGCTGCCTTTTGCTGCTATTGCCTGCCATTTATTGCTATCATGCTATCGTTGTTGCTGTTGTGCCGCCGTTCGTCGCCATCGTCGCTTTTTTGTCTTCTCGTGTTCTCTCCACGCTCGAAATCATCATAAGAGGCAAGTGTTTCTTGATCTTTTGCAAGTAATCTAACTCTTATTGATCTATCATATTGTCCACTTGTTTGTGATATTTTCTTGATCTATTCAAATCGTGAACCCATCAATATATATGTATTCATGTTAAATCATTCCTATTGTTTCCTTTCAATTCGTCTTCATAGAGAAACCCATAAAATTGCTTATCATGATCATTATGTGCATACACCACTCATAGTTATAATCACTAGTTTATATGAATGCCATGCCATAGAGTTAGTTAGAGTATATTGGTGATTGACTAGTGTTTTTGTTGCATGTTAGGGATGATAAAATTGACATTATGAATCATGATTCTTTTGGATATGTACTTGATAAAGTAATCGATTTTTTTGCCTGTCGTCTGTCCGATATTGTGTTTCGAGATTTGGACCCAGCCCCTATAACCAAAATTAAAGTTTTATAGGATTCTTATCTAGCACTCTGAATATAGAATCCAAAATACCTTACGGTTTCGCAAACTTACTTATAGTTGTGAGATATTAATGTTTTAGTGTTGCAACATTTAGATATTCAGATTTTCTGTTTAAGATGTATCGTCCCTGTAAACTATTTGAAATTGCAATATATTGTTGAATTTTGACATGATAAAATCCTGAATATTAATGGACATCGTTAAGAACCAAATTAGGATATTGTGGAATTTAATAACAACTTTGTAGTGGAGTTCTAGACGTTGCGAAGATAGCCATGTATTGCTGTATGAACATTGTATTTGTAAATATCTGACTAATAGGCCTAGCCACTGACCATAGAATATGTCAAGTTAGTAAGTGTCGGCTTTGTATGAGATTCTTTTTTCTGAAACACCTGACAGAATTAGTTTTGCCTTCCTGTAGCTGCAGGAAAGTGAGATTTAGTGTAGTAGTGTGTTGATGTCTAGAATTGCATTTTGATGTTCTTAAAATACAAATATGTTGTTATCCGTACTTAATAAATTAAACTAATATAGTTGATCGATAGACCAACTCTATATCATTTATTGCATAGTTCTTGATACTCTCTCGATAATTTCTTGATATCCTCTCGATACTTTCTTGATACCTTCTTGATACCCTCTTGATACTATCATCATATGCACCATATTGTCAAAGTTATAGTAATTGTTTTTGGATAGTGGAACTAAGTGCCACACGGAGATAAGTGTCATGTTTGACTGTCATGCCCCGCTTCCCAAAAATACGGAATACGAGCACATGAAATTGGCCCAGCGAATGACTAATGTCACCCATAAGCTGTTTATCCGATCAGCTCACCAATATAATCAATACAGAACAATTGTACCGACAATAATAATAATTTTATGAACAATAATACTTGAAATGAAGCAATATAAAATATTCAAGTACAATAATCCATCGTCTGGAAACAATAATAAAATCTGAGACATATGCCCAATACAATAATAATCCAATCACAAAAAGAAGTCTCAATACATTAAGTTCAATAAAGCGATAAGCAATTAGAAAACATTAAAATCTTCAGAATCTTTGTTCTCCAATCTCAGCAGACAATTCTCTTCTTTACCTATGAACACTTCATCTAAAAAGAGAAGAAAATTTTCCTTAAAGCAAGTCATGGATGACAAGTAGAGAAAGTAAGGACAATAGGATAACGTTATAACAAGGAATTCAATAGATCAATAGGAATCAATAACATGGGATGATAATCAATAATCAATATCATGGGAATCGATGCAATGGCTATAAACAATGATTCAATATTTGGCAACAATAATCAATGATCAATTTCAATAACACTTAGCCAATAATCGATATCAATAGAAACAATAATGAAAAATATGCAGTGTCGATGTTGTGTCAATTCTTAAGTCTATTACTTATTTTAATTCTAACTAATGCATGTACTACTGCATCCCATACTACAGGTTCGATGCATACAATCAATGTCGTTTAGACTTAAGTGGAAGATTCTACAGATCATGTATACGGCATGACAACATTATTTGCAACATTGGTGCACACTGGTTGGCTCAATAACAATAAAACAATACACGATCAATTGGGATACTATGTCAGTAATCCATCAATAAACCGATAACAATAACAATAGCCAACACACAGTATTTTGGAAAATATGGCCCTATACTTTAGTGTACAGTCACTATGTCATCAGTCAATTCCTTAATCCCCGACTTATTAATTTTTTTTTAATGCAATAATATAATATGCAATTATGAGACATGAGATGAACAATAGTATAAATAGGAGAACAATAGGATGGTAACATGAATGGGATGATTAGAATGGTGACAATAACTCATTAGGATCATGCAATGCATCATACATACATTAATTCATGCAATAGTACAATATATCAATAATTAATCTATCAAAATCTGGAATATGAATTTATGGACAGTAAGAGTAGTCTGTACTAAAACATAATTTCCTGCTGTTACAGAACTCGAAAACTAAATCTGTCAGAAATTCTAGAAACTAGACTTCTAAACGAATCCAACGCATATTTAAAGTTCAAAATCCGACAACAGTAGCTAGGGCAAACATATTGTTCTTCACAGATTTCATGTTCAGGCAGAGAATCGATGTCATGTTATTTTATTTTTAGAATCAGCAAAAACTTAATATTAAATTCATTAAAAATATTTATTAGAATCCTAATCATGATCACTAACAATCTGAAAATTATCAGAGCAAAGTTTTATCATTTGTTCAGCCTTTTTACTGTTTAAACATCAAATATATAAGAATCTGAGAATCTGAAATTAAAAACACAGCTGTAGTAAAACAAGCATAACTTTTGCTACACAACTCATAATTTAGAAATTCAAGATGTTCTGGAAACTAGAACGATAAGGGCTACAATTCATATTCAGAAAGTAATTTATTTTGAGATCATTTACTGGGTCAAAAATAGCAGATAGCATAAATCCAGCAAGACCGGTGTTGGTTACAGAAAGTAATTTTCTTTTTTGATTGTTTGCTCTTCGGTGTTGGTTGCCTCAGGCTGCTGTTCTGTGGTTTCGTTGGGTCTTTTCTCTGGGGCAGTTCCACTACAGAAAGACAGAGCCCGGGACTTTTTGTGTGGTCGGGATTGTCCCTTTTGGTTTTCTCCTTCTGTGATGCTCGATGAGGGTCATAGTTCACATTTTCTCTCTGGAAGAGTTTTTGTATTTCTCTTCCCATTGTTAATTTTCATCTACTTTTCTACTATCAGGAGCATTTTCGAGCATTTTTTCGTTGGGCTTTTGGCACTATGGATTCTGCTCCCTCTGGGTTTTTGTTCTTGGGTGTAGAGGAGCACCATCTAGGAGGGTTCGCTGCGTTTCGTTTCGCTCAGAGTGTGATCTGGCCGGTCTCCCTCACTACGCGTGTTGTGGACGTCTGGTTTTTGGCCAACGCGGCAGGTGTGATGCTATGGCTCTTCTCCTGGGGCTTTTTTAGGGGGCCTTCTTCTTGTTTGGTTTGCCAAGTTTTGGGCTCCGTTTGGTCCCTGTCCAGTTTTTCGATGGGGTTTTGCTGCGTTTCTTTGCGCTTGCGACGCGCTGTGGCACTCCGGAGGTTCTTTTCGTCTTTGTTTCGGCATGTGTCTCTGTAATTGTTTGCATTTAAGTCTTTCTCATGTTAGTAAGACGGTCTTCCACTTCTTTTTGGTGCTTTTTGTTTGTCTGTGTCTTGTTTTACTGCTGCTAAAATTTTGTACTCTTTGTACATACGTTTTATTAATTTATTGTTGGCTGGAATCGTACGATTCTATCCGCATTATCAAAAACATAAAGCCAGCAAGCAAGATACAGGTTTTAGGTAATTTTCATGAAATAGTTAATTAAACATGAGGGGTATCAATTCTACTAGTCGATAAACTTCTTATTCAGCATGAAGGGTATAAAAACATTGTAAAAAAGATTAAGAACACATACATACATCAATTTATCATCAATATTTCATCAATCGATCAAAGAACATACAACCTAGCAATTCTCTCTACAATAATTTATTTGTGTGATAATTATATCAACAACCCTATTATCAATTCTAAATACACACATGAAAGATTCAATCATTGGATTCAAAAGTGGCACGAAGTCAAGAATATTGGGGTTAGCTCGTGTAAACCCTCAATATACACAACGAAAGAGATGAACAATGTATAATACGATAAACAAGGGTTCTACTTGCAAGAGTTTCAACAAAACTTAAATTTGATACAATTAACAATTCAAGAGGACAATTACTTGCCTTATAAGCGGTGAAAATGAATACCAAGAATAACGGGATAAGGATCCCAAAGCAACGAACCCACGAACTAGTACAACTTTAGCACGTGCAATATACGTGCACAAAACCAAAGCAATAACAGCAAGAGGGAGAGAGAGCGTCGGCCAGGGGGTGTCATCGGCATTGCTGGTTGACATTGATGGCGATGGGGGGTGGCGCGAACGGTGAGGTGTCAAGGTGCGGTGGGAAGAGGGAAGCTACATCGAGGTCTTGCTGGAGTTACTGTCGAGGACAGAGGAGGAGGACAAGAGGTGGCGTGCTTGTAGAACCCCTGTATTTTCAAATATTATTTTATATTTGAAAAATGAATTTAAATTGATTTTTGGATAATTTAATGAATATTTTCAGAAAAATTTATCTTTTGTACACGTGCAAATACTTTTATGAGAAGTTGGAAAATTTAGTTTTCTTCATTAAAAATCATTATTTAATATTTGAGATTTAATTAGTATTTTTCCAGATTTTTCTGAAATTAATTGGAACTATTTGCAATTTTAGAGAAAAGAAGGACCTTTTTGCAAAATTGACATTTTTGGGGGTTAAAGTGCAAAATGTATATTCTGGACGTTCGAAACAGTATTGATTGAGATTCAGAATGTATATTTTCTTTTAAATCCTAATTTAAATGAGTTTTGATGGAATTTCCAAGGGTAGAACTATATATGTAAATTGTATTTTGGAAAGGATTGTTTTGCAAAAGTGTGGGTAAAACCCTAAACCTATTCCCGAATATTTAAGAGAATTTTTCTCCAGCCGTCATTGTTGATAATATACAGAATTTTTGGAGATTTGTTTGGTGGAGAAAGGAGTTTTTGGATCTAGCAAAGAGGAGAACTTTTTCGTGGACTTTTCTCGATTCAAGGTGAGATATATAAAAATTGTTTTGTTGTTTGATTCATGTGAGTGACCTTGTTTGTTTTTTCGATTTTGTGAATATTATAATTCGTATTGTTGTTGACCTATGTGTGCAAGTATCATTGTTGTATTGATTTGATGTTGTGAACGATATAGATCTTGTATTGTGGTATGAATCATGTAAGTAATTGTGGATGAAATAGTAGATCTTTATTATTAAAATTGTGTTGCTAAAAGCATGTTGAGATTTGAGTATGAACATCTGGACATTAGATTTATAAATCAGATTTTGATTCAGATTTGTGAAAGAAAGTTAGATCTTGTAAAACCCTAACGAAAGAATTTGTGATTTAGAACATGAGAACTTGATTTTGATATATTTGAGGTTTTGAGTAATATAAATATACATATATGATGAGGAATTGTTGAGATTTATCATTTCTCCTGAATACGAACTATTTTCATAAACATTGAAAAATTAGAAAACTCCAGACTTGATTTTGTAATCAGACCTAATTTTTGAAATCTGTAGGCCGACAGTCGACTGGCCTACTGTGCAGTCGACTGGTACGAGCCTGACACTGTATATTTAGACTCTTTGAAATAGTCGTTCTGGACAGTCGACCTAGCTCCTAGGCAGTCGACTGGTCCACTGAGAAATTTATTTTGATAAATTATTAGTCCTTTCTGGACAGTCGACCTATGACTCCTTTAAGTCGACTCATATACTTAGAATATTTTTGAGATAATCATTGGAAATTACCTCGGGTAAGTCGACTGATCCCTTCTTAAGTCGACTGTTATATGACTTAGTTTATTTTTGTAAAACCTTGGATATTAGTCCTCTGGACAGCCGACTTACTATAGTATAAGTCGACTGGTACTGAAGGACCTTTGTAAACTTTAGTGCTATTTCGAATGATTGGTTTCCAGTTAATTCAGTCTATATTTGACATTTAGTAAAGTATTTGATTTTGAGACATTCAGTTAAGTATCTGATTTAAGACATTCAGTTGAGCCACTCTTGTTTAGTGGAACTTTGGTTTAGACTTTTTGAGTTTGAGTCTCTAGAGGTGTATGACCCTAGTATACCGGTATTGAGTTATTTGTTGAGGCCCATTGAGGCATTTCAGTTATTTAGGTTTGAATTTAGGCCGGTAGGGTATACCGCTCTAGGAGATTCGTTAAGTAACTAATTAACCCGAAATGATAAGGACAGGCACTAGTGGTGATATGATGAACGGGAACATGAGTCAAGAACCTCAGTATGGCTTTTGGTGTGGGATTTAATCTCCAGAATTATCACAGTAGATTATTAGTGGTGTGGGATATGTCTCCGGAATTATCACAGTCTTGTGGTGTGGGACAATCTCCTGAATTATCACGGTAACTACTTGTGGTGTGGGATTGATCTCCAGAATTATCGGAGTCGAGGTGAAGCACGTGTGGTATTCGTGTGGTGACGTGTCAATGTTTCGGTGTGGGATTTAATCTCCGGAATTATCACAGTAGATTATTAGTGGTGTGGGATATGTCTCCGGAATTATCACAGTCTTGTGGTGTGGGACAATCTCCGGAATTATCACGATAACTACTTGTGGTGTGGGATTGATCTCCAGAATTATCGGGCATGAGATACTATCCATAGTTTATCTTTATCTCGTAGTAGTCATCGTGTTAGGATTAGTTCATAACGCGGGGATTGAACCCTACGTAGTGAAGACGTTAAGGGCTTGCACCGAACCTATGTAGAATGGAATGCATAGACTTCGACAAGTACGCATTAGAGAGTCTGCATCTAGTGTATTTGTTTCTTGGCTTGGTTTTATGCATGTGGTTTTCCTATTTTTCTACACCCGACACTTAGTTTAGTTCCACTTGATGTTTTATGTTAGCTGTCATTTCATACTTCCTATATTCTTATTTAGTACCTGTTGTTTAAGAATTTATGAGGTATGATTTTTATGTTGTTTGTTTATTTTTATATCTCTCACACCATTTATGGCTGACCCCTTTAGTTTGGGGGTTAGGGATCATCTCTAGCCTCACATGTTGCAGGTTGCTTAGAGTTGGAAGTTTGGATGCTTGAGGCATATTTGAGATAAATTGATTCTTAAGTGATTTGTGTAAAATTGTAATAGCAGTTTTGAGATAAATTTGGGTTTTAAATAAAGAAAACATTGTTTGAGGTTGTTTTGAATTCCGCTGTGTTTTGTAAAAGTTTGTTGTAATAAATGTTGAAAATTTTAGTGATGTTGGTTATGTTTAATATTGTATTGAAGTGGATCGCTGGGAATGTGCCACGTATTTTCTAAGATATCTTATTAGAAATTCGGGACGCTACAGTGCTGGCGTTGTGGAGAGGGTCGCCGGAGGTCGGGGAGAACGAAGGGGCACCGGAGATCTAGAGGCTCGCCGAAGAAGGCGAACGGAGAAGGTGGGTTCAGGAGTTTGGACCGAAAACTGACGTGAGAGGAGAGAGAATAAGAGAGAGGATAAACTGCTCTAGGGTTTCAATTTGTGCAATTTTTAGGATTTGTATTAGGGTTGTATTTATAGGGTACAATTAGGATATTGAGTTAGTGGTTTAGGATCCAATAATAGCGGTTTTGGGTCAAGAACAATAAAAATTGGGTTTTAGGGTTCAAATAAGAGATAGATCTGAATCAATAGGATTCAAATAAAAATACCCACAGTCCAATACAATAAAATTCACAAGATAGATAGCCCAACAAAAGAGATAATAGTTCATAAACGAAAATTTAAATTGATTAGATAAATAAATAATATAAATGAATAAATATAAATTGGGGCTTGAAAAATTAAATTAGATATCACCAAGAAAATTGGATTAAATAATAAAATAATTCAATATATGAACTTTAATGAGAAATCATGAAATAACAATTGATAATTATAATCTTAATAAAAATAAAATAGTATTCGATTTTAAAAATTTATTAAAATAATCCAATGATAATAATACATTTGTTTTAGGCTCAAAATAACTAGCCGATCAATCAGAAATAGAAAGTAAGATCAAAATACCCCGTTATTCGAAATGAATAAAATTTCGATTAGAAAACACTTTAATAAAAATTTTAAATAGTCAAGACATAGAAATACACGGAAAATACTGATTAACGGGAAAGGGGGTTACAATCCAACTCACCTTACAAATTTCGTCCTCGAAATTTGCTTAGGCGGTACATAGGACAAAGCAAAAAACAAACTTGTGGGTAACAAAACAGGGGATTCAAGGAAAAGACACATTGGTGGCAATACTAGAATAAGAAGGGACATGGATATGAATGAAGTGATCTAGAATGATGTCAAATAAAAATTCAATGTGTGATGACGAATGCAAATGAATGAATAAGGGAGAGAAACGAGTAGGGTGGTACAACTGAAATTTGAAGAGGGTATGGTAGAGAAGAAATAACTAGTATGATACTCAATAATGAATCAAATAATGAAGGTAAATGCAAGATGCTGAATGGGTAAATGGTTCAAGAGAGAATAAGTAATGCAAGAACAGAAAACAAATCTATTTGTCACGCCCCGCTTCCCAAAAACATGGAATACGAGCGCGTGACGAAGCCCAGCGGATGATTTTAACATCATCCATAAGCTGTAGGATCGACTCAGCATCACCACAAGAATATAACAAGATATATATACAACCAAGAATGCATGAATAATTTATTAAGCAACATAAACAATTGAATACACAAGAATAATATCCAAATAGTTTCAAGTTTGAATCAAGTTAAAACTCGGGAACATCAACCCGTTACAAGTTCTTAAATAGTAAGGATAAATAATTCAAGGAAAATAAATATTCTACACAAGTCTTTCTTCACTTGAAGGCTAAAACCTTTGCTCACCAATCCCAGCAGGTAGCTCGTCTCCAAAGTCTGCTTAATAAATATAAAAGGGAAAACATAGGGAAAACAAGAGAAAATGCCCTTAGTGCAAGTTAGGACCACAAATAGTAAAAACGAGTACAAGTAATGTGAAACAAGAATTGGAATCATGAATGTAACAGGGATACAACAAGTAGTGGAAAAATCAAGAACTAGTTAGCAAGAGGGACATCTTAGTAAACAGGCTGGATAACAAATTCTAATAGTGGAGCAAGAGACAAGTGAACATGTAGGGGTATCTAACCTCAAGTGACAGGCATCTTGTAAGTGTCGGGTGTCAAGTCTCAAGTCTAGTATCAAATATTATATTTGTGCTAAGTCTCAAGCAACAAGTTGTCAAGTATCGAGTAACATGTATCAAGTTCAAGTTTCATGTTTCAAGTCTCATACATCATGTTTCATGTATCATGTCACCAAGTATTAAGTAAACAGGTATCGAGTTCAAGTTTCATGTTCAAGTCTTATGGTGATTACTATCTAGGTAGTACTTCATGCATCCATACTTTTACTACATGGTTGCTACAGGCAAATCAGTTACGTTTAGACCTAGTAATGGAGTCTATAGGGCGGCGTACTCAGGTATCAAGTATCAAGCAAGCCATGGTTCATGAATCAGAAAATAAATAACAAGTTCACGAAGCAAGTTCGCAAATCCACTAACAAATTCAAGAACCGCACGGTGGGTTCATGAATCAAACAAGTTCATGAGCCAACTAACTGACTCCATGAATCGATCAAGATACAACAAGTTCATGAACCAAGTATTTAGGAAACACGGGCTCCCTTCCGAGTACACTTACCTATATTGTCCACTACCATAGTCTTTTCCTTAAACCCCGGCTTGTTACATTTATTAATTTTTATCAAGTAAGCATGCAAGTGTGTGAAACAAGTCAAGAAATCATGTTCATGGACATGGGACAAGTCTAAGTTATTTATATGGCATATTCGAGGGTCAACATGAATAAAAATAACACGAACAACAGAAATCCCAAATCTGTACAGCACGACGTTGCTGTACCAAAACTGTGATTCCCGTTGCTACGAGATACAAAATGTGGATCCGTCAGGAGATCTAGAAACTAGACTTCTGCCCGGTTTCAACGCATATAATTAAGGTATAAGAAGGTCATGGTAATATGTGTCAAAACAGCAAACTACACTGCTAATGTGTTCAGGTAGAATTTGTGTATTTGATTTCATACAGGTGAAACAGTGTTAAAATGTTGTTAATTAATTCTAATAAAATTTGGGAAGGTTTTCTAGGGTATCCAGCAACAGTATGTAAAATTTCAAGTCAAACTCTTACTGTTAACATAGTTAAATTAATTTGCAAACTAAAGGTGTGCAGCAGTTTTGCGAATCTGCGTCTACCGACACAGCTGTAGTAAAACTGTGATAACTCCTAGACCGTAACTCGGAATTCAAAAATTCTGGAGGCTATCGACATCTACATATCTAGAGCTACATTTACTGTTCAGAGCTTGGGTTCAGATTCTGATGTTAAAGGGATCAAAACAGCATAGCAAGGTCCAGGACAGCAACATATGGAAATGTCTTACATGTATAGGTTGCATGAAAATTGGTTATTAGGCGTCTAAATTAATGTGTGATATAAATACGGGGTAATGGTTGTCAAAACAGTTTGTTTCTTAACTCTAAAGGGTGCAAGTTCATCACAAACAAGATATAGCGTACATCTACAAATTTAGGGTTCCTTAATTTCATGTGTTCATGTGTCCAGGAGATAAAATGAGTCCAAGTAGTTGTAATATAACAATGAAATTGTTGTGACTCTTAAGATTATGAAATTGATGAGGATTAATATTTGATCAACAACGACGAGTCAAGGAGGAGTCACAACTACTAACTATTTGCGATATTTTCAAATTAAAAGCTTGTACTAGAACAAAAATTTGTACAAAATGAATACTTGCCTTGATTGACGACGATTAGATCTGCTAACTGAGGAAAACGGGATCGAAAAACCCCGTGAAAAATCTCCCAAAAGCACGCGCGAACTCCGTACGAAGAAACAACAGTAAGTAGATGAAATCCTACACCGGATCCCGCCCGAACAGCGAACAGCAGTTCGGGATTTGCTGGGCCAAAACATGGGACAGCGAACCAACCCAATCAGATAGCAACCTTGCACTGGATCTGGCCGAACAGGGGACGGCTTCTTCGAATTCGCTGTGGGTGAACACGAAATAGCGAAATGGACCAATCGGTGGCCGTCTTCTTCCTCACGACGGTAGCGAGCGGGAGAGAGAGAGCGGGACTGCGGCGCCGGCTGGCGATGGCTTCGACGGTGACGAGGTGGGGCTCGCGATGCTGGCAGCGGCACGACTATGGTGGGAAGCGACTGCGGTGGCGATGACGGCGATCCTCTATTCGTGGGTTCGAAATAGGGGTGCGAGTTGGGAATGGGTTCTGCAGGTGGTTTGGGAGTGTTGGCGATGCGAACGGAGGTCGGAGAGATAGTCGAGGGGATGAGGAAACTGGCAATGGCAATGGGTAGTGGGTTGAAGACGGAGTGGGTTCGGAGTTTGGGTAATGGCGATGGAGATGGCAGAAGGCGATGGAGTGGTTCGGCGAGGACAACGGAGGGGATTGCGATGGGGGGTTGACGAGGAGAGGGAGTCGACGATGGTGGCAGTGAAGGCGAGGTGAATTGGGATTGGGTTCTGGGCATTGGTCGAAGGAAGAAGGAGACGGGAGAGATGGGAAAGAAGCAGAAGGTTGAAGGAGAAGGGTAGCGGCGGGTTGTTTAGGGTTTAACAGTGAAATGGTGTATAGGTTAGGGTTAGGGTTAGGGTGTTAGGTTTATATAGTGTGGATTTCGGATTTTGGGTATTAGGGTACCCGATTTGAGTGAGATCCAACTAGGGAACTAGTCAAAATTCACTAATAATGGGGATAATTAGATAGATGAGAAGAAACAGCCCATTCTTCACGAAGAATGACACAAAAGAGCACATACAATTGAATCAGACAAAGGCACCAAAAATTGAGTTGAAACAATATAACGATTTTTTTTTATTTGAACGAAATAAAATACAGGATCTCAAATGATAAAAGAGTACAATGGGGCAAAATTCAGTATAAAAACATAAATACGGGAAATAGGAGTTACACTATTGCTAAATATCTGTAGTCACTCCTTCAGTGATCAAGTTGTAAGCCTCACCATGAACTTCAGTCTGTCCTCCATTGGGGGCTGGTCCTCCTGTCGGTGCATTGTGCCGGTTCCTTGGGTAGTCTTGAATCATGTGATCATCACTTCCACATCGCAGGCACTGCGCAAGTGCCCAAGCTACTCACAGTGTAAACAGACTAGATCCAACCTCTGAACAGCAGGTGGGTATGGCAATGCCCTAGTAGGAAGGGGCGGAACAGGCCTCCTATTAGGCCCACCAGAAGGTCCAGCAACAACAGGGTGTGGAACAGACTGCTGAATAGCACGCTTTCTCGTACTAGTCTGCTCCTGAATTCTTGCAGCATCCAGGATATCAGCATAAGAACGAAGTCGCACGACATCAAGACGATATTGAATCTCAATGTCCAAGCCCAACAGGATACGACGGCCTCTGTCTTCGTTATTTGCCACCATAGCAGTAGCAAAACAACTTAGTCTGGTGAATTCCGCAGCATATTCGTCCACAGTCTAACTCCCCTGATTCAAGATAGTGTTTAGTTTAACATCGGTACTTTATGAAATAACAACGAAAAAGCATGATTAAACACTATCAAACGAACTTGAGTTAATGTGACAAACTGTTGTTCCATTTCATTCTTGGTGACATTAGAGAAGAACTTCGTGAGGAAGCTCTCTGTGAAAGTCGTCCCAATTATTTAGCTTCAGCTTGCCACCAGATGTGGGCAAGGTCAACAAGTTGGATGCTCACGACATCCACACGATCGACATCCGAGATTCGTTCTGCGGTCAATAGCTGCGCAGTCCTAATAAGCCATTGCTCGGCTTCAAGAGGACCTTCAGTGCTCGAGAATTTATCTTGATGGAGCTTCATGAAATCTGCCATATTACCAGGTCTCGACGGCAGCAATCCGGGTGCAGGTACAACGGGTTCTCTGTTAGCAGCTTCATAAGCCATTCTCAGCTGTTCATTATGTTCCCGTTGCATCCGCTACATTAGTTCGTTGTGCTCACGTTGCATTTGCATGAACTGTGCAACCGTGGGCTCATCAGACTGATCATCCCTAGCATGGGAAGATGAAGCACCTTTTCTAGCCATGGTCTGCAATAAAAATCAAGCGGTTAGTGTCCAGATCATAACTTAGATATTAATTGTTCATGTGATTCCTGTACTGCACATAATGTTGAGTTAAACCGGTTAAACCCAAATATGATTAATATATCAATCAAAGCCAAACATTCTTTCGTTAGTCTCGTTTGACTGTTATATTATCTAAACTAGGGCTTTAATACCACTAAAAATCTTGTCACGCCCCGCTTCCCAAATATACCTGAATATGAGCACATGACATTGGCCTAGTGAATGACTAATGTCAACCATAAGCTGTTTATCCAATCACCTCAACAATATAATTAATATAGAACAATTGCGCAGCCAATAATAATAATCTCATGAACATTAATACTTAAAATGAAGCAATATAAAATATCCAAGTACAATAATCTAATATCTGGAAACAATAATAAAATCCGAGACATATGCCCAATACAATAATAATCCAATCATAAATAGATAATAAGTCTCAATACATTAAGTTCAATAAAGCGATAAGCAATTAGAAAGCATTAAAATCTTCAGAATCTTTGTTCTCCAACCCAACAGACAATTATCCTTCATTACCTGTGAACACTTCTTCTAAAAAGAGAAGAAAATTGTCCTTACAGCAAGTCATGGACAACAAGTAGAGAAAGCAGGGAACAATGGAATAACGGTATAACAATGAATTCAATAGATCAATAGAAATCAATAACATAGGACGATAATCAATAACCAATATTATGGGAATCGATGCAATGGCTATAAACAATGATTCAATATTCGGTAACAATAATCAATGATCAATATCACTAACTGTAACCCCTGTTTTTCGATTTGGTATTTTGAGGGTATTTTTTGTTTTTGTGTATTATTATATTCCTTGTATTTTTCTTCTGGACCATATATTGAATTATTTTCATTATATATTATTTTCTTGCATTTTTGACCTCCTTGTGTCGATTGTGCGTCGTTTGTTCGTTTTTTCGCCATTTTGAGATATCTTCTCATTTTCTTGGTCCCGTTCATATTTAATAATTATTTTTCGGTCATGATGAATTTTTAGAACAGTTTTTACCAATTTGAGATTTTTGGCCCTTAAGGAGATTTTTAGGAGCAATAGGATTCATTACATTTTGTATCTCCATTTGAAATCTACCCAATACCCATTATCCAATTGTATAGCTATTGTTTCTTATTGATATCCACTACCCATTAACCCACTTTGATCTCCTATATATACCCCTAATACTAAATAGTCCCTAACCCTAATATTATTTCTCTCTCCCTCTCCTACTTGCACCCGGCCTCCACCCTAGTACCCCCGGCCTGCCTTCAAAAACCCAGGCCGACCATCCCTTGCTCTCTCCTTACATAGCCGACAACCCACAACCCTTCCATCCATTATTCTATACTACTTTGCACCATTAATACCTCGTCTCTCCTCCTTCTTGTGGCCGGCAAGCACCAAGGCAGCACCCAACCATCCCAAAACAGCACCTAAACATCTCCCCTCGCTGTTTTGAGTTGTGGGCATCTCCCACTTTGGTTCGTGTGTCAAAGAGATCCATCGTTGGCGCATTTTTTTCGTGGGTTTCGCTCGAAATCGCGTTAGAAGGCGTCTTGCTCGTGGGTTTTCTTTGCTAGGCTTTGATTCGTCGCGATCGTCGTCACAAAAAGGCAGGTAACTTGTACATAATTTCCTTAGGTTGATACAAGTCGAAAGTTCACCTAATAGGGTAGTTGAGACTAGAGACGGACAAAGATTATGTTTTTATTTGTGGGTTTCATCTCTATTGTTCAAAACAGGCCATAGATGACTTAGGACATGAAGTTTGATAGGTTTATGCCTTAGGATTCACCCAAACGCGATTTTGATCGCGTATGTGACATATTGTATACCATGTGTTTGTTTGATTACCCATATGAGAATTATTAGGTATTGGCATGTGAGTTACCCCCCATTATGATATTTAGATAATGGGTAGGCTGCGTTCCGAATTTGGTTAAGTTTGGTTAATTTTTGTAGAAGTTATGACGATTCTAAGATGATGTGAGAAATCTGGAAATTCGGGTTGTACTGGATTGTTTGCTGTTTTCACCTAGGTTAGAGTCTGAATCTCACTTGGAGATTTCACAGTAAATTATAGAGAATTGAATCTATTTTCAAACCCCACTGGTTTCACTACGTTTGGAATTAGTATGAAGGAGATATGTTAATTTTACTGCATGTGTGTCGGTGGTTTCCAGATTCAGTTTGGGGTAGATTTTGTGAACTATTTATTTTCAAGATCCAGGTTATACAGAATATCCTACCACAATATTTTGCTCAGTGTTTCATGATGATGTTAGGGTGTTTCCAGATTTTTGTCGTATTTTAAAGATGAGTTTGGCACGATGTTTCATATCATTTTCTATAACCTACTTTTGCTGTAAACTGCATGTTGTTCTGTGTTGAATGCCGTTTTCACCCTAACTATATTTACTGTATGAAAATATTATGTGAGATATGAAAGATGGATAATTTTATCTACTTCTACCCCTTTTTGGAGGAACTGGATTTTGAGGCGCTGTTTGCGAGATTTGTTTGTTTTCGTACAGCAGTGTTGAGAAATTTCAGATTCATCAAAACTAGGTTTTGTGTTGCTTTTCATTTTTGATGACTTAATTATACTTTCTGAAATATTCTAAAACTTATTATTTTGAGTCTATAACTATAGGGGAATACCCCAGATTTTTCGTGGATTTATTTGAGGAGGTTACATGCTGTTTTTATGTGTTTGAAGTCATTCCCCTGTTTTCTGACTGCGCATGAAATCTGTGTTGAAATGAGTTTTAAGCTGAGATGTTGTGAACTAGTATATATCTTTATTATACTCGTTAGAAGCTTGTGAATGTCTAGTTTTCAGATCCTTCGTCGGATCGTGATTTTCATACCCGTAGCTCTCTGAATACCTATTTTAGTACAGATTGGTCTTGCTGACCTGATTGTAAACATAGGTCATTTTGCTCGTTTGTGTGACTCTGTAGTATCTATACTTGCTGATCTGATCCCCTAAACCTAAACCTGATCATATGATGTTAATTTGAAACCCTTTAGCTCACATTCATGTCTGATAAATAACCATAACAAAAGTAATCAAGCCGGGGTATGGGAAAGATCTAGTAGCGGGAAAGCATAGAAATGTGTACTTAGAAGGGGGCCCGTGTTTCCCATATAATTATCTGTATTCTGACCCTGTCTACATTGTTTCTTATGTAAGAAGGTGTAGAGTAGAAGAGAACCACTAAGTTCTATCTGTCTGTTTCTGACCTGTCTACATTACTTCTTATAGGAAGGTGTAGAGGAGAAGAGAACCACTAGGTTCTATCTGTCTGTTCTGATATCTGTCTGATCCTGAGTACACGGCCCTATAATATCCCCTACAAAATCTAAAGCGAAACTGTTTTGTTGTAGCAACCATGTAGTAAAAACTGGGATGCATGTAGTGCTACCTAGATAGTAATCACACAAGACTTACATTAATCTGAAATCTGAGATCTGAATATATTTCTGAAGTCTGAATCTGAATCTGATATATGGAAATCTAAATCTGAATCTAAATACCTGTTATCTGAAATCTGTTATCTGATTTACCTGACATATCTGTTTATCTGACACTTGACATTTAACATCTGAGACATATGCTAGGATACCATGTTAGTTGATTTTACTATACCATGTTAGGTCTGTTCTGATGATTAGTTAGATCTGTTTAGTTTTCATGTGCTTGTATCCTACTTTATTTTGTGACCCGGACTTGCCATTGACGGGTACTTGTGTTTTCTCTTTTTCTTTTTCCTGCATTCTATGAATTGCAGATTGTGGCGGACAGGTTTAGGATGGTGTTGGAGACTTGCGGTATTAGTTGTTTTTGATTATTTTTATTATTTCTGTTTCGTGCTAGAACAATAATTGTATTCTTGAGACTTGGATTATAATTGTATTTGAGACTTGAATATTTTTTGTATTTGGGCGATGTGACCCAGAATATTTGTTTTCCAGACTCTGTTTTATTTGAGAACATGATATTTGATTTCAAGTAATTTCCGTTGGTAAAATTGTTTCAAAGTTGCATATTGGTTCCACTTTTTGCTTCCGACTCTGATATATTGCCTGTGACGTGTTGCAAAGATTTCTGAAACAGTTTAAGGATGATAATAATCATTCGCTGGGCTTTTGTTACGTGCTCGTATTCTGCATTTTTGGGAAGCGGGGCGTGACTGGGTTTTTAGTGGTATTAGAACATCAGGTTTGGCTAATGTATTAGTTGCCTAATATATTAGACAAGCTTCGCTTGAACTGGGATCTGCATAACACTTCACCAACCATACATGCATAATTGAACCATAATACCAACTCAGATTCTGGGAGATGAAGCTAGAAGACTCCATCTTAACCACTAGAGGCGCAGCTGAATATCTGGGTGCTACTCTGGTGGTTCGGGATTTCATGGATGTTTTTCCAGATGAGTTGCCTGGCTTACCCCCTGATAGGGAAGTGGAGTTCGGTATTGATGTTCATCCTGGAACAGAACCGATATCGAAGAGTCCCTACAGGATGGCACCGGTTGAGTTGGCAGAGCTTAAGGTGCAGATTCAGCAGTTACTTGATTTGGGTTTCATCAGACTTAGTGTTTCGTCTTGGGGTGCTCCAGTCCTTTTTGTTGATAAGAAGGATGGAAGTCGTCGGATGTGCGTGGATTACCGAGAGCTGAACAGAGTTACGGTGAAGAATCGGTATCCGTTGCCCAGGATTGATGATTTGTTTGATCAGCTGAGTGGGGCTGCAGTTTTCTCGAAGTTGGATCTTCGTTCTGGAGATTACCAAGTTAAGGTGAAGGCTGCAGATATACCGAAGACTGCTTTCAGGACGAGATACGGGCACTATGAGTATCTTGTGATGCCGTTCGGGGTCACGAACACGCCGGCTGTATTCATGAGTCTTATGAACCAGGTGTTCTCTCAGTTCTTGGATAAGTTTATGGTGGTCTTTATCGATGATATTCTGGTGTACTCTCAGAATCGGGAAGATCATGCTGAGCATCTTAGAGTGGTTCTGCAGACTATGAGAGAGCACCAGCTCTATGGGAAACTGAGCAAGTGTGAATTTTGGCTCGACAGGATTTCTTTCTTGGGGCATATTATTTCTGGCGAAGGTATTTCGGTGGATCCTGCCAAGATTGAGGCTGTGAAGGATTGGCCTATTCCCAAGTCAGTTTCAGAAGTCAGGAGTTTCCTTGGTTTGTCTGGCTATTATCGGAAGTTCGTCCAGGATTTTTCGAAGATAGCAGGACCTTTGACTAAATTGACTGGGAAGGATCAGAAGTTTTGTTGGTCTGATGAGTGCAATGTGGCTTTCGCTGAGTTAAAGGATAGATTGACGTCAGTGCCTGTGTTGACTATTCCAGATGGTTCAGGCAGATTCGTGGTTCACTGTGATGCTTCTGGTAAGGGTCTTGGAGCCGTTCTTATGCAGAAGGGCCGTGTTGTTGCGTATGCATCAAGACAGTTGAGGCCGCATGAGAAGAACTATCCTACTCATGACCTGGAGTTAGCGGCGGTGATCTTTACTTTGAAACTGTGGAGGCATTATTTGCTTGGAGACCGAGTGGAGATCTTTACAGACCACAAAAGTCTCAAGTATGTCTTCACCCAGAAGGAGTTGAATATGAGGCAAAGGTGTTGGTTGGAACTTATGGCCGATTATGACATCAGTTTGCAATACCATCCTGGTAAAATAAACTTGGTGCCTGATGCTTTAAGCAGGAGACTAGCAGTTTCATTTCTTACTCAGCAGAGAGACCTCATTGAGCAGATGAGGAGGCTAGAGCTTGATGTTGTGTTGCCGAGTTCTGGTCAGAGTTGTTTGGCGCTCCAGCTACAGTCGTCTCTTATTGAGCAGATTAAAGAGGCGCAAGCTGGTGATGCGCAGTTGTCGACATTTCGAGCTGAGATTGAGTCTGGGTCCAAGACGGACATGGTTATTCATTTAGATGGTTCTCATCGTTTTGGTTCCCGGTTACATGTCCCTAAAGGTGAAGTTCGTCAGAGGTTACTTGAAGAATCTCATCAGTCTTCGTATTTTATCCATCCCGGCGGTACTAAGATGTATTGGGATTTGAAGCTTCATTTCTGGTGGCATGATATGAAAAGGGCTATTGCTCGGTTTGTTTCGCAGTGTTTGATCTGCCAGAAAGTTAAGGCAGAACATTAGAGAACCGCGGGACTTCTTCAACTACTTCCTATTCCAGAGTGGAAGTGGGAACATATCACCATGGATTTTGTGACTGCTTTGCCGAGGAGTCCTAAGGGTCATAATGATATTTGGGTGTTTGTTGACCGTTTGACGAAGAGTGCCCACTTCATTCCTTTTCATGTCGGTCAGTCTACTGAGAGCCTGGCTGAGAGGTATATGCAAGAGATTGTTAGACTTCACGGGGTTCCAGTTAGTATTGTATCCGACAGGGATACGAGATTCAGGTCTCAGTTTTGGGAGAGCCTTCAGAGCAGTTTGGAGAGAAAATTAAAGTACAGTACAGCTTTTCATCCCCAGACTGATGGGCAGTCAGAGCGGACTATTCAGATCCTCGAGGACATGTTGAGGTCCTGCATGCTTCAGTTTGGTGGGTCTTGGGAGGATCATTTGCATCTGGTGGAATTCTCTTACAATAACAGCTTCCAAGCCAGCATTAAAGCTGCTCCGTTCGAGGAACTCTATGGGCGGAAGTGTAGGTCACCAGTGTGCTGGGATGACATTGGTGAGAGGAAGTTGTTGGGTCCAGAGATGATCACCAAGACAGTGGATGCAGTGGTTCAGATCAGGAAGCACTTGCAGGCAGCTCAGGACAGGCAGAGGCGGTGGGCTGATGTTCATCGCAGGGCATTGGAGTTTGCAGTTGGTGATCATGTCTTTCTTAAGGTATCGCCATGGTGCGGAGTCATTCGGTTCGGTGGCGGGGGCAAGCTTAGCCCAAGGTTTATTGGGCCATTTGAGATTTTGGAGCGAGTGGGCAGGGTGGTCTATCGTCTCGCATTGCCGCCAGCTTTATCAGGGGTGCACGATGTTTTTCATGTCTCACAACTCAGGAGGTATATCCGAGATGAGAGCCACGTGATCGACTATTCAGAGTTGACCATTAGGCCAGATTTGACTTGTGAGATTCCGCTAGTTGCTATTGTGGATCGGCGGGAGAAAGTGCTTAAGAACAAAGTCATTAAGCTGGTTCGTGTTGCTTGGAATCCTCACTCGCGTAGTGAGTCGACATGGGAGTTGGAGGAGGAAATTCAGCAGAAGTTTTCTCACTTGTTTGAGTAGCTTGTTTTGGTTTGGTTTGGTTGTTTTTTTTTCATTCTCTTGGGGTTACCCTATGTATCTTTCTTTTGAATTTCGAGGAAGAAATTTTTCTGTTAGGTGGGTAGGATTGTAACCCATGTTTTTCGATTTGGTATTTTGAGGGTATTTTTCGTTTTTGTGTATTATTATATTCCTTGTATTTTTCTTCTGGACCATATATTGAATTATTTTCATTATATATTATTTTCTTGCATTTTTTACCTCCTTGTGTCGATTGTGCGTCGTTTGTTCATTTTTTCGCCATTTTGAGATCTCTTGTCATTTTCTTGGTCCCGTTCATATTTAATAATTATTTTTGGGTCATGATGAATTTTTAGAACAGTTTTTACCAATTTGAGATTTTTGGCCCTTAAGGAGATTTTTAGGAGCCATAGGATTCATTGCATTTTGTATCCCCATTTGAAATCTACCCAATACCCATTATCCAATTGTATACCTATTGTTTCTTATTGATATCCACTACCCATTAACCCACTTTGATCTCCTATATATGCCCCTAATACTAAATAATCCCTAACCCTAATATTATTTCTCTCTCCCTCTCCTACTTGCACCCCTCCACCCTAGTACCCCCGGCCTGCCTTCAAAAACCCCAGGCCGACCATCCCTTGCTCTCTCCTTGCATAGCCGACTACCCACAACCCTTCCATCCATTATTCTATACTACTTTGCACCATTAATACCTCGTCTCTCCTGCTTCTTGTGGCCGGCAAGCACCAAGGCAGCACCCAACCATCCCAAAATAGCACCTAAACATCTCCCCTCGCTGTTTTGAGTTGTGGGCATCTCCCACTTTGGTTCGTGTGTCAAAGAGATCCATCGTTGGCGCATTTTGTTCGTGGGTTTCACTCGAAATCGCGTTAGAAGGCATCTTGCTCGTGGGTTTTCTTTGCTAGGCTTTGATTCGTCGCGATCGTCGTCACAAAAAGACAGGTAACTTGTACATAATTTCCTTAGGTTGATACAAGTCGAAAGTTCACCTAATAGGGTAGTTGAGACTAGAGACGGCCAAAGATCATGTTTTTATTTGTGGGTTTCGTCTCTGTTGTTCAAAACAGGCCATAGATGACTTAGGACATGAAGTTTGATAGGTTTATGCCTTAGGATTCACCCAAACGCGATTTTGATCGCGTATGTAACATATTGTATACCATGTGTTTGTTTGATTACCCATATGAGAATTATTAGGTATTGGCATGTGAGTTACCGCCCATTATGATATTTAGATAATGGGTAGGCTGCGTTCCGAATTTGGTTAAGTTTGGTTAATTTTTGTAGAAGTTATGACGATTCTAAGATGATGTGAGAAATCCGGAAATTCGGATTGTACTGGATTGTTTGCTGTTTTCACCTAGGTTAGAGTTCGAATCTCACATTGGAGACAGTAAATTGTAGAGAATTGAATCTATTTTCAAACCCCACTGGTTTCACTACGTTTGGAATTAGTATGCAAGAGATATGTTAATTTTACTGCATGTGTGTCGGTGGTTTCCAGATTCAGTTTGGGGTAGATTTTGTGAACTATTTATTTTCAAGATCCAGGTTATACAGAATATCCTGCCACAATATTTTGCTCAGTGTTTCATCATGATGTCAGGGTCTTCCCAGATTTTTGTCGTATTTTAAAGATGAGTTTGGCACGATGTTTGATATCATTTTCTATAACCTACTTTTGCTGTAAACTGCATGTTGTTCTGTGTTGAATGCCGTTTTGACCCTAATTATATTTACTGTATGAAAATATTATGTGAGATATGAAAGATGGAGAATTTTATCTACTTTCACCCATTTTGGCGGAACTGGATTTTGAGGCGCTGTTTGCGAGATATGTTTGTTTTCATACAGCAGTGTTGAGAAATTCCAGATTCATCAAAACCAGGTTTTGTGTTGCTTTTCATTTTTGATGACTTGATTATACTTTATGAAATATTCTAAAACTTATTTTTGAGTCTATAACTATAGGGGAATACCCCAGATTTTTCGTGGATTTATTTGAGGAGTTTACATGCTGTTTTTATGTGTTTGAAATCATTCCCCTGTTTTCTGACTGCGCATGAAATCTGTGTTGAAATGAGTTTTAAGCTGAGATGTTGTGAACTAGTATATATCTTTATTATACTCGTTAGAAGCATGTGAATGTCTAGTTTTCAGATCCTTTGACGGATCGTGATTTGCATACTTGTAGCTCTCTGAATACCTTGTTTTAGTACAGATTGGTCTTGCTGACATGATTGTAAACATAGGCCATTTTGCTCGTTTGTGTGACTCTGTAGTATCTATACTTGCTGATCTGAACCCCTAAACCTAAACCTGATCATATGATGTTAGTTTGACACCCTTTAGCTCACATTCATGTCTGATAAATAACCATAACAAAAGTAATCAAGCCGGGGTATGGGAAAGATCTAGTAGTGGGAAAGCATAGAAATGTGTACTTAGAAGGGAGCCCGTGTTTCCCATTTAATTATCTGTATTCTGACCCTGTCTACATTGCTTCTTATGTAAGAAGGTGTAGAGTAGAAGAGAACCACTAGGTTCTATCTGTCTGTTTCTGACCCTGTCTACATTACTTCTTATAGGAAGGTGTAGAGGAGAAGAGAACCACTAGGTTCTATCTGTCTGTTCTGATATCTGTCTGACCCTGAGTACACGGCCCTATAATATCCCCTACGAAATCTAAAGCGAAACTGTTTTGTTGTAGCAACCATGTAGTAAAAACTGGGATGCATGTCGTGCTACCTAGATAGTAATCACACAAGACTTACATTAATCTGAAATCTGAGATCTGATTATATTTCTGAAGTCTGAATCTGAATCTGATATATGAAAATCTAAATCTGAATCTGAATACCTGTTATCTGAAATCTGTTATCTGATTTACATGACATATCTGTTATCTGATTACTTGACATATCTGTTTATCTGACACTTGACACTTAACATCTGAGACATATGCTAGGATACCATGTTAGGTCTGTTCTGATGATTAGTTAGATCTGTTTAGTTTTCATGTTCTTGTATCATACTCTATTTTGTGACCCGGACTTGCCATTGACGGGTACTTGTGTTTTCTCTTTTCCTTTTTCCTATATTCTATGAATTGCAGATTGTGGCGGACAGGTTCAGGATGGTGTTGGAGACTTGCAATATTAGTTGTATTCTTGAGACTTGGATTATAATTGTATTTGAGACTTGAATATTTTTTGTATTTGGGCGATGTGACCCAGAATATTTGTTTTCCAGACTCTGTTTTATTTGAGAACATGATATTTGATTTCAAGTAATTTCCGTTGGTAAAATTGTTTCAATGTTGCATATTGGTTCCACTTTTTGCTTCCGACTCTGATATATTGCCTGTGACGTGTTGCAATGATTTCTGAAACAGCTTAAGGATGATAATAATCATTCGCTGGGCTTTTGTTACGTGCTCGTATTCCGCATTTTTGGGAAGCGGGGCGTGACACTAACACTTAGCCAATAATCAATATCAATAGGAACAATAATGAACAATATGCAGTGTCGATGTCGTGTCAATTCTTAAGTCTAATATTCATTTTAATCCTAACTAATGCATATACTACTGCATCCCATACTTCAGGATCGATGCATACAATCAATGTCATTTAGACTTAAGTGGAAGATTTTATAGATCATGTACACGACACGATAACATTATTTGCAGCATTGGTGCACACTAGTTGGCTTAATAACAATAAAACAATACACGATCAATTGGGATACTGTGTCAGTAATCCAACAATAAATCGATAACAATAACAATAACCAACAAACAATATTTTGGGAAACATGGCCTACACTTCAGTGTACAGTCACTATGTCATCAACTACTCCAGTCAATCCCTTAAACTCCAGCTTATTAATTATTTTATTAATGCAATAATACAATATACAATTATGAGACATGAGATGAACAATAGTATCAATTGGAGAACAACAGGATGGTAACATGAATAGGACGATTAGAATGGTGACAATAACTCATTAGGATCATGCAATACATCATAAATACATTAATTCATGCAATAGTACGATATAGGAACAGTTAATCTATCAAAATCTGGAATATGAAATTCTGGATAGCAAGAGTAGTCTGTACTAAAATGTAATTTCCTGCTGTTTCAGAACTCGAAAACTGAATCCGTCAAAAATTCTAGAAACTAGACTTCCAAACGAATCCAACACATATTTAAAGTTCAAAATCCGACAATAGTAGATAGGTTAAACTCATTTTTCTTTACAGATTTCATGTTCAGGTAGAAAATCGATGTCATGTTATTTTATTTTTAGAATCAGCAAAAACTCAATATTAAATTCACTAGAAATATTTATTAGACTCCTAAACAAGATCACTAACAATCTGAAAATTATCAAAGCAAAATTTTATCATTTGTTCAGCCTTTTTACTGTTTAAACATCAAATATACAAGAATTTGAGAATCTGGAATTAAAAACACAGCTATCGTAAAACCAGCATAACTTTTGATACACAACTCATAATCTAGAATTTCAAGATGTTTGGGAAACTAGAAAGATAAGGTTTCCATTCATATTTAGAAAGTAATTTATTTTAAGATCATTTACTGGGTCAAAAATAGTAGACAACATATAGCCAGCTAGCAAGATACAGGTTTTAGGTAGTTTTCATGAAATAGTTAATTAAACATGAGGGGTATCAATTTTACAAGTCGATAAACTTCTTAATCAGTATGAAGGGTATAAAAACTTGATAAATAAGATTAAGAACACATACATACATAAATTTATCATCAATCAACCATCAATCGATCAAACAATATACAACCTAGCAATTCTCTCTACAATAATTCATTTGTGTGATAATTATATGAACAACCCTATTATCATTTCTATATGCACACATAAAAGATTCAATCGTTGGAGTCAAAGGGGAACAAAGTCAAGAATATTAGGGGTTATCTCGTGTAAACCCTCAATATACCCAATGAAAGAGATGAACAATGTATAATACGATAAACGAGGGATCTACTTGCAAGAGTTTCAACAAAACTTGAATTTGATACAATTAATAATTCAGGAGGACAGTGACTTGCCTTATAAATGGTGAAAACGAATACCAAGAATAACAGGATAAGGACTTCGAAGCAACGAACCCACGAACTAGCATAACTTTAGCACGTGCAATATACGTGCACAAAACTAAAGCAATAACAGCAAAAGGGAGAGAGAGCATCAGCCAGAGGGGTCGTCGGTGTCGCTGGCTGACGTTGACGGCGACGGGGGGCAGTGCGAATGCGAGGCATCGAGGTGCAGTTAGAAGAGGAAGACAGCGTCGAGGTCTTGCTGTCGAGGATAAAGGAGGAAAGGAGGGGGCGTGCTGGCATCGTGGAGAGGGTCGCCAGAGGTCGGGGAGGATGAAGGGGCACCAGAGATTTGGAGCCTCGCCAGAGAAGACAAACGGAGAAGGTGGGTTCAGGAGTTTAGGAGGGAAAACTGATGGGGAGAGAGAAACGGGAGAGGAGAGAGAATAGGAGAGAGGATAAGCGGCTCTAGGATTTCAATTTTTGTAATTTTTAAGGTTTGTATTAGGGTTGTATTTATAGGGTACAATTAGGATATTGGATTAGTGGTTTAGGATCCAATAATAGTAGTTTTGGATCAAGAACAATAGAAATTGGGTTTTAGGGTTCAAATAAGATATATATCTAAATTAATAGGGTTCAAATAAAAATACCCATAATCCAATACAATAAAATTCACAAGATAGATAGCCGAACAAAAGAGACAAAGGTTCATGAACGAAAATTTAAATCAATTAGATAAATAAATAATACAAATGAATAAATATAAATTGGGGCTTGAAAAAAATAAATTAGATATCACCAAGAAAATTAGATTAAATAATAAAATAATTCAGTATATGAACTTTAATGAGTAATCAAGAAATAACAATTGATAATTATAATCTTAATAAAAATAAAATAGTATTCGATTTTAACAATTTATTAAAATAATCCAATGATAATAATATATTTGTTTTAGGCTCAAAATAAATAGCCGATCAATTAGAAATAGAAAGTAAGATCAAAATACCCCGTTATTCGAAATGAATGTAATTTTTGAATAGAAAACACTTTAATAAAAATTTTAAATAGTCAAGATATAGAAATACACGGAAAATTCTTATTAACGGGAATGGGGGTTACGAGAACTACGTGCCACATCAAATGTATTGGCGGGGGCCACCTCTATAATCTACAGGGGGCCACCTTTAGAGTTCATGGGGGCCACCTCTAGAGTTCAATATCCAAAGTAGTGACATGATTAGAGAATAACAAACCTAGATAATAAAGGGTACAACTTAGTAGTGAACAATATAGGAGACTGTACTAGGAAGGGTATGTGTTTCTTGTATTAGTCATTGTTATTGGTCATGGTTCATCATTTATTGGTCATCGATTGATTGCAGATTACTGATTACAGTATTCTGATTATCGTGTATCGTTTATCGATCATTGTTTATCGTTACTAGAAGACCCGACTGAGTACATGATCTTGTAGACATCACCACTTAAGTCCAAACGTTCACTTGATTGAGATGCATATGAATTGTGGTATGAGACGCAGGATTGCGTGCATTATTTAGGTTAATAAAAATTGATAGACTTAATATTGACACCAGAATATTGACACTGGACATTGCATTATCAAGTATCGACTATTGTTTATCGACCATCGAATCATTGATCATCGACTATTGTTCATTGACTCACTGCATATTTATTGATTATCCTCTACAGGGATGGTTGTACTATCGTGTTGTTGTTATTCATGTTGTATCATTTTTAGATATTTACTTGTTATTTCATGTTCTGTCCATGTTACACCTTGTTATCTGTTGTTATATTTCTTGCTACTACTTGCTATCCGTAGCTTGCTCTAACGAACACCTCCACAACTCTAGATGTTGAGTTTGCAGGTACCGAAGAGGAAACACCATAAGAACTTGGCAATCAAACCTTTTAGAGGATGGAATCGAATTTGGCCTGCATTAGTTTATTTGTTTTATGCTTTCCTCAGTCGCTGTTGTTATTATTTCGTACATTGTACATCCGGGTATTTTTACCCGATGTTTATGTTTCGAGATGTTAGTTATTTTGTTAATTACTTAATTTTATTCCTTATTTATGTGATTATTTTATTTTATGCATGGTTGTGATCATGATTATATTGTTGAGTTATAAATGTGCAGCTTATGAATGATCTATATCATTCCCTGGGTCTTAGTCGCTTGCCCATACTTCCGTATTTTGGGAAGTGGGGCATGACAGCTCCCGAGATGGTGTTCCCCACTTGGAGCACCAAAGGAGCCAGAAAAGCCCTTTACCCTAGTGGCAGAGTTCTTGTCGTACGCCTTCAACACGAGGGTGAAGATGTGAGGAGCCCGACTCCAGTTAGTCTCTGAGCTCCCAGGCGTGAAAGAGAAGAGGAGGTGCCCATGTCTCGGGCTGAGACTTCGCCGATCAAGTCCTTAAAGACCTCCATGGAACCCCGAAAAGAGATCGCCTTGCGAGTAGTTTGCACCCTAGAACCAACCACGGAGAAGAGTCCCGCGGGGCAACTTGACCTGAGGGGTGAGAAGATGTGGTGCTCCACTGCCTTCATGAGATGGAGAACAACCTTGATCAGATCGAACAAGTGGATGGTCACAGAAGAAGAGGATATCGCCCAATCCGACCTCTTTTAACTAGGGATATCTTCGAAGCCCTTGTCCCGGAGAACTTCAAGCCTCCTGCCTTCGAATCATATAATGGTGAACCCGACCAAGTAGGTCCCATTGTGAGCTTCAAAACTCTCAGCATGGTCCACAAAGCCTCCAACACGCTCATATGCAAAACGTTTCCGGCCACCGTGAAGGGATCAACAAGGGAGTGGTATTCTCGTCTCCCTATAGAGCTAGTCTCCTTTTTCGATCAGTTCGGAAAACTCTTCCTTGTGAACTTCGTCAAGAGCCATAAAACTGAGAAGACAAGTGTCTCATTGCTCGAATTGAACAAAAATGCAAGAGAACCTCAAAGACTTTGTTTGATGCTTCACGTCCGTGTCTGGGTCTATCCCCGCCCTTGATCCGACAATAGCAGTTACAGCTTTCCGACATGTCTGTGACACCTCGCTCAAAGTGTTTCTTGCCAATAAGCCTCATCAGTATTTTTCTGAACTATTGCAAAGATGTGACAAGAACATCCAAGCTGAGGAGGTTCTCCATCTCGAGATCAAAGTGAGACCTCGTCCGGGAACAAGCGAAGAAACATGAATAAGGAGGGGTAAAAAAAACCCTAAAAGGATGGATCCGGCCAGCGCAACCCTCCTCTGGTCCCTCACTTGGACAAGTTGACCCTGCTGAATACTAAGATATATACTGTCTTCATGGAGATCGTGGGAGACGAACTCCTAGGATGAACCCAGCAAACACAAGGAGGGATAAGAGCCGATGGTGCCGTTCTATAAGGACCATGGCCATAACAATAGCGAGTGCTGAACACAAACATGAAATCAAAGGTCTTATTCGCCAATGGCACCTCTCCAAGTACACTCAGAAGAATAAAGTTGAGCATCCATCAGCTCGAGGAGCCAACATGAGCACAGAGAAAGACCCCGAGTCTCAAGACTCGGAACCTATTCTCTATTCCATTCATGAAGATCCTATGGGTGGGAAATCAAACTCCTCCAAAAAAGCGTTCATTCAAGAATCCAACCAAGTTCACAGAGTAACACCCCCCCCCCCCCCCCCCGACCGCAAAGAGCAGGGGAGTTCTAGTTACTTTCTCAGATAAGGATCTTGAAGGTGTCCGAATACCTCACTGCGATGCACTAGTGATTAGCCTTTCCATGGCCAACCATGAAGTGCTTCCCATCTTGGTGGACAATAGTTGATAGGTGAACATCCTCTTCTGAGAAGCTTTCAAAGGCTTCAATCTCTCCAGGGTCCGTCTAAAACCCATCGTTACACCTTCCATGGGTTCTCCATTGTTCTGGTCCAGATTGAATGAATAGTCACTCTCCACTTGACTACAGGAAAAACTCCAACCACCCGGACCAAGGCCATGAACTTCAAGGTCATTGACATGAAGGCCACCTATAATGCCATTATCTACCGCCCCAGCCTACCAGCTCTTCATGCCGTAGCCTCCATATGAAGATGAAGTTCCCCACATCAGCTACAGTAGAAGAAGTTAAGGGATGTTAAGAAGTGGCTTGAATGAGTTACACGGTCACAATGGGGGTTCGATCTTCCCGCTCGAAGCCCTGGAGCTTCCTTAAGAGCGAAACCAGACCGTCTCCAAGCCATTTGAGGAGCTAGAAGAGGTCTCCTTCTCTTGCGAAGATTCATCAAAGTTTTTTTTGAATAAGACAAGACATATTTCACCGAGTTAAGGAAGATTCGTAAGTTGCATTAGAGAGTACCGAGACTTGTTTGGTTGGACAGCTGCTGACATGCATGGCATCTCGGAAGATCTAATCATGTACCTCTTAAGTGTCAAGCCGGTCCAACAAAAGTGCCGCAAGTTTACTTCTGATCGGCAGCATGCAGTCAAAGAAGAAGTTGACAAGCTCCTATCTACTTGCTTCATTCAAGAGATCAGCTACCCCGAGTGGCTAGCCAATGTAGTCATGGTGAAGAAGACAATTGGCAAGTGGAGGATCTGCGTCGACTTATCGAACTTGAACAAAGCTTGCCAAAAGTATCCCTAGCATTATTCCTAGCATTGGTGCCACGTCCAGACATGAGCTCCTCAACTTCATGAATGCCTTTCGAGGTACACTCAGATCCGGATGTTACCTCCCGACATCCTAAAAATGTCCTTCACCACCGACCAGGGCCTATACTGGTATCGGCTCATACCCTTCAGGCTAAAGAATGTTAGTGCCACTTATCAACGGTTGGTGAAAAAATTCTTTAAAGAATAGATCGGATGAAACATGGAATTCTATGTTGATGGTATGCTCATGAAGAGTCTTAAGAAGGAAGACCATGTGGTCGATCTCTAGGAAGCCTTGGACATCCTGCAGAAGCAAAACATGATGTTGAACCCCTCGAAGTGCACATTTGGGGTCTCCTCGGGGAAGTTCTTGAGATTCAATGTTAACTAGAGAAAAAATGTGGCCAACCTGGACAAGATTCGAGCCATATTTGACATATCTCCCCCAACCAACATCAAAGAAATTCAGAAACTAACAAGGTGTATCGCTGCCATTAGTTATTACCTCCCAAAGTTTGGGAGAAGCGCCTCTCTTTATTCAAGGCCCTCCATGGATATAAGGGCATTAAGTGGGGAAGCGTAGCGAGAGGCCTTCGAACAGCTCAAAGCATATCTCACCAACCTCCCATTCCTAAGCAAGCCAGTGCTGGGGGAAGTACTCTACCTCTATCTGGCCACCTTGAATCAGACCCCAATGCCGTCTTAGTAAGGGAGGAAAACATGGCCCATAAGCCAATCTAGGGTACTTCAATATGCCGAACTTCATTATTCCAAGATGGAGATTATGGCCTATACTCTCATAATAGCTGCTTGAAAACTTTGCCCCTATTTCCAAGCACACTCTATCACGGTCCTTACGGACCAATCCCTCAAGCAAGTACATCACAAGCCGGAGAACTGTGGGCTACTTATGAAGTGGTACATTGAATTAAGCCGGCACGACATAAACTACTGGCTGAGGATGGCTATCAAGGCCCAAGCCTTAGCCGAATTCTTTGTCGAAAGTGCTATCCCAGGTCTGAGGAAGGTAGAGATCCTCTGGTCTAGAGTGTCTACGTCGATGGCTCCTCTTGCATTGAAGGGAGTGGGCCGGTGTCATCTTGCTCAGCCCAGACGAGTTCAATCTCCAATACTCACTTCATACCAATTTTTGAGCCTCAAATAATAAGGCTGAATATGAGGCGATGATTGCCACCCTCCTCTTAGTTCGAAAAGCAGGGGCTTGAGAGGTCAAAGTGTTCAGTGTTCCCTTTTGGTGGTGAACCAGAACCAAGGAGAGTATGAGTCAAATGGTGACCGCATGATCAAAAACTTAACTTGCATCAAGAAACTCTTGGTCACATTCTAATATGTAGATGTCATTGCATCCCCTACGAGTAAAACATGTGCTCGAGCATCGATGAGAAAGATTTGGAGCTCATGGTCATCAGTCCTCAAACACCCGGAGATGACCAGATGAAACCATTGATCGGCTTTCTAGATAACGGAATCCTCCAGGCAGATCCTAAAGAAGTAAGAAAGGTCCAGGTAAGAGCTGAAAGATACACACTTTTTGAAGGAGTCTTATACAATCACTCTTATACCCTGACAGATGGCAGACATTACTTACGATGCCTTGCCTCCGAGGAAGTCAAGTATGCTCTCAGAGAAAGTACATGATGGAATCGACGGTGGCCACATGGGTGCGATGTCACTAGCATGAAAGATCCTTAATCATGGGTACTATTGGCCCACACTCCTCAACAACGCCCTAGAGTATGTCCGTCGATGCACCCATTACCAAAGTTCTTCCCGATCAAGCGAGTACCCCAGGTCGACCTCCGCTCCATGTCAAGTCCGATCCCCTTTGCTATGTGGGGAATGGGTCTACTAGGGCCATTTGCCCTTGCATTTGGATAATGGAACTTCTTAGTAGTAGCAATCGGTTAGTTTACAAAGTAGATTAAAGCTAAACATTTGGCCTCCATCACCGAACAGAATCTTCAACAGTTCTTTGGAAGAACATTGTCTACATGTTTGGGATCCCCCACATTATTGTCACCGACAATATCATGCACTTCACTGACAAGAAGTTCAAACGTTCTGCTTTGTCTCGGGATAAAAGAGCATTTCTCTTCCATTTGACATCCTCAGATCAATGGTCAAACTGAGAACGCCTACAGATAGATCCTTGATAGCCTCAAGAAGAGGCTCGATGAAGCTCCAAAGGGACTATAGGTCAAAGAGCTCCCGAGTTTACTCTATTCCTATAGGACCACAAAAAGGATCACCACAGGTGAATCCCCATACAACCTCACCTTCAGGTCCGAACCTCTAATCCTTCTAGAGGTTGGATTACCTTGTTCTCTCCACCTGTCTTTCAGAGAAGAACATAACTCGAATGATCTCAGGGGAAAACTTGATCTTGTGGAAGAAGTTCACGATAAATCTGCCCTACAGAGACAGATCTATCAACAAAGGGTTCAGAAGTTCTATTGCAAGAAGGTTCGGCTGACAAACCACTAGGAGGGAGACCTTATTTGGTGAAAGCTTGAGATCTTCGAGCCATGCAAGATGGGAAAGCTCTACAAAGTCTCCAAAGTTGTTCACCCAGGAGCTTACCAACTTGAAGATCTGGGGGGCAACAAGATATCAAAGACTTCGAACATCAAGCATCTAATGAAGTTCAAAAAAGGGTGCTTAGACTTTTTAAGAATAATGAAGTTCAACGAGGGTGCTTAATGCCCCCCACTTGGCTTTTTAAAATTTGTATTAAGACCGATCCTTATAACAGCCAAAGCATGTAATAAAAACTATCCACTAAAGTAAACACTTAGATTTATTGTTCAGTGAAAACTTAGCAGCTTTTTTAATTAATTCTTGTACTACTCTATGAATGCAAATAATAAGTTCGGAGTCCTACTCGCGACTCAAGCCACTCCCACTTCGGAGCTTGGCTTATCGCTCAAGTTGCTCCCCTAACTCACTAAGTCTCAAACAACAACTTTAGAGTCCAACTTGCAACTCGAGCTATTCCCACTTCGAAGCTCGGATTGTTGCTTGAGCTGCTCCTAGAACTCGCTAACTCTCAAATAGAAAGTTCAGAATCCAACTCATGACTTGAGATACTCCTACTTCGGTGCTTGACTTATCACTCAATCTGCACCCGCAACTCGCTAACTCTCATACACCAAGTTTAGTGTCCTAACCGTGACTCGAGCTACTCCCACTTCGGAGCTCTGCTTGTCGCTCGAGCAGCTCCCCCAACTCGCTAACTCTTAAATAGAAAGTTCGAAGTCCAACTCATGACTCGAGCTACTCCCACTTTGGAGCTCAGTTCATTGCTCGAGCTGCTGTAGCAACTCGCTAAATCTCAAACAATAATCTTGGAGTCTGACTCACGACTCGAGCTACTACCACTTCGGAGCTCAACTCGTCACTCTAGTTTCTCTCGCAACTTGCTAACTTCAAAAAACAAGTTTCGAGTCCAACTCGTGACTCGAACTACTCCCACTTTGGAGCTCGACTTGTTGGTCGAGCTACTCCCGCAATTTGCTCTCTCAAACTGCAAGTTCGGAGTCCAACTCATGAAGAGCTACTCCTGCAACTTGCTAACTCTTAAACAGAAAGTTCGGAATACAACTCATGACTCGAGCTACTCCCACTTCTGAGTTTGTCTCATTGCTCAAGCTACTCCCGCAATTCGCTAACTTTTTAACAACAAGTTCAGAGTCCAACTCCTGTCGAGCTACTCCCACTTTGGAGCTCGGTTTGATGCTCGAGCATCTCCCGCAATTTGCTAACTCTCAAACTACAATATCGGAGTCCAACTCATGATTCGAGTTACTCCGACTTTGAAGCTCTGCTCATCGCGAGCTGCGCTCTCACCTCACTAACTCCCAAACTCTCAAAATCTCAAACAATGATCTCGGAGTCCATGTTGTGACTTGAGCAACTCCCACTTTGGAGCTCAGCTCGTCGCTCGAGTTGCTCTCGCAAATCACTAACTTTCAAACAACCAGTCCGAAGTTCAACTCGTGACTCGAGCTATTCCCACTTTGGAACTTGGCTTGTCAATCGAGATGCTCCCATAACCTGCTAACTGTGCATGGTGGACCACAACACAAAACAAAGTAAAACATGAGAAAGAAACAAGTGTGCAATCTTTATTTCATATGAAAGTTCTAATACAAGTATGAGAAGTTAAGTACACCAGATCATTTTACACGTCCGGACACTCAAATTACTTATGACCTCATAGATCGGTTGAGCGATAGGGTATGCCTCCAATGGCCCATCGCCACCGAGGTTCCCCCTCGGCCGCTCAGATTGTACGAAAGGGGTTCCAATCCAACCAATTGAGTCTGAACCCCAGAATGGAAGGTGGGTGATTTCCTCTCTGTAGATGCTACACTTTAAGTTCCAGCCACTCTGCTCTGAGCATTCCCGGGGTGGTCGATGCTTCTCGAGCACCCGAGATGAGCTCCCGGGCTATTATCCCTAGATCAGCAACACTAAAACGAGGAGTGATTCGCTCCAAGTTTTGCCTTTAGATGATAGATCTCTAAGTCCTTCTCGACAAGCCACTCCCTAAATGCATCCACAGTCATCTGAGGTAATATGCATATATGCATATTTGCATATTATAGGATAGCATTTTGAGTGTTTGCTGCAGTCGTCAAAAGGTATAAAATGCATAATTTCGTAAAAATTAAACAAACAAAACATGATGTTTCGCCTGTGAGAAAAAAAATAAAATTAAATGAATTTTAAAATGGAGAAACGAAAAATTTATATTAAAATAAATGGGCCAAAAAATCAAAATCAAAATCAAAATTCACATCGGACGAAACATGATCTTTCATGTTTCGTCTGAAGTGAATTTTAATTTTAATTTTTTTTTTGTTGGGACGTCCCATTATTTTGCAATTTGCAAAATATTTCGTCCGGGTTTTGAGGATTTTTTTTCTTCTAAAGATATGAAATGATGAATATACCCCTATTCTTCTTCTATAAATTTTGTGAAGAGTTGAGCTCTACTCTTCAAACCCGAGAGCTCACTTCTTCAACAATTTGTCTTATCAAAACCTCTCTTCTTTCCAATATATTTTTTCTTCAATATTAGATTGTTATCCCCCCCCCCCCCCACACACACACACACACAAAAAAATAATATATATATCGGTTACAATGTGAAGAAGGGTAAATTGGTCATATGCCGATTTTTTTTTTAAATAAAGGGAATGGGACGAAAAATGCATGTGAAAATGCCTTGGACGAAACATCATCCAACCCCAAATTTTTTTTATTCCAGTTTATTTTTTATTTTTTATTTTTTATTTTTCATCGGACAAAACATCATGTTTCGTCCAATTATTTAAAAAATAATTAAATAATGCATGCATAACATGCATATTGCTATATCCCAAGTTATATTTGCCTTTTTACTGTAGTGAAAAGGTAAAAAATGGATAAATAGCTAACGAGTGCAGCGACTTTTTAGGGAAATTTTGCATAAAATGCATTTATGCATAACGACTGTGGATGCTCTAGGGAAGAATTTCTCACCCTGGATCATTCTCCCCGCCGCATGAGGTCGTGCCAAACTACCGAGATGGGACCCTTTCAGGTTGGAAAGCTCCAAGTCCCTCTCGACCAACACCTCCTTGTTCCCTTTCGAGCTTGGTCTCATGCAACCCACTTCGAAGACGAATAGTCGCAGCATCCTGCGGATCCCCTCCGGCGTACACAACATTCTGATGACCCCTACAATAAACTTACAACACATACAAGTACAAAAACACTTAGCTTTGTCTTTAAGAGGTTTTTAATATCCAAAAAAGTGCATCAAGGGTTGACACAAAAACAATTAATTAATGGAGAAAAATACATTCAAGTGGTGGCCAATATGCAATTTGGAAAAGTTACAAACAGAGTGTTCCGAGCGTTGAGTTCAAGGGGGCATTTTATTGCCCACGATGGATGCGCTTGGAGGTTTGCTTTTCTCCAACACCTTCTTTGGGGGCTCCGAAGTGGTTTCCTCCTGACCCCCTCTAGTGCGCCCTCCTATGGTCTGCTTCAGCTCTCCTCAGGAACCACAACATCCTCACCCTCTTGAGGTTGCAGTGGTACCACTCGCTGTTAAAACATGTGACTCACTCCTCCACATCCTTCAGGGTTTTCTTGTAGCCCTCATCTTGGGCCTCAATGACCATGTCGAATGCCTCTGTTTGGATGCTCGCCATCTCTTCCTTCTTCTCCTCCCAGTCCACTTTCTCCTTCAACAGCCTTTCTTGCTATGTGTTGAGCAAGGAAATCTCTGGCTACACGACCTTTCCCTCTTTTCAGATGCTTCGAGTGCTTCTTTGGTATTGAGGAACTCATTCTCAACCTACGTGATTCTCCCATTCAATAGCTTCGTATCATAGTCATACTACCTTTTCATCTCGGCACCATGGAGAGAAGTCTATAAAGAAAAGCTCCAAACACTTAGAAAATTAAGCATGCAAATATCAATGGGACAAGGGACCTTCCTATGTACCATCGGATCGTGCCCATTTGAGGTAGCTAGACTAGACGGTTTCATGGGCCAATGTCGCCCGATATCTAGGTGGGGCTAGGTTGTCCACCACCTTGATCGTGACCCTTGTCTCGGTCATTGAGTCTGCGACTGTCACCTTCCCTTCAAGGTGGTCGGTCACCACCGTATGGGAAGCGAGGACCTTGTGAGCTTGAGGACAGAAGTCAAGGAAAGGAGCATGAACAAGATCTGCAGTTGCAAGAGCAGTATGACTTGGGGATACCCTTATAAGCTCAAAAGAAGAGTCCTTTGTCACCACCATCACCTTATTCGAGGCCCAGGAGGTGGAGTTAGACGCCAATGGCATCTTTCAACCTTTTGGCTTATCAGATATCCTCTTTATCTGGAGCTCGGTCCTTCGAGCATTAAGCTCCTCTTGGCTCATCATATCTGCAAAAAAAAAAAGAAAAAAAAAGAAAAAATTTTGAGTTAAAAAGAAGCTAAACAATGAAAATAGGCACAAAAAAAGGACATACTATGGTCCGTCAGACTTAATCCCTACTTCTCCAAGTGCTTCTCTTTCAAGGACGGCCACCCTCGGCAAATATGTGTACGCAAGCCCCCAACTCCTCCACAATAAACTCCTTCACCGTGGGTGCTTTCACCCTCGACGGCTCCCACTATTTGGGTATGTTCCATGGATCGGTGACGTACACCATAAAGAAATTTGACTTTCATTCCTTTATGGAATAGGGATGCCCCTGCTTCCAAGTATGAGGGGAGAGGTAATATCGACCATGTCTGGTTCAGACATAACAAAGACGGAAACACTTATGGAAGAGCTTGCGGCTTGGCGGAACCTCCCTTCTCCCACACAGCAAGAGGAAGCTCACTATGTGCGTCTAGGAGTTTAGCTCCAGCCACAATGGGTTCACCCCAAACCAATTGAGCACCTCCTTGATAAATGGGTGGATCGACAGATGCAAGACCGAAAGAAACACGTCAAAAGGAAAGATGCAAAACCAAGGGGAAAGGATATCGATCGGCTGGGTAGAAGAAACTCACATTCCCTCGGAATGAAGAAGACATTCCCAATAATCTAGAGGTCCTCTCTTTATAGGATATTCTGGGTACGACCGACTTCGATCAGAGCCCTGACAGGCGAAGGTGGCCGAAGTCCAAATTGCATCAAGTCCTGGAGATTCTCAGGGTACATCCAAATTAGTATCGAATCTTGAAAATGGGAACGCTCTAAGCCACCTTCCCCAAATACTCGATGGGCTCATCCTTCACCATTGAATTCTCCTTCAAAAGAACTAACTTGCTTTAGGGGCCATGGGTAACACTTCTACTTCATCCTCCTATTTGAAAGATCGACCTCCTCCCCCTCTTCATCCGAGAGTATCACTTCGCCCTCCCTCTCCTTCGCTGTTTGGTTGACACATCCACCTCCCTATCACCCTATTGGCCGATTGAAGAGACTAAATCTCATTTAGACATAAAGGCTAAATTTCGTCCGGGTCATTCAAGAACCTCAGAAGAAACATGCAAAAATATCCTAGATTCGGAGTTTTGCTTGCCGTTTGAGCACGTCGCAAAAATTGCGCAAAGATTACTAAGGCTCGATGCTCGGCCTAACAGAACTACCTCTGCCAATTCGAGTCAAATTTTGAACTGAGCTAGTTCCCGCGTGTCTCGGTGCCCGGCTTGTTTTTTGCGCTCCCTTGGCGCAAGGCTCCATGGAGGGCCTCGGATGTCCTCAAAAGTAGTGCACTCTCATTCTGCTATCGGATCTTCTCAAAAGTCGCTCACTCCTAATCTTCTATTAGATCTCCTCAAAAGGCACACGCTTCTGATCTACCGCCAGCTCTCCTCAAAATTTGCCACTCTTGATCTATCGTCCGATACTCAAAAATCCCGTGCTCTTGACTGCCGCCGGATCTCCTGAAAAGTTGAACATTCCTGATATACCAATGGACCTCCTCAAGATTCATGCTATCCAAACCGGCTTGATTGTTCTAAGCTAAACCCCCTAGGTTCGGTGCTCGGCCAGTTGGTCAAGCACCTATGGCATGAGGTAGATTGGGGGTGTAGCCCCCAAAATTTCAATAATAGAAATAAGAGACATAACTCCAGAATTTTTACTTCAATGTAATCCAAACACAGTAAAAACACAAAGAAAATTACAACATTTCTTTACAACAGTTCTTTATTACAATGCACAGCGGAAAATTACAACACTTTTGGTACATCTCAAATGAATAACTAAAATTTAATCTTCTCACAGCTCCAACATCAAGCCCTGCTAATCTACTCACTTGCAAATCCTGTAAAATAAATTGAAAAGTGGGCATATCAGTTGAATGCAACTAACGCAATACCATAGTAATAGTAACCCTCCAAAGTCTCACAATCACAAACTTGCCGCACAACATAAAATAAAACAATGATAAAAGACTCATAAAATGAACAAGTAAAACTATACTAAATGAATAAGTTTGTGTCGAGAAAAACAAAGAAAAATGTATAAAACAATGTTCAAGAAAACACAATGTACACTAATGCATACTTGTTCGGATTCTATGCTTCTCATACTACATAGGTCCGAGGACAAGCCCTTAGCGTTCACCACATATTAGATTTCAATCCCTCATGAAAACTCCATCAGTGACAGAGACAAGATTTGACAACTTCGTGAATAGACTACAGCCCCGGTATGTAACTCGCCAAGCTGTACAAGTGTAAACACGCAAGCATCCCGCAAGAATCGCTCTAACTCTGGAGAATCACCTCCTTGCTGTGTACCCCGCGAATAGGCATGCTGACCCTCGATGCGCGAATATACCGTACATTTTGCAAATAGGCATGCCAACCCTCAACGCGCAAACATACCAAATCCGTCTCACTTGTTAAGATTCTGCGAATAGGCCTGCCGACCCTCGACGCGCAAACATACTAGAGAGACACAACAAATATACAGTCCAGAAATATATTCGTCCGGCTGACAACAGAGCCCATACTTACGTTGCCCAAGTTCCGTCACAACTCCAAACTTAGCGTCTATCCTTAGATTTGTAATAATAACATCCTGAGCCACCTAGATATAGCTCTACCCTACCGGACTTCACTTTCCAAACTAGGAACACTAGCCCCGCAGGCTAATTTCCCACAATAAAAAATATCCACTGCCAGTACTCTTGGGTTCGCTCAGTATCTAGTGCTCCGAACTCAACGCCTCAAGCATCCAGCCAGGTTTCTCAAAATAACCCTAATTTAATAAAAATCTTCACTTGGTTCGATCATTCAAAATATTGTTTATATTTTATTTTCTAAAAAACAAAACATTTCCCACAACACCACGACTGTGAGTCAAAATCTCAAACAAGAATATCTCATTCCAAAAATAAACATCTGTACATCCACAAATCATTTCATTATTCACATTTCATTTAATAAACCGTTGTTACCATAAAAGACTCTTCCTTATATGGAAACAAAATCTAATGCGCAAAAATTCTTTAAATTTAACTTTTAGATCTCACTTTCCATACATACATGAGACTTAATAAGTTCTTCTAGAATTAAAATCAATTTAAACTGAAACATGTCTCTTTATTATCTGGGATCTCATCCCTAAAATCCGAAATTTCTTTAGTTCTAGAAATATGAAATTGCCTCTTTTGAAATTGAAAATAACCCTTTAGAACTCAAAGTTTTTATCTCTAAAAACTGAATTATATATCCCCTCAAAACTGAGAATTTATTCCATAGAAATATAGATTGTACCCTCAAAATTATTACTTGAACACATTCAAATCTGAAACTAGATTTCAACAAAATCTAAAATTGTACATTAAAAATTTGATTAAAAGAATCAATTAATCATCATACAATCACTATATTTATGCACATACATATACTCATCTGTATGCACTCTAGGGTTCTCAAACCCTAACACACAACATCCTTCACAAATAGTCATAAAAAACCGAGCTACAACCCCAAACCGAAAGCCAAGCATAGCCCTGCGGTCTGCACAGTGTTCGGGTTGCTCTGTGCAACCCCAAGTAACTGTTCAAACCCTAACCCGAGCAACCATAGGTCTAGGGTTTAACCCCGAAACCCTAACGCTAGTGTTCTACAACTTCAAGCATGCATTTTCGATGGTTTTTGACATATATTTGTTGTATAAAAGTTCTAGTTTTCAACTCATCATGAATTCATATTAAAACAGTAAATATCTCACAAAAATCTCACCTTTTAATTACTCCAATCATGTTTCTTTTATCATACAATAAGATCTACACATCAACAATAACATATAGTTTCATTAGATCTCTTTCTACAATAAAAACAAGATCTTTCATGTATAGAACACTCCATTATTCAAGAACAATTATTTAGATCCATATACAATCAAGATTCAATCTTGATGCCTCATAATCAACAATCTCATATCACACACATCTCTACAAGTACTACAATCATGCTACATACAATCCATGACTAACATGAGTTCATCCCTAGCATGAAACTAAATATTTATGAGATAAATCATAACAAGAGAGTTAGAGTGTTACCCAGCTCAAGAAGAAAATTGATACAAAAAAGTAGCATTATCCTCCAAGAAATAGATCCACTCCTCAAAGATTCAAAAAAAAGTCACCAAAAATATCCAAGAAATGGGAGGCCGAGAGTTTGTTGCCCTCTAAATAGGCCGGGATGATTTAGGGTTTCTTTGGGGAAGTTTTTACAAATAAACCCCCATAGAAGTCCCAATTTGCAAAGTTTAATTATTCATCCAATCAAATCAAATAAAAATCAAATAAAATAGATAAAATCTCATTCCTAAGTCAATCCTCTGGAAACCAGCCCCCAAATGCAGCCCAATAAAATTTTGAATTCAAAATTTGCCTCCAAACGACTTTTTACACAAAAGTCCCCTTCTTTCAAAATATTTACGGAAGTAGTTTCTCTCATTCAGAAAAATCCCAAAAATTAAAACACATCCAATTATAAATAAGAGAATATTTAGCAACTAAAAATTTAAAATTTACATTTTAAAAATATTTGTACGTGTTTTGCATGTGCAAAACGATCATTTCTCAGAAATTCAAAACAAATAAATAAATTCATTTAAAAAATATTTATAAATCCAAAATATTATATTTAAAAATTATGGGGCGTTACAAGGAGCCTTCAGAACCTTCAGATCTCCTCAAGATTCGTGCCATCCAAACCGGATCGATTGGTCCAACTGAACACCGCCTCACCGCGCAAAACCTCCCCTAGTTCGGAACTCCGCCAGTCATCCGAGCACCTATGGCATGACACGCCTTGGGGACCCTCGGGTCTCCTTAAGAATTGGGCCATCTGATTATCTAATTGATAATTCGAAAAAATAATTATATATTTTGAAATTTTAATTACAAATTTCAAAATATAATTATAAATTCAGGAAAATTAATTAATAATTCTGAAAAATAATTGAAGATATAAAAAAGTTGATTAAAATTATAAAAATAATTATCAATTCAAAATTTAATTAAAATTTTAGAAAGTATTTACTGCCATAAAATGCTCCGAACAAGACCCCAGGCATCCTCGAATGTCACATATGCTCCACCGATTGCTCGATTTAGAACGAATTCCTCTAAGGCTGCAATACCCAACCGCCACAAGTGTGGGACTTATGATATGGGTAAAAATTAGAGCCACACAATTTCAGCATGCATCTTAAGTCTTCTCAGGGTAGAATAATAATTTTTCAACAATAACAGGCCCACTAGAAGAACATGGGTTGTTTTATGGCCCATCAACTCAACCAGATCCACAATTCTGGAATACTTGCAGCGAAAGAAGAAGGTAATTTCCAGCTAATTACAGCTATCAGTCAAATCCCCCAAATTAGGAATTAAATAACTAATTTTATCCCTTAATTAGGGGAATTCCCAACCGAATCTTAAATGATATCTTTTCATGCCTATCTTCTATAACTGATTTTAGTATTTTGAATATGTAATAAGTAAATTTTGCCAATTAATTTTTATGTAAAGAAAACTTTTTTCTCACGAAGTTAAATATTTATGATAAAAGTGGATGGCGCATAATCCATAAACTCGATCAGAATCCAAAAATAATAGTGGGATCCGACCCGAATAAGTATGGATTCACATGTGGCTTATAGGAACCAACTCGAATCCGAGCTGTTGCCACCTCTAATCTGAGTCAAAAGTTGGGTTTTTATCTTTATTATTATTATTATTATTATTATTATTATTATTATTATTATATATATATATATATATATATATATATATATATGATATGGCTAAAAATGGGGGTTAATCGGAACCGTCCAAATCGGGCGCGAATCTTGAGACCTGGGGGTAAAACGGTAATTTTGCCTACAAAAAGGACCCAAAATGGATATTGGGTCTTCCCTCCTAGGGCCCAATAACCCACGGATGGATCCACCAACAAGAGGGTGCGGGTTTTAACCCGCTACGCACCCAATCCAACAAGATAGGATCAAGGTCCCTGATTAATCGCGATCAACGGCCCTGATATACATCTATCTTTTCACTGGGATTTGGGGATTAAATTCCTTATCTGATTACAGGGAATATACCTTATCAGATTACATTCCTAATCTGTTGACAATGGGAATATTCCATATCAGATTACGGGGATTACATTCCTAATCTGTTCCCTGAGATGCCTATAAATACCCCCCATCCATCTCCATTAAGAGGTAATCAATCTTTCACCAGTTTTTGCGCTCTTTCATAGTCTTCCTGATTACTGACTTGAGCGTCGGAGGGTGCGTCGCCGGGAACAACCCCGGTGTCTCGCACTTTTTGCAGGTCTACGGGGGGATCGACGACCGAAGCCCGACAGAACAGGTATACAGTTTTACTATTCAGTTTCCCTAAGGATCCACAAATTCATCTGTTTGCCCCCACACCAAATTTAGCGGCAACAGAATGGCACCGACTGTGGGAAACTAACGAATAGAAACCTCTCCTCTTCCCCGAGAACAGGTCTTCTCCAGCCATGCCGCCTCGCAAAGTCAGGTCAAGGGGGTCTAACCGAGTACCCAACCCTGACCAGCAAGAAGTTCCCAACAATCCTGCTCAACAACAAGCGCAGCTTCCCCCTACCGCGAAGACCCGCTCCAACAGAACCTTCCCCCTCCTGATCCAAAGGGTCCTAACCCTCAGAAACAACCCCTTCATCAAGAACAGGTCTCCATCCGCAACGCCTCCACTGACTCCATGGCCTCCCATCACCCCCGAGCCTCTGGTCGCCACAATACAGCCACTAACCGCCAGAAGGAGGATGATCTCCGCCGCCATCTGGAAGAAAAACGAGCCCGAGATGGAGCCTCCCGCCAACACTATCCGGGCAAGCGGTCTCCTCGCCACCGGTATCACAGGTCGCCCGTCCGCAGGGGGAGGAAGGAGTCCCCCGATCATTACCGAAGAAGGCACTCTCCCGCAGGTCGACAACAGCCCAGGAACAATGAGGCACCAATCACCCGTGCCGAGTTCCAGCAGTTCCAAGCGACCATCCTGCAGGCTCTCAACCTTCGTCAAAATCCTAATGAGCCAAAGGTGCCATCCCCTCCTCCAGTCCGAAGCCCTCACCGGCGGTCCCCATCTCCTCATCCTGCTCCTAGCAATTCCCGGCGTACCCCAAGTCCTCGCCGCTCCCGAAGTTACCATCGCCGCAACCCTCGCTCTCCCTCATACGAAGACGAGTCTCGTGGCTCGGTAGATTACCGTCGGAGAGATGACACCATGAACCGCCGTCTTCATGAAGTAGAGAGACGCCTGAGTCAGATAAACCGAGAAGAAGAGCTCAAGGGGAGGACCCTACGTCCTAGCCGACCCCCTTTCTCCCGAACCATAGTGGATGCACCTGTCCCGTTCGGCTTCAAGCCTCCCCAGTTTGAGACTTACACTGGGGAAACCGATCCAGTTGATCACATTGAAAGTTTTAAGACCCTGATGCTCCTACATCAAGCTTTCGATGCCCTCCTCTGCAAAACCTTCCCCGCAACTCTCAAAGGACCGGCCCGAGAGTGGTATTCTCGTCTCGCCCCCTCCTCAATATTCTCTTTCGAACAGTTCAAAACCCTCTTCGTCACACATTTCGTAAGCAGCCGAAGGGCCGAGAAGACGAGCATCTCCCTATTGCACCTCCACCAGAAGAAAGGGGAAAAATTAAGAGACTACGTGAAGAGATTCACGGCCGAGGCCAGATCCATAGCATCCCTCGACCAGTCGGTCGCTACGGTAGCATTTCAGTCCAATGTCGTCAATTCCAACCTCCGCTCCTCCCTCGCCAAGAAACCACCACATGACTTTTCCGACCTTCTCCTTCGCACTGAAAAGTATATCCGGGCCGAAGAGGCCGAGCAACAACCCAACTGGGAGGGGTCTACCTCCGGGTTTAAGAGAAAAGGAGCGGAAGAAGAAGGAGCCAAGAAGCTCTAGAAGGATAATGCCGGCCAGCGCCGACCTCCCCCAAGATTTGAGAAGTTCACTCCCCTCACCACTAACATCTCCGCCATCTTCATGGAAGTCGAAAAAGAAGGGGTCTTACCTCCAGCTCCGAAGATGAACACCCCCGCCAGGAGAAGAGATAGAGAGAAATGGTGCCGCTATCACCGGGACCATTGGCACAACACCAACGACTGCCGCGCTCTGAGAAACGAGATCGAAGCCCTTATCCAAAGGGGGCAACTAACGAAGTTTGTAAGAAAGGACCGAGCCGAACTTCCTCCCCCGCCTCGGGGGGCTAACAAGCTTCCGGAACGAGAAGAGACGCCAGACTTTGAGGAAGAGCGAGTCCCCCACCTCATCCATGGGGGCCCAATGGGGGGCTCCTCGAACTCCTCTCGAAAAGCATTTATCAGGGAAGTCAACTCAGTCCGAACCACCCCTCCTCCCAAAGACCTCGGAGTGCCAGTCACGTTCTCTGACGAAGATCTTGAGGGAGTTCGTACCCCACATTGTGACGCCCTCGTCATTAGCCTCCACATGGCAAATTTTAAAGTGGAGAGGATCTTAGTAGACAACGGCAGCTCCGTCAACATCCTCTTCCTCTCCGCTTTTAAAGGCCTAAAGCTCTCCAGGGACAGACTCAAGCCCGCCGGCTACACTCTCCATGGGTTCACGGGGGTTCCGGTAACTATTGAAGGGGTGATCACCCTCGATGTAACTGCCGGCCAGACTCCTACCACCCGAACAGAGCCAATGGACTTCATGGTGGTGGATGTTCCTGCCGCCTACAACGTCATTTTGGGTCGGCCTGGCCTCGCAGCTTTTGAAGCTGTCCCTTCAGCATACCATCTTAAGATGAAATTTCCCACCCGGTCCGGGGTCGGGGAAGTAAGGGGCAATCAGGAGACGGCCAGAAAGTGCTACATGACCTCAACCCTCGGACCCGTCCTCTCCTTAGAGACTCTGGAGATTCCTCAAAATTCTGCAAGACCGACCTCCGAGCTGGTGGACGAACTGGAGGAGGTGCTCTTCTCTGAACAAGAGCCGACCCGCGAGTTCTTCGTAAGCAAGACCCTCTCGTCCGCCCTATACTCAGATATTGTGAAATGCATCCGAACCAATCAAGACCTCTTCGCATGGTCCGCAGCAGACATGCCCGGTATCTCCGAAGAACTCTTAGTCCACCGCCTGAGCGTCGATCCGAGGTCCATACCGGTTCAGCAGAAGAGGCGCAAGTTCGCCCCCGAGCGTCAGCTCGCTATCAAAGAGGAGGTAGATGTTGTGCTAATCTAGGTACCTAAATATATAGATAAAACTAGACACAAATTATAAACCTCGCAAGTGCACGAATCGTTAGAAAAGCGTAGCAATAGCAAGGGTCGATCCCACAGAGATTGTAGACTTTAACTTACTAATCAATAAAAAGAATAAAAATCATAAAGAGTTGTTTGGAAGTCTAAAAGAAATAAAAAGATTAAAACTAAATTAAGGAATGTTGAATCACAAATATTTATGAAGTAGTTGGGTTTAGATCTCCACCTATAGTTAGTAATGTTAAGTCACCTTCTGAATTTCTTCTTATTACTTATGTTTGTTCACTTTAAGGGCATGGTATCTACTCCTTAAAGTACTGTTTCCCTAGGCCAAGAATTAGGCATGGTATCTACTCTAATTTGTTTCTTTCATTAAGTCCTTAGCATGGTATCTACTAAGTTGTATTTAAGGAAAACATAAGATCAGTGGAAACGAACAAACACTCAAGGCTCTAGAAATTGGTATCAGATCTAGATCCCTTAAGTTGATTGAACCAGGAACCCCTAAAGATTCCTTTGTTACAATTACGAGCACGAGATACGGGTCATCTCAATATGCTCATATAATAGATTCAGATGAATGGTAACACAAACTTGATATTCTCAAGCTCTGTTTGTCAGTCGACTGGCTCTCACCTCAGTCGACTGCTCTCAGGCTTCGAGAACAAGTTTGGTTATCACAAACCTATGTCAATTCAATCAGATTCAATCAATAAGTAAAATAGAAGAATTCAGGAGAACATAGCACTACATAACTACGGCTTCAATCTACCCAACTATGAAATTTAGTTCCACATAATAATAGTTTTATTAATCAACAAATTCGAATACATGATCAACATTAAAGACTAAAGAGAAGAGAAATAAACCAATGGAGTCCGGCAATAAGGTCGACTGGCTGTCACACAGTCGACTGCCTTCGAATACTGGATCTTCTCTCTCCTTCTTCGATGCTGATAGAATGATGCCTCTTGTTGATTTGACTTGATGGTTTGCAACTCTGTGATTCGGTGGTGGATGATGGGGAGATGACGAGAGTCGAGCGAGAGGGCCTGCGATATCTCTTGACTGATATTTATAGAGCGCGGCTGAAGAATTAGGGTTTTGCCCTTTTTCAGGAAAGTCCTTCTTTCTTTGATTTGGTGATTTATATCTTTCTCTTTTCTTCTTTCCTTCCTTATCTGTTAACCACGTGCTCTTGGAAATCCCCAGTCTCTAGATTTGATTTGCATAAATCTGGATTCAGATAGATTTGAAATTAGATTTGGATGAATCTTCGAATATCTTATCTGTTTACTCCGCCGCAGACCAGTCGACTGCCTCTGGATGTAAGTTGACTGTGTCGAGACTTTAGTATTTTCATGATTCATCAGCCCAGTCGACTTGGTGTGTAAACTTGATTCCCTGTCCAGTCGCCTGTAAGCATGATCAGTCGACTGATCTCCTGCAGTTTCCTGTGTTACATCCTTGCAATCCTGAATTTGCTTCGTTTTGCTGTTATAGACTGTTTCCTATGGAAAAGAAAAAATAAGAGTTAAATACCACATATAGAGCTTTTAAATGTCTAATTGCACTAAAGTTATTGCTCTAAAATGTGAATAATATTGTGTTCATCAAATACCCCCAAACTTAGATTTTTGCTTGTCCTCAAGCAAACTAGAATTATGAACAAGGGTGTAATAATATCAGCCTTAATCACCAAGAGTTCTTATTATGTGGGCATCGATATAGAAAGGTATAAACAATTTCAGATAAAGTAAAATTAAGCATACCCACTTTCTCTAGTGCAATTGTTTATTCATAACTCCAAACTCAACCATACTTGTCACGCAATTAATTATAGTTATAGTATGTAATTACTCAATCTGCGATTATCCCCTTTTCTCTACTACAAACCGAGTAGCAAACTAGAGAGTTTTTTTTTTTTTTTTTTTTTTTTTTTTTTTTTTTTTTTTTTTTTAAGTCGCTTCTCTAGAGTTGTCACTTGCCTTTTTGCGCTTCTCTAGAGTTGTCACTTGCCTTTTTACGCGAATGCGAAACATTTGTGATGAATCCACCCGGTTACTCAGCAAGTCACAAACTTTTAAAGTGCTTTGCATACTCATATTTCAAGTTGCCGTTTGACGTAAAAGTAAACATTGGTGATGAATACCCCTAGTTACTAAGCAACTCAAAACATTGGAGTAGATTGACTTTATTCAAGTATATATGTATATATATAATTTTGTTTTTATCACTCTATTTACTTAAACTCAATTTAGGACTAGATCTAAAGGGAATAATAACCAGAAAAAGCATCACATTTGTTTATTATGTATAATTGCATGACTCATATAAATTTGTATGGAATTTATGAAACTCAACAATCCTAAAGTAAATAAGTATCCTTCTTCTTACTTTATAAGAATTTGTTTATCCGAAAAAAAAAAAATTCAAAAAGATGATCAACATAAATAACCCTAATACCCCCAAACTTAGATGGAACATTGTCCTCAATGTTCGAAAGAAAATTTAAAAATAGGCATATGTCACATCTAGTAAGGAGAGAAAAATAAAAATAACTAGAAGAAAAATAACTTGAAAGAAAATAAAGGGAAAGTGTAAATACTCCCCTGAAAAATTGGGTTGCCTCCCAATAAGCGCTGTGTTTTCTGTCTTCAGCTAGACTTGATGAGGTCATGCCATGTATTGAACGGTTTGAAGATTTACATCCTCCTCTTGCGGTTCTATGCTCATCTCTATGTATGGCTTCGCTCTATGCCCGTTCACCTTAAATGTTTGATTCTTTTCGTTGCTATGAACCTCCAAAGCACCATATGGAAAGACTCTCGTGACAGTGTATGGCCCATACCATCTTGACATAAGCTTGCCTGGAAAAAGTCTCAATCTTGAGTTGTATATCAATACCTTCTGCCCTTCATAAAACTCCTTCCTTGCTAGCTGTTTGTCATGGTACAACTTGGTTCTTTCCTTGTACAATTTTGCATTTTCATAAGCGTCATGCCTCAACTCTTCAAGCTCATTTAGTTGTAGTCTTCTTTTGTCACCTGCTTGTTTCATATCAAAATTGAACCTTTTGATGGCCCAATATGCTTTGTGCTCCAACTCAACTGGCAAATGACAGGCTTTTCCAAACACCAAACGGTATGGTGACATGCCAATGGGTGTTTTGTATGCGGTTCTATAGGCCCATAATGCATCGTTCAAGCGCAACGACCAATCCTTCCTCCTTGTGTTGACTGTCTTTTCCAAAATGCTTTTGATTTCTCTGTTGCTAATCTCCACCTGTCCACTAGTTTGAGGATGATATGGGGTGCCTACTCTATGTGTGATACCATATTTCTTCATCAAAGAAGCAAATGGAAAGTTATTGAAGTGGCTACCTCCATCACTTATTATTGCTCGAGGTGTACCAAACCTAGTGAAAATGTTTTCCTGCAAAAACTTGACAACGACTTTGTGATCATTAGTTCTTGAGGGGACAGCCTCAACCCATTTAGACACATAATCCACACCAACAAGTATATATAAATAACCAAATGAGTTAGGAAATGGACCCATGAAGTCGATTCCCCAAACATCGAAAAGCTCGATTACTTGGATGTTTTGTAGTGGCATTTGATTTCTAGACGAGATATTCCCTGTCCTTTGGCACTTGTCACAAGTCCTGCAAAAAGAAAAAGCATCTTTGAATACTTTAGGCCAATAAAATCAAGATTGTAATACCTTGAGTGCTGTTCTTTTTGGTCCAAAATGTCCTCCACATACATATTGGTGGCAATGTTGTAGAATACTCAATTGCTCTTCTTCTGCCACACATCTTCTTATAATTTGATCAGGGCAAAATTTGAACAAATAAGGATCATCCCAGTAGTAGTGCTTGCACATAGCCACCAGTCTCTTTCTTTCCTGACTTGTCATACCTGGAGGGAAAACATGAGCGGTTAGATAATTTACAATGTCAGCAAACCATGGAAAATTTGAGCAGTAAGATACCAGTCGACTGGTCCTGGTACCAGTCGACTGTCCCGAGGATGAATTGATTTCAAAGAGATGTTCATCTGGGAAAGTCTCATTAAGTGGCTGCACAATTCGTTCTTCCTCCTGCAGTAGCCTGGACATGTGATCTGCAACAACATTGTCGCTTCCTTTTTTATCTTTAATCTCAAGATCGAATTCTTGAAGCAACAGCACCCATCTGATCAACCTAGGCTTAGCATCCTTTTTAGCAAACAAATATCTCAAGGCAGCATGGTCAGTAAAAACAATAACTTTAGAACCAATCAAATATGATCTAAACTTCTCTATAGCAAAAATAACAGCTAACATTTCTTTTTCAGTAGTGGAATAATTTAGCTGTGCATCGTTTAAAGTTCGAGAAGCATAGTAAATAACATGAGGTTTCTTATTGATTCGTTGACCTAAAACAGCCCCTAAAGCATAATCACTTGCATCACACATAAGCTCGAAAGGATGGCTCCAATCTGGTGCCATGACAATAGGTGCAGAAATGAGAAGGTTTTTCAATGTATTAAAAGCATTTGTGCACTCTTCTGTCCATACAAACTCAACATTTTTAGCCAACAAATCACAAAGGGGTTTGGAGATTTTTGAGAAATCTTTTATAAATCTTCTATAAAACCCTGCATGTCCTAGAAAACTCCTAACACCCTTAACTATAGTGGAAGGGGGTAGTTTTGATATTATGTCAATTTTTGCTTTGTCTACCTCTATGCCTCTTTTTGACACCACATGTCCCAACACAATACCTTGTTGTACCATGAAATGGCACTTTTCCCAATTCAGCACTAAATTGCATTCTTCACATCTTTTAAGCACAAGCTGCAAATGGTTAAGGCATTCATCAAAACAAGATCCAAAAACACTAAAGTCATCCATAAATACTTCAATGAATCTTTCCACCATGTCTGAAAATATACTCATCATGCATCTTTGAAATGTAGCTGGAGCATTGCACAATCCAAAGGGCATCCTCCTATATGCAAAAGTACCAAAAGGACATGTAAAAGTGGTTTTTTCTTGATCTTCTGGAGCAATAGCAATTTGATTATAGCCACTATAACCATCTAAAAAACAATAATGACTATATCCTGCTAATCTTTCTAACATTTGATCAATAAAAGGAAGAGGGAAGTGATCTTTCCTGGTTTCATTATTCAATTTCCTGTAATCAATGCAAACCCTCCATCCTGTGGTCACTCTAGTAGGAATAAGCTCATTCTCGTCATTTGTCACCACTGTGACTCCACTTTTTTTAGGCACTACATGTATAGGACTTACCCATTTGCTATCTGAGATAGGGTAGATGATGCCAACATCTAGTAGCTTCAGAATCTCTGCTCTTACCACTTCCTTCATGTTCGGGTTAAGCCTTCTCTGTGCCTCCCTGCTTGGTTTTGCATTGTTTTCAAGGAGTATTCTATGCATGCATTTGGATGGACTTATTCCCTTGATATCTGCAATGGTCCATCCTATTGCACTTTTGTGTTCTCGTAGTACCCTTAGCAGCTTATCTTCTTCCTGTGCACTCAGGTTCGCAGCAATTATCACTGGTAGCGTCTGGTTTTCACCCAAATATGCGTGCTTCAAATGATCGGGCAGCTGCTTAAGCTCTGGGTCTGTAAGTCTTGGTGCAGTCGACTGGTCTCTGGTAGTAGTCTGGACAGTCGACTGATCCCCTTCACCAGTCGACTTGTCCAGTGCACCAGTCGACTTACCTGCAGAGACAAAAAGTTCATCAGTCACCAATTGTTCAAATGCTGGTGCAAACTTACCTGAGTGTGACTGTGAAGTGTCAAGGTAATGTATTGTCTCCGCAATCTCCCAGTCATCAGATTCCTGTTCATTATTAGATAAAGTTAGAGATTGTGTAATTATGGCCTGTAATGGTTCAACGCTATGTACCTGAAATGTTTGATCAACAATATCCTGCACCACATCAACATTATAGCATTCATGATCATCATGTGGAAATTTTAGTGTATCAAACATTTTAAATTCAACCTTCTCTCCATTTATTTTCATGCTTATGGTACCCTTTTTAACACAAATTTTTATATCAGCCGTACTCATAAAGGGCCTACCTAAAATGATTGGTAGAGAAGATGGCATTGAAGATTCCTCCATGTCTAACACAACAAAATCAGCAGGCAAAATGAAATCGTTTACCTGAACTAGGACATCTTCCAAAATACCTCTAGGTCTTTTGATACTGCGATCTGCCAATTGCAACGTGATGGATGTTGGGTGGAGTTCCCCCAATCCTAACTTTTCATAAATAGTGTATGGGAGAAGATTGATGCTTGCCCCCAAGTCTAGTAGTGCTTTCTCAAAGAAGTGCTCGCCAATCCTGCAAGGAATAGTAAAACTACCTGGGTCTTGTAATTTGGGGGGCAGTTTTCTTAGTAAGACAGCGCTTACTTCTTCTGTCAAGGCCACATCCTCCCTAACCTGAAATGTTCTTTTGTGAGTACAACATTCTTTCAGAAATTTAGCATACGAAGGAATTTGTTTAATAGCATCAAGTAGGGAGATATTAATTTCTACCTTTCTGAGAGTTTCAAAGATGTCAAATAAATGTTGATCTTTCTTTTGTTTGACTAACCTTTGAGGGAATGGTGGCAAAACTGTTCTTTCTTTTTCACTTACCTTGTTGGACCCCACAATTTTTGATGGTTGTTCCTCTTTTTCTTCGGTGTGTGTTCCAACTTTGTTGTCAATTATCTTACCACTTCTTAATGTTGTGACTGCCTTGAGCTGTTCTTGGCCTCCAGGGTTTGGTATAGTTTGTGATGGAAGTTCCCCTGCCTTTCGCTCGCTTAATTCTTTAGCAATTTGGCCAATTTGTGTTTCCAACTTCTGAATTGCTTTCCCTTGTTGGTTGCTTGTTTGATGTTGTTGTTGGAGCAATTGAAGAACGGTGGATTCAAAATCCAACTTCTTCTGTTCTTGTACTGGCCTATCCATCCCACTTCCCATTTGGAAGTTCCGTGTATGTCCTTGTGTGAATTGAGTCCCTTGATTATTCTGATTATTGCTCCATGAGAAGTTTGGATGGTTCCTCCACCCTGGGTTGTATGTGTTCGAGAATGGATTGTTCTTTGGTGGAAAAACTCCTCGACCTACATAGTTTGCATGCTCCTGATCTGTGAAAGAAGACATAGGACAAGTATCAGTGGTATGATCTACATGAGAACAAATTGCACAAATTTCATTTGTTTGATTTTTAACTCCACCCATCATAGACATTGCATTAACAAGCATATCAATTTTCTTATTCATGTTTACCATTTCCAATTGAATGTTATTGCTACTAGAAATTTCATAAACTCCCTATTTTTTCGAAGGGCCCCTCCTTGTTGAGAATTGTTGTGAATTGTCGCTGAGTTCTTCAAATAGTTCTATAGCCTCTTCGCCGCTTTTCCTCATCAAGATCCCGTTGCAAGCTGAATCCACAATTGCCTTATTAGTATCATTTAAACCTTCATAAAAAGCTTGTACCTGATCGTCTTTAGGCATGTTGTGTGTTGGACACTTGAGAAGTTTGTTCTTGAAATCCTTCCAGGCTTCGAAAAATAAGTCTCCATCCTTTTGTTGGAAGAGTTGAATCTCCCTTTTTAGTTGTTTGGTCTTTTGGGCTGGAAAGAATTCTTTTAAGAACTTTGTCGCCAATTGCTCCCATGAGTTTATTGATCCTGGTTCCAAAGAATTATACCATAGTTTAGCGTTAAGTTTTAAGGAAAAAGGAAACAATATTAACCTGATTTGTTCAGGGGTAAGCCCTTGGACGCTTTGTGTCTTGCAAAGATCGAAAAAATCTTGTAAATAAAGATGAGGCTCTTCATCAGGTCTGCCACTGAAATGGGGAACCATACTAAGTAACTGAGGAGATAGATGCATGTTCCCTGTGACATTTGGTTGATACGCAATGCAGGAGGGTTGTTCAATGTTCTTAGGCGTAAATTTATCCTGCATTGGTATGCGATTGGGTGTTTCTTCTGCCATGATTTCTTGTGACTGGGGTCTCTGAGCAGTCGACTGGGTTCGTGCAGCAGTCGACTGGTTGGTCGCAATCAGTCGACCTAACCTGTGCAAGGTGCGTTCTGTTTCTGCGTCAATTGGTAGTAGCTCTGGACGAAGTGATCTCCTTCCGTGCATCCACCAAAATCCTGTAACCTAAAAGAAAAACTTATTAATAAACTAAAAGAAAGAAAATAAAAACTTCCTACTGATCTGTAAGTTAAAATACTAGACAATCCCCGGCAACGGCGCCAAAAACTTGTTGTGCTAATCTAGGTACCTAAATATATAGATAAAATTAGACACAAATTATAAACCTCGCAAGTGCACGAATCGTTAGAAAAGCGTAGCAATAGCAAGGGTCGATCCCACAGAGATTGTAGACTTTAACTTACTAATCAATAAAAAGAATAAAAATCATAAAGAGTTGTTTGGAAGTCTAAAAGAAATAAAAAGATTAAAACTAAATTAAGGAATGTTGAATCACAAATATTTATGAAGTAGTTGGGTTTAGATCTCCACCTATAGTTAGTAATGCTAAGTCACCTTCTGAATTTCTTCTTATTACTTATGTTTGTTCACTTTAAGGGCATGGTATCTACTCCTTAAAGTACTGTTTCCCTAGGCCAAGAATTAGGCATGGTATCTACTCTAATTCGTTTCTTTCATTAAGTCCTTAGCATGGTATCTACTAAGTTGTATTTAAGGAAAACATAAAATCAGTGGAAACGAACAAACACTCAAGGCTCTAGAAATTGGTATCAGATCTAGATCCCTTAAGTTGATTGAACCAGGAACCCCTAAAGATTCCTTTGTTACAATTACGGGCACGAGATACGGGTCGTCTCAATATGCTCATATAACAGATTCAGATGAATGGTAACACAAACTTGATATTCTCAAGCTCTGTTTGTCAGTCGACTGGCTCTCACCTCAGTCGACTGCTCTCAGGCTTCGAGAACAAGTTTGGTTATCACAAACCTATGTCAATTCAATCAGATTCAATCAATAAGTAAAATAGAAGAATTCAGGAGAACATAGCACTACATAACTACGGCTTCAATCTACCCAACTATGAAATTTAGTTCCACATAATAATAGTTTTATTAATCAACAAATTCGAATACATGATCAACATTAAAGACTAAAGAGAAGAGAAATAAACCAATGGAGTCCGGCAATAAGGTCGACTGGCTGTCACACAGTCGACTGCCTTCGAATACTGGATGTTCTCTCTCCTTCTTCGATGCTGATAGAATGATGCCTCTTGTTGATTTGACTTGATGGTTTGCAACTCTGTGATTCGGTGGTGGATGATGGGGAGATGACGAGAGTCGAGCGAGAGGGCCTGCGATATCTCTTGACTGATATTTATAGAGCGCGGCTGAAGAATTAGGGTTTTGCCCTTTTTCAGGAAAGTCCTTCTTTCTTTGATTTGGTGATTTATATCTTTCTCTTTTCTTCTTTCCTTCCTTATCTGTTAACCACGTGCTCTTGGAAATCCCCAGTCTCTAGATTTGATTTGCATAAATCTGGATTCAGATAGATTTGAAATTAGATTTGGATGAATCTTCGAATATCTTATCTGTTTACTCCGCCGCAGACCAGTCGACTGCCTCTGGATGTAAGTTGACTGTGTCGAGACTTTAGTATTTTCATGATTCATCAGCCCAGTCGACTTGGTGTGTAAACTTGATTCCCTGTCCAGTCGCCTGTAAGCATGATCAGTCGACTGATCTCCTGAGTTTCCTGTGTTTCATCCTTGCAATCCTGAATTTGCTTCGTTTTGCTGTTATAGACTGTTTCCTATGGAAAAGAGAAAATAAGAGTTAAATACCACATATAGAGCTTTTAAATGTCTAATTGCACTAAAGTTATTGCTCTAAAATGTGAATAATATTGTGTTCATCAGTAGACAAGTTGTTGAAAGCCCGATTCATACAGGAGGTAAATTACCCTGAGTGGTTATCTAACGTAGTAATGGTGAAGAAGTCCAATGGGACGTGGAGAATTTGCATTGATTTCACCGACCTCAACAAGGCCTGCCCCAAAGGTCCTTTCCCTCTGCCGAGCATCGACACTCTGATTGACGCAACCTCGGGACATGAGCTCCTCAGCTTCATGGATGCCTTCTCAGGTTACAATCAGATAAGAATGTTCCCTCCAGACATCCCGAAGACGTCGTTTGTTACCGACCAGGGCCTTTATTGTTACAGGGTCATGCCGTTCGGTCTCAAGAACGCGGGTGCAACATACCAACGCCTCGTCAACAAGGTTTTCCAGGCCCAGATCGGCCGGAACATGGAAGTGTACGTCGATGATATGCTTGTAAAGAGCATTCGAGGTGTTGATCATGTGGCCGACCTTCAGGAGGCCTTTCACGTCCTAAGAAAGCACAATATGAGACTCAACCCGAACAAGTGTGTGTTCGGCGTCTCATCAGGAAAGTTCCTCGGCTTCATGGTTAGCCAACGAGGAATTGAAGCAAATCCGGAAAAGATCAAGGCCATATTGGACATGGCCCCTCCCAGAAATGTTAAAGAAGTTCAGAGATTGACTGGTCGCCTAGCTGCCATAGGGCGCTTTCTGTCGAAGTCCGGGGAAAAGTGCCTCCCGTTCTTCAAAGCCCTCAGGGGGGCTAAAGGATTCGAATGGGGGCAGCAGCAACAAGACTCCTTCGACCAGCTTAAAGCCTACCTCGTCAATCCACCTCTTCTCAGCAAACCGATACCTGGTGAACCACTCTACCTCTACTTGGCAGCTTCTGATCAGACGCTTAGTGCGGTCTTAGTCAGAGAAGAAGAGAGGGCTCAGAAGCCCATTTAGTACGTCAGCAAGGTGCTTCGGGACGCCGAGCTCCGGTACCCGAAGATTGAGAAAATGGCCTATGCCCTGGTAATGGCCGCGAGAAAGCTTCGACCCTACTTTCAGTCCCATTCAGTGGTCGTCCTTACCGACCAGCCGCTGAAACAGGTCCTTCACAAGCCTGAGACTTCCAGTCGCCTCATGAAGTGGTCGATCGAGCTGAGCCAACATGATATAACTTATCAGCCTCGGACCGCAATCAAGGCTCAGGCGTTGGCCGAATTCATAGTTGAGAGTACAATCCCTGAGTCCTGCCAAACAGTAAAGGGGTCGCCGGTTTGGTCAATTTATGTTGACGGATCTTCTTGCAATGAGGGAAGCGGGGCAGGAGTCATCCTGGCAGGCCCAGATGACTTCATCCTCCAATTCTCCCTCCGTATAAATTTCAAAGCTTCGAACAACGAGGCCAAATACGAGGCGCTAATAGCCGGTCTAAGAATGGCCCAAAATGCAGGGGCGCAGCGGCTACAGATTTTCAGCGACTCTCAGTTGGTTGTCAACCAGGTCCTCGGTGAGTATGAAGCCCGCGATGATAGAATGGTTAAATACTTGGCTAAAGTCAAGAGCCTCATGGTGCTGTTTGAAGAGGCCCTCATCCAAAGGATCCCCCGAGAAGAAAATGCTCAGGCCGACGCCCTATCCAAATTAGCCTCCTCTTCCCTTCAAGGTCTTGAGCAGACCGTATTGATAGAAGTCCTCTTGAAGCCAAGCATAGAGGACGAAGTACCAGACTCCGTTGAAACATTGCCTGTCTTCCTCGAAGACAACTGGATGAAACCCATTGTCGAATTCTTAAAGGACGGACTCCTCCCTGAAGATCCGAGGGAAGCAAGAAGAATCAGGACCCGAGCCGAACATTTTACTTTAATCGAAGGCATCTTATATAAACGCTCCTTCACCCAGGTGGACGGTCGGCCTTACCTAAGGTGCCTTTCCCCCAGGCAAGCCGACTACGCCCTGCAAGAGCTCCATGAGGGCATCGGTGGAGCTCATTCTGGGTCCAGGGCTCTAGCGCGCAAAGTGTTGAACTACGAGTATTACTGGCCCACTCTCCTACGGGACGCCGAACGACACGTTCGGCAATGCAGCTCCTGTCAAAAGTATGCAGACATCCGACGCCTTCCACAAGCACCGCTCACCTCCCAATCAAGTCCGATTCCCTTCGCTATGTGGGGGATGGATTTACTAGGACCGTTTCCACCAGCTCCCGGACAGCTAAAGTTCCTAGTCGTGGCAGTCGACTATTTCTCTAAATGGATAGAAGCCGAGCCCCTGGCTACAATCACCGAGCATAGGGTCGTACAATTCTTCTGGAAAAATGTGATTTGCCAGTTTGGCGTACCTCGAGTCATAGTCACGGATAATGGAACACAGTTCACTGGGACCGCCTTCCGAGCTTTATGTGAGGACCTCTTCATACAACACCGATTCTCCTCCGTCTCCCATCCTCAGTCGAATGCCCAGGCCGAGAATGCCAACCGACAGATTCTCTCGGGCATCAAGAAGAGATTAGACAAGTGTTCCAAAGGACTGTGGGTCGATCAGCTGCCAAACGTGCTCTGGAATCACCGCACCACCAAGCAGACCCCAACAGGCGAGAGCCCCTTTAATCTCACCTATGGGTCCGAGGCCTTCATTCCCCTAGAAGTTGGGATACCCTCTCCTCGTTTGATGGCCTTTGAAGAAGAGCAGAATGCAAAAGAGCTCAAAGCCAGCCTAGATCTGATAGACGAAATCCGAGAGAGAGCGGCCATACGCCAACAAGCCTATCGAAGGAGGATCGAGCTAGCATACAACAAAAGGGTCCGCCCAACGAACCTCAAAGAAGGGGATTTAGTCCTCCGGAAATTGGCCATCTCGTTCCCCGGACAGAAAAGCAAGCTGGCCCCGAATTGGGAGGGACCGTACAAGATCTCGAAGGTGATCCGCCCCGGTGCGTACAAGCTAGAAGATCACGAAGGCAGAGAAATTCCCAGGACTTGGAATGCCGACCATCTTTTGAAATACCAAGAGAAGGCAACTACGCCTCTCTAAGTAACTCGAGATGTCACACCATTCCCCTCCTTTTACTAGTAGTGATTTTTCCTTTTATTTTTTCATTGTAATAACGGCTAGCAACTTTAGAAGCAGCCGATCTCTTGATATTAATAAATAAAGTTTTTCATATTTTCACTGCTAGTACATCTCTCTGCTTTTAACTCTTTAATCTGACAATGGTTCCGGAGTCCAACACTTGGCTCGATTCTACTTCGCAAGTTCGCTCCCAAGCGAGTTAGAAGTAGCTCGCCATTCGGAACTGCTCCCACAGCCGTTGAATGGTTCGGAGTCCAACACTTGGTTCAACTCTACTCCGCAAGTTCGCTCCTAAGCGAGCTAGGGGTAGTTCACCATTCAGAATTGCTCCCACACCCCTTAAATTGACAATAGTTCCGGAGTCCAACACTTGGCTCGATTCTACTTCGCAAGCTCGCTCCTAAGCGAGTTAGAAGTAGCTCGCCATTCGGAACTGCTCCCACAGCCGTTGAATGGTTCGGAGTCCAACACTTGGCTCGACTCTACTCCGCAAGTTCGTTCCTAAGTGAGCTAGGGGTAGTTCGCCATTCGGAATTGCTCCCACACCCCTTAAATTGACAATGGTTCCGGAGTCCAACACTTGGCTCGATTCTACTTCGCAAGCACGCTCCCAAGCGAGTTAGAAGTAGCTCGCCATTCGGAACTGCTCCCACAGCCGTTGAATGGTTCGGAGTCCAACACTTGGTTCGATTCTACTCCGCAAGTTCGCTCCTAAGCGAGCTAGGGGTAGTTCGCCATTCGGAAACGCTCCCACAACCCTAACCTAATCAAACAAGGGCGCCGAAGTCCCACACTTGGCTCGATACTACTTCACGAGTTCGCTCCTAAATGAACTGGAAGAAGCTTGCCATTTGGAGTCCAACACTTTGGAAGCTTCGGCAAAGCAGACAACAGTCACAAGAGTAAAACACACGAGTTCGGCAACAACACTTTTATTGATGAAACAGATGCGGTACAGAGACAAACACAGCAGGATTACAACTCGCCAAAGAAAAAGTTACAATGCCGAATTATTACACTTAGAAAAAACAAAAAATATACAACAACTCGCGGAGTCGACCACTTTAGCGCTTTTTTGGAGCCGGGGCGTTCCGCTTCAAAGACACCCGAGGGTGGCGACGCTTGTCTCCGGAGCGCGACCCCAAGCCTGCGAACTGAGACGTATCCTCGGCACCACTTCTAGTGGCCACTCCGACGGACGCTCCACTCGACGAAATTGCCACCGAGCTCTGTGCGTCCCCCAGACTAGGTTGGCTGATCCGCTGACGGGTCCCCATCTCATAAAAGGTAATGCCCCGCTCGCTCTCAGCGCGAGTGCATGACGTGCTTCGAACAATGATCGGCCCTGAATGCGGCTTAAGACGGGCCACTTCTGCCTCCAACTCCGAGATCCGATCCCGCAGCGAGTCGTCCTTGACGTCGACTTCGAAACGTGGGGGTATCGCGGAGTCCAGGACTCCAGATCGGCTGGCGATGAGGCGCCGAAGGTGGGTGACCTCGATGCTTTTGTCCACCGTCGCCCTCTTGAGCGCTTCAACTTCGGCAGACAACTGAACCTGTTCGGTCGTCAATTTGGCCACTTCGGCCGTCAGCCCCTTGCCCTCACTCCGAAGCTTCGCCTCTACGGACTGAAGATGTTGTATTTCGGAAAGCAAATCGTCTCTCTCCGCTGTTATTTTGGACAAGTTATGATGGATGCACTGAACCCGAATCTCATTGCTAAAATCAGTTGGCGAATATTCACCTTCGGGGATAAGCTCGGCGATCCTGCTTTCCAAACGGCGAATCTCGATATCTCGCCGGCCGAGGATGAGCTGGAGGTGGGCCCTCTCGCTTTCAGCTCGGCGCAATCCAAGCTCGACCTCGTAGAGTCTATCTCGGCACCTCGCCAGACACAGCCTCGTCGCCCCTAGGCCGACCTCGGCTCGAGCTTCCTCATCCGAGCGTGAAATCTCGACGTCTTGGGAGATCACCATAAGCTGCAAAGAGATCGGAGTAATCAGCAAATACGTCGAACACTGCTGAAGCACTACACTTGAAAAAATTTTCTTTTCTAAAAACAAGAAGGGACTGTTCGGCAAAAGAGGGGGCAAAGGACAAAAACTTCCGAACATCAACACTTGCAAAAACTTTCTTTTCATTAATATCAAAAGTAGCGGTGGCCAGTCCGCTATTAGGCATTACAGAGTTCGAAAAGAAAAACAAAAAACAAAAACAAAAAAGAAACAAAAGGCGGAGTCAAGGCCCGACCTCTTTCCCCGGGCGACGAGGTGGAGTAGGGGTTGACTTCGCCGAAGGAGACGCCACTGCCAGCGGAGTAATCGCGGTGCTGGGGACCTCGTCAGTAACCCCGGCGTCGGCATCGGCGTCGCCCTCCTCCTCTTCTTCCCCTTCGGACTTGGGGTCGAAGCCCTCGACGTGTCCGGGGAAGAGCCGCCATCCCGAGACATCCACCGCAGGGTATGCCTCCGACACCCGCGTGAGGGCGGCAGCGAAGGCCTTCGCCATATTCTGCGCGAGGAACCCCTGGGCCTTCTCCATGGTCGCGGCCTCCGCTGCCTTCACGGCTACCGCCTGCTTCGCCTCGGCCTTGACCAATTGGTTGGCCGACCCCTCCTTCTCCCGAAGGAGCTCGCCCTCCAGCCTCTTCACCTCGGCCCCGAGATGCTTGATCCTCGCTAACCGACCCTCATGCTCGACTCGGAGCTTGTCGAGCTCGTTCGATATCCGAGCCTTCTCGTTCCGAGCTTGGTCGGACTCCTGCTTTAGCTCTTTCTCCAGAGCTGTCAGTCTCTCGGTGAGATGGCCGAAGTGGACGATGATCTGCAGCAAAGAAGAACTAAAAGAGTTAGAAAAATTTTTTTAATTCAAGAAATACAACAGTTGAGGAGAAGCTTACCGATATCGCCGAACGAGCGATCTCGATCACGTCGTTGCCTTGTCTCCCCGCCTCCATGGCGGCTCGGTCCTTCGGGGTGGCGAGATGCTTGACAGCCTGCATGCTCGCCAACGAGTTCCCGAGGAACCCATCGTGCCTCCGGACTTGCCAGTCCGGGATATGGATCCGCTTGTGCTCCTCTGTCAGGAGCTCCTCGCCTGCCACGGTCAGCGGCGGTGTCGGCATGGCGAGGGCGGCGGCAATGGGGAACTCCCCCACAGGTGCGGGAGCCGAATTCCCCGCCACGGTGACGACCGGGTCGTCGAGGATCTCTACCCCCTCGTCAGGGGCCACAATCCTCGGCGTCTTCGAGGTCGAGGGCAGCTTCGACGTGACCCTCTTGCGCTTCTTCGGCGCCTTACTCGCAAGCCCTGCCCTGAGCACCAAGACCGCGTCGTAGTCCATGGATTCTGCATCAAAAGTAAAAAAGCGATTAGCATACAAAAAACAACAAGGCAAAGGGTACGGATAAAAGAACTTGACGAAAGCCGCGTACTGGGATCTACGCGGCAGAGCCCTCCCTTGTAGAGGACGTCCTCCGTCAGCTCCCTCCAGTCGTACTTTGGCTGGTCAAGGAGGATCCGGACCGCCTCTTCTTCTTCCACTGAGAGCTTTGGCACCGCCTTCGCCCTCTTCGGCACCCCTTCTACCCAGTCAGAGTGGATCGGCCATTCCTCTCGACTCCGCACGACGAACCACTTCTCTCGCCAGTGCTTAATGGAGTCAGGGCAAACGACGAGTCTGCCCCCGTGCCTCGGAGTCAAATAATACCGGTACTCTGACCTATTTCCTTGGTGTCGCCGGTATAACGCCCGAAGCACGTTCAGCTGCGGCTCGATCCCTGCGGCCTGGTAGTGGAGAACGAAACCATTAATCACTCGCCATGCGTTCGGCATCAGTTGGATGGGGCTGTCCCCGAACCAACTCACCACGGTAATAGCGAACGCGTGGAGAGGTAGCCGAGCACCGGCGATAAAGGCATCGACCGGCCAGCAACACATGGTCACCGGCAGCGGCGAATTGGCCCTAACTCCGGGGCCCGGCAGCATGATTTCGTACTCCTCCGGGATGAAAAAAGAATCCCAGATCACGGCCAGCTCCTCCTCGCGCATGATCGACGCCGCATCGTCCGCCTTCGTCGTCTCCCTCGCTTCATTCTCCTCGAAGGACCTCTCCCTCCCATGGATAATTCGCTCGGCCTGATCCTCCGGGAGCTGCCTGACTCTGTGAAGCCCCGTCAACGGACCTGGCAGTTGTCCGAACTCCCCCATCCTCTTCGGATCCACTACGATCGAATCCTTGCCGAACACTTTGCCTTTGGTCGGAGTCGGGGTCGAGTCCTCGACGTCTTCAAGGGAGGGCTCGGACCAGGAGACTTCATCAGAGACAGAAGCTAGAGACATAATTGATGATAAATTACCTTAAAAAGCTTTAGTTGCCGGAACACTTCGCCTGAGTCAAACGCCGACCACCGGAAAAACCCACCTGAAGCTCAAGAAAACGTCTGAGCAAATGAGAGGAGAAATGAGAAATGAGAGAGGGGGGTGAGGATTTATAGAGGGGGGCACGCCAAATGAGGATAATGGGCTCGTACGACCGGCCCATCTAAACCAAACGGTGTAGCGATCCCAATCGTCACCTCGCTAACCGCAACGAATCATGAGTTGAATTTAATGCGCATCCCGTCTGATGGAAGCCCAGAGGTCACTGCAATTAATGAACGTCCCATCTGTCAGGGTTGTCAGAGTTGTCAGAGCTGTCAGAGCTGTCAGAGCCACCAGAGGTTCAAATGGCGCACAGAAAAAACAAACCCCCAAAAACGACAAGTCTGGAAGCTCGGCACTCACTGCCGAGCGTTCGTGACACCGACCTTGTTACGGGGTAAAAATCAAGTTCGGCACCCACTGCCGAGCGTTCGTGACACCGACCTTGTTACGGGGCAAAAATCAAGTTCGGCACCCACTGCCGAGCGTTCGTGACACCGACCTTGTTACGGGGCAAAAATCAAGTTCGGCACCTACTGCCGAGCGTTCGTGACACCGACCTTGTTACGGGGCAAAAATCAAGCTCGGCACTCACTGCCGAGCGTTCGTGACACCGACCTTGTTACGGGGTAAAAATCAAGTTCGGCACCCACTGCCGAGCGTTCGTGACACCGACCTTGTTACGGGGTAAAAATCAAGTTCGGCACTCACTGCCGAGCGTTCGTGACACCGACCTTGTTACGAGGCAAAAAACAAGATCGGCACTCCCTGCCGAGCGTTCGTGACACCGACCTTGTTACGGGGCAAAAATCAAGTTCGGCACTCACTGCCGAGCGTTCGTGACACCGACCTTGTTACGGGGTAAAAATCAAGTCCGGCAGATCGCCAGACTCACTCCCAGCGCTCGCAGCTATGCCGAACTCGCTTTCCTCTCCGAAAAAGCCTGCCGAACCGCATGTGGACCTATGTCTAGAAGAACCAGGAAAAATTTTGATTCAAAGTTTTAAGGCACCGCCCTCGGCGAGCACCCCCCAGGTCCCGGGTCTCTGTCGGTATTCCGCCGACCCACGGGCCCCGATCGAAAGCAGATCAACACTCAGAGATCGGGAGAAGCAAACCATTCCGAGCCAGTTGATTGCAACTGCAAAGGTTCGGCCTGCTCTGGCAATAGAACCTTCACAGTTGCAAACAACTTGCCCGGAACGCCCTTCATTTCTTCCGGAAAAACGACTGCTCGTCCTTCCGACAAACTCATCCCTCGGATTCGGACATGGATGACCACCTCTCCCACCATGATCTCTACCAACCCTGACACCCGCTGCAGAGCAAACAGAGTAGGCAGAAGATCTTGGTGGGAGAACGACCACCCGTCCTTCCGAAGTAGCTCACCCCTCGGATCCGGACTATGGTCGTCACCACTACTGCCTCGTTCCCCCCCGCTCCTGACATACACTTTGGGACCATCAGGAACGAGAGAAGAAGAAGACAGTAGAGTGACCACCCCTCTGAACCTATCGAGGTCAAGACCCCACAAGACTGGCGTCCGCCAGAGGCAGACACCACAGAGGTCTAAAACTCAACATTGCTGCGACTGAAAATGACAAGGGGAATGGAGTACTTATAGTTCTCCTCCAAGATCCAGCAATTATGACCCTCGGAAGTTGAAACGCCACGCATTAATTGAAGGAACCATACTTAATGGCCTAGGAAAAGCGGAACGCCGCACAAACCCCAAGGCACCATTAATGCCCTCGGAAACAGGATCACCTCGGAACAGATTGTGCCACGTCGCTCGACCCACTGAGACCCCATGCCTTCGATCGGCGACCGAGCAAGTGCCTCACAGCCGAGCGTTCGTGACACCGACCTTGTTACGGGGTAAAAATCAAGTTCGGCACTCACTGCCGAGCGTTCGTGACACCGACCTTGTTACGGGGAAAAATCAAGTTCGGCACTCACTGCCGAGCGTTCGTGACCCCGACCTTGTTACGGGGTAAAAGTCAAGTTTGGCACTCACAGCCGAGCGTTCGTGACACCGACCTTGTTACGGGGTAAAAATCAAGTTCGGCACTCACTGCCGAGCGTTCGTGACACCGACCTTGTTACGGGGAAAAATCAAGTTCGGCACTCACTGCCGAGCATTCGTGACACCGACCTTAATACGGGGTAAAAGTCAAGTTCGGCACTCACAGCCGAGCGTTCGTGACACCGACCTTGTTACGGGATAAAAATCAAGTTCGGTACTCACTGCCAAGCGTTCGTGACACCGACCTTGTTACGGGGTAAAAATCAAGTTCGGCACTCACTGCCGAGCGTTCGTGACACCGACCTTGTTACGGGGTAAAAGTCATGTTCGGCACTCACTGCCGAGCGTTCGTGACACCGACCTTGTTATAAGGTAAAAATCAAGTCCGGCAGATCGCCAGACTCACTCCCAGCGCTCGCAGCTATGCCGAACTCGCTTTCCTCTCCGGAAAAGCCTGCCGAACTGCATGTGGACCTCGGCCCCCTAGTCAGCAAGCCCTAGGGGAAGTCTAAGACATGATCCAAATATCTAAGACCCCCAAAACAACGAATTGACGCTCCGCGAAGGCAAAGAGGATACCCCCCGCGAGAATACCACATGACCATCAGAGCTCATGAGCAACTCGGAGCTCAATCCACTTGGAAAATCACCTCACTACCCCTTCAAGATTCAAAACCCTTCATTTGAACTCCGATACAACTCCGCTAGCCATTAAAATAGTTAAACTACTCCTCAAAGGCCGATCAAATTCAGCCTTTAGGAGTGGGGGGCTCGTGATATGGCTAAAAATGGGGGTTAATCGGAACCATCCAAATCGGGCGCGAATCTTGAGACCTGGGGGTAAAACGGTAATTTCGCCTACAAAAAGGACCCAAAATGGATATTGGGTCTTCCCTCCTAGGGCCCAATAACCCACGGATGGATCCACCAACAAGAGGGTGCGGGTTTTAACCCGCAACGCACCCAATCCAACACGATAGGATCAAGGTCCCTGATTAATCGCGATCAACGGCCCTGATATACATCTATCTTTTCACTGGGATTTGGGGATTAAATTCCTTATCTGATTACAGGGAATATACCTTATCAGATTACATTCCTAATATGTTGACAAGGAGAATATTCCATATCAGATTACGGGGATTACATTCCTAATCTGTTCCCTAAGACGCCTATAAATACCCCCCATCCATCTCTATTAAGAGGTAATCAATCTTTCACCAGTTTTTGCGCTCTTTCATAGTCTTCCTGATTACTGGCTTGAGCGTCGGAGGGTGCGTCGCCGGGAACAACCCCGGTGTCTCGCACTTTTTGCAGGTCTACGGCGGGATCGACGACCGAAGCCCGACGGAACAAGTATACAGGTTTACTATTCAGTTTCCCTAAGGATCCACAAATTCATCTGTTTGCCCCCACACCAAATTTAGCGGCAACAATATATATATATATATATACATATATATATATATATATATATACCTTTTTTCCTATTAAAGGAAAGTGGACATAGTTTTGCTTCAGGTAAATTTCATTAAACCATACCTACTTTTTACCAATTTGCAGATAACCCTATCT